>OX463844.1:42497935-42917939 GCA_949825065.1 Odontocerum albicorne
CAAAACGCCAATTTCATATGTAAGGACCTAATATATATATATATATATATATATATATATATATATATATATATATATATATATATATATATATATATATATATATATATATATATATATATATATATATATATATATATATATATAATATATATATATATATATATATATATATATATATATATATATATATATATATATATATATATATATATATATATATATATATATATATATATATATATATATATATATATATATATATATATATATATATATATATATATATATATATATATATATATATATATATATATATATATATATATATATATATATATATATATATATCTACTCGTATATAATAATTCCAAGAAAAGCAATAGAAATACATGAAAACTTTATTTTTATTAAAGCACAGCTAAATATCCTTTTTACATACTTTGAAATACAATATAAAAATGTTAATTACTTATATTTCATTTTATTATACATGATATGCAAATAAACCTAAATTGTGTCACAGATTTCATCATTTATGAATATCACAACAATATTAAGAAATAGCTACTAACTTTGTGCTCTCCTTTATTAATATAAATAACGTAATATAAACAAAACATTAAGGACAATACTTTGCCTCTGGAGTTGAGTAACCCTGCATCAACATGTAGGAAGGTTTTAATTATGCAAAACAACTTGCATTTCGTTCTACTAATGAGGCCATGTGTTTTTTATATCTCAATATCTATCCATAAAATTCCCACAAAATTCTCAAAGATTATTAAATAATTTTAAAACAATGACTGTAATTTATTATTACTACTGCTTTTTGTATCTTCATGTTAGTTTAAGTGTATTAATTTTCAATAATTTTAAGTACTTTATAACCTGTCACATGTTAATTTGTATATAAAGACACTGTTGTGTCGATAAATAAATAAATTTATACTTTGGTTGTTTACCTATACAACACAATATTTCGGTCTGATTACCAGAGGCAATTTCATTTAACCAACCAAAATAAATTATGTGACAAAAAACGACTAGAACCCGTTGCTTTTTGGGTTACTTCTGAAATACAATAAACAGAAAAAAATACTGATAGTGAATAATACGAAAGGGCTGAGTTTATCTACTAATATTCTGACAGTCAAGATATACCTCTACCAAAAGAAGGTCATGACCGGCTGGGAGGAGGTCAGATTTTTTTCAGCCTACATCTTTGTACATGTAAACTAAATTACAAAAAAATATATATAAAAAATAGTGGACAGAATTTTAATCACAATAAATATTTAAAAAAAAATCGGAGTTGAACCCGGAGACGACTATTTTACCAACAGATGCTGTCTATCCGATTTGATAACTTTTGCTGTGTGGGAAAATTATTTCTGTAACAGTTACCTTATTACAAAATAAATTACTTATTTTAATATGTTACTTTCGTGGAAATAAATAAGTCAGTGTTTTTAAATTTAATGTAGGAAAAGTCTTCAAAAATACTAGGAAAAATATCATTTGAGTTCCAAAATAGCTTCATACAAAAATAATAATAAAATGCAAGTACAATACCAGTTATAAAATGCAAGCGAGTAAAGTCTACCCCAGCATCTATTCAAACGTTTTCTTCCCCGTCTTCCTGTTTTTCTGTCCTGACGTACCGAGTGTGAAATATTGCCTTGAGCTTAAGCCTAGCCTAAGTTTTTGGCCAGTTGTATAATTCTATATTTTCTTTGAGAGCCTCCTACTTCAGCTCCCTCGATGTGTTACTCTTATTTACGGTTAAACCTTAGGATAAATATAAATATATATTTTATTTGTTTGTCTCTTAAATGTGGTTAAAGGAATGATTACCTTTACAGATGTTTTGACATTTGGACATCGTTAAACGTCTCTGAAACTATCTCAATAAAACTGTTTATACTATGTTGTAAAATGTTTATTTTATTTTGTATATTTCTAACGATCATTAAAAAGCATTTAAATAAGAATATTCCAGTAAAAAACCATTAACATGTTCTTCAAAATGCTTTGTCTTCTTTATCGTTACCTTAACTATGTAAATTAGGATGACAATAGACAATGACATCAACTATCCCTCTCAAGCGCAAGGAACCTCTTACCCTATGGAGTGCCTCCCGAAATGAGCACCTTTATCATTTTCCCCCCATCAGATAGTTTATTGACCTGTGCTCCTAGAACCATTCACACTTTCAACCAGAATTGGTATCTTAAGGACGTACCACTCCCTTCGCGCAACGTGTCGTATATTATATCGGAAGATCATTTTTGCATACAGCATGGACAGATGAGTTTCAATCCAGAATTTAACAATAATTGATGGATTAGTTCTTCTGGCAGTCCATGGAACAAGAATTATCTTCAACATCTTAAAGACATCTACAATTTTGTTAATTTGCTGATTATTTATTATATACAATAAAAAAGTGTCATCCTGTTTCACTTCGCTGCAGAAAAAAATTCCCTCTGTCATTTTCCCCCTTTCTAATCTTATATCCGTTGTTGCTTGCCACCACGCTACGCCATATTTTACATACATTTTTTAAACAATATTCTAACTAAAAATATTATAACTATAGACTTTACACACATTTTTCAAACAATGTTCTAATTATAGACATTTTTACTTTATCATACATTTTTCAAACAATGTTCTTATTATAGATATTTTTACTTTACATACATTTTTTAATCAATGTTCTAATTAAATACATTTTTACTTTACATACATTTTTTAATCAATGTTCTAATTAAATACATTTTTACTTTATATACATTTTTCAAACAATGTTCTCATTATATATATTTTTACTTTACATATATTTTTAAATCAATGTTCCAATTAAAGACATTTTTACTATACATAAATTTTTTAATGTTCTAATTGTGGACATTTTTACTTTACATACATTTTTCAAACAGTGTTCTAAGTATAGACATTAAGTAACAATGTATTGTTGAAGAGATCAAAGACGAACTGATGCCTGTTTTTACCGATCGCGACATTTTGTTAAATGATTGTGCACAATCGTATTTTAGTGCCAATCTAAGAAGTATGGAAGCAAGGCCAAGACATTCAAAGAGATAAATAAGAACAGAAGAAATACAGAAGAAATGCATATGACAAAGTTTAATAGAATAAGAAATAATCGGATAAATGATAAATGTTTGATAGAAATGGATGTAAGTAGATTTGAAAAATCATTTTAAGTATGGTTTGGTTATATTGAGATACTGTTGCAAAAGACACACCAAACATATATATACTCGTATAAGTCTGAAATGAGTTAAAACCGAGGAAAGAGTGTAAGGAGATATATTTGTATATTTTTGACATGAAGAAAAGGCAAGAAGTATGAGAAACAAAAAGCATGTATGACGAGGTAAATGGATGAAGACGAAATGAGAGCTTTGTACCTGGATATACATATCTCTACGTATTCCAAAAAAGACATACTCGTACGGTTATGGTTTGTATAGATGTTACGATCAAAGACCATCAGATGTGAATAAGTGTTAAGACTGTATGTTATGCTGATTATATTTCCTTGTCAACTTAATTTTTTTATTCGTGGTTAAATCTTCTAGAAGCTTAATTTTTTGTATTAAAGTCTTATTAAAATGTTTTTTAACCTTAATACAACACTTAGAATAAACTTGTATTGTTAAATAATTGTTTATTTTGCATCGCACTATAATGCAAACTTGCTGGGTTAAAGTATAATTATTTATTTATTTGTTATTTATATTAAACATGGATTTCTACATGAATGATACTGCAAACAAAGTAATTTATAAAATAAAGCCAAACAATCTTGCTCCATGATTCTTATTTAACTGAAATATATATTTATTGGTTCCAGATGGCGAGCCCTGAGTAAGTGATGTTGCTCGTACAACCACAATCTACTGATATAAATCACCGTTAAACTTCTTAAGCTTTTAGAGATATAACTACACTTTAACCTAACAAAAAGGTGCTGAAAATAGAAAAACACATTCATGATTAACTGGAGTTTACAAAAACTTTTTTTTTTTTAAGTATAAAACTTTTTATCATCATTATTGTATTATACAAAACCATATTTTATTATTAGGAGTACAAATAAGATCGGTCCGTTTCCAAAAGATAGCTCTGGCTGTCATGAATGGTTCATAGTGACAGCCGATTTTAGCGGTTTTAGAGAGGTTAGACATCTACCAATAATATTCAGCTTATATCACTTTGAGTTTCATGCAAAAACCACATTATTTTCTTTTTTTTAATGTATCAAACACTGTTTTTCACATATTCTACATAACACCCTCATGTCTACGAGTACCAAATGTTTATAACTTTCATCGTTTTTGTGCGACTTCCGAGGTTCACTTGCATATCCTTGGATTGACACAGGATACATGTTATAGGAAGTCATTGTAATTTATTTTTAACAAACACTGTTTATTCCACTTTTTTTATGACGGTATAACCCTACCGGTTTCAAGGCTTTCACCTCATCTTCAGGGGAGCGTAAACAAGACTAAATGCTGTTCGGACTGGCACCGATATAGACACTTCAACGGTTGGAGGCGGGAGGGGTGAGAGGAAGGCTAGGTATAATTTCGGCCAAGAGCGGGGAGATTTTGGGGAAATAACTATTCAAAAGATGCTCTGATCGGTATACTGACTTAGAAATTTCTAGGGCCTCCAATCTGTCCAATCTATTTCCGTTGCCGCTAATATGTAAGAATTTGGCATCATCGATAGAAAAAGTATGATTCTCACGGTGACAATGATTAGCCATTTCAGAATAAATTAGAGGATTTGTTAAAGCAGATTGGTGTTCACGAAATCTCTTTTCAAAAGATCTTCCTGTCTTTCCTATATAGAAATTATCACAGTCAGCACATAAAAGTTTATACACACCGCTGTTGTTAAGTATTCCATTTTTGCCTTTCCCATTAAATAAGAGTTTCCGGAGATTAAAGTTAGTGTAAAAAGCTGGCTTTATGTGACTTGGAATATTTTTGGTTATTTCATTTGATATATTTTTTATAAATAGGACTTTGCTCCATTTATAGGTATGCTTATAGGTGTCGTTAAATATATAATCTTTTATAAGTTTCTTTTTTGTTTTGTTTTTTAAAAGTGAATCAATGAGGCTTCCAGGATAGCCATTATTTGTAGCAATTTTTTTTATGGTTATTAATTCCTTTTTAAAATTGTCGTCGGTTAATGGGACACTGAGCAATCTATGAAGCATACAGTTAAAGGCGGCGAATTTATGATTATTAGGATGGTTAGAAGTTGCTGGAATTATAGAGTCTGAATAAGTATTTTTCCTATATATATCAAAGTCAAATGTGCCTTTTTTCCGAGATAATGTTAGGTCCAAGAAATTTAATTTTCCGTCCTGTTCTGTTTCTAATGTAAATTTTATAAAACTTTCTATAGAATTTAAATATTTAAGAAAATGGTGTAATTGTCTATCGGTACCCGTCCAAACACAAAGAATGTCATCTGCATATCTAAACCAGCTAAGTTAACCAAAAGCTTTAAGTTAACCAAAAATGTTTTGTGCTGGTTTTGTGCGAAAAACTAAAGTTTTAAGTTTAAAAAAAAACAATTATTCATAATCATTGAAGATTTATTTATCGCCATATACTCGTATACTTTTTTAAAAATTATTTCTCATTTCTAATAACCCATTAAAAAAAACAAATAACTTATTTTACATATTCAGTATAAAAATATATATGATAAAAACTCTTAAAACTACAATAATAACGAACTTAAATTGTTCCGAAAACTGTATGAATATATTCCTAAATACACCCGCAAACATCGGAATTCGTTTAACTATAAATGTTGTGTTAAAAATAGTTTATAAAGTAAATGAAATATTAACAAACTTACTATATCAAATTTCAAGCCTGTTTTGTGGCTTCGTAGATAAGTTAGCATTGTTCTACTCGTCCAAAGCAGGTTGGATATATCTCCAATTCAGGATAATATCTTTAATTCAGCAGTCGAAAGCTACTCTACTCACGCATTTGCCATCGTTGCTACAAATGTTGACTCTTCGTGGAACAATTCCGTCGTAACTTTAATTTTATCGAGACTTGGGAAATCATTTTCTTCGTCTTTATTACTTTTGATACTAACTTTGGGTTGCTTTTTCGTTGACGATAATTCAAATTTTATAACAAACGTGCCGTCAATTATGCCGCTGTTCTCTGAGTAACGTTTCACGAAAATTTGCTTGAATATGCGAGTTTGATATTTTATCTTGAATTTTTATTATTTGTTTCTTTTTTAAAATCAAGTTAAGTTACTGCATTATTGGAATGCCTAAAGAATATTTTTTTAATAAATTACACATGCATCGATTTTTAATTTTTTTTTTAAATATAGTCTCCGAAGTAATTTTGTATTTATCGGATATATGTCGTCAAGATAAAAAAAACTGTTGCTGATAATAATACTTAAGGAACAGTGTATACTCGTATAGCACTGTTGATAGAGTAGACTGTTCATTAGAACACCCTTACTTGGGATTCGAACCCACTATCATTGACTGATGAAAAATAAATTGAGTGTTGGTTAAAAATATGAGGGTTGCTGATATAAGATAAGGTCTTCTCCGTTACTGCATATGTTTAGAAAAAATATATTTACATGGTAAATGAACCATATAAAACTAACCATGGGAAAACAAACTACTCAGGAACATTTATAGATCTTCCGATATGTAACAGTAAGACAATTCGGCTAGAGGTATAATAATGTTAATTTATTTACGTGAACAGCTCCAAAAAAGAGCTAACTTCATTCCAAACGTGATGAAAGTATATTATTTAGAATTATTTTCAACATGATTAAAACGAATTGCTTAAGTGGTTTTTTGGCGGTATTTTGAAGATGGGATACAACTCATTGTTTTTCGGTGTTTTGGTTTTTTTACTACCACAAATGAAATAAAGCCATCACAAACCAAAAATAGTACATTTCTGAGACACTCAAAGTATCGAAAACCACTGTCCACGAGCCTTTGATTATATTTTACGTTAGAATTTGGTCTAAAAATACAAAATTACTTTCCGAATAGCCCAGTGTATGAAACATGTATACGACCAATTTCAAACCTACTACAGTGTTTTCTATACTTATAACGTGATCAACACCTTAAGACGACCCGTGTGACCTAGTAAGTAAGACGCTTAACTTTCCCCTCAAGGGGCTTACTAGAACAGTAAGCACGGGCATGGCTAACCCGAGTTCTCTGAGCTGGTCATTGTTATTCGTCTCCTAATAATACCCAATAACATTTACCTTTTTATACATCTATACTTTCAAAACTACAATATCCTTGACCTTTAATTGTTAGTAGCAAAGCGAAGGAAAACCTTAAAAGTCTGATTCTCCAAGGTGAGACTTGGGTGTAAGGCCAACAACTCTACCTTGAAAAACAAACTTTCATAGTAATGACACCTTAAGGAAGAATAACTAGACTTATCGCAAACAGAAAAACATACAATAATTGAAAGAAACTAAGAATTGCAACGGAAATACCTTATCAATATATCCCCAAGGAGCAACAATAATTCTTATTCAGCAATTGGAAAATATTACGAAATTATCGAGAAGTCGAATTGTACCATTCCATAAAGCTGCCAGTAGAGAGAACACCCCCGAACAGGTTTTTTTTTTATGTTAAGGCTCTATCAACAAACGCAGGGTCAATTGAAATAGAAGAAAATAGTAAATGTTTTTTTTATGAAACCATATAACATACATATGTATTGACAACATTTTATTATTGATCTGATATATTAAATTAATTGGACAACTAAATTTTCAAATGCATTAATTAGTTACTTTTTAGTTGGCATTATTTTTCTTATATTTATTCTCTTTTATTTAATAGAATTTAAATAAATTCAATTATTTATTGAAAAACAAAATGAACCCATATTAAGAGATGTGCAATTATTTTTAAATATCGATTTGCTTATATTTAATATCACTTTAATAAATTCAATAATTTATTGAATGTCGAAAATTTCTCTTATCTCAATCGGTTACTTTTACTTAAATTTTTTTTAATATTTTCTTCAATTTAATATAATTTCAATAAATTCAATCATTTATTGAACAACATTACCAATTTGACAGTTAATGACAACCTATTTTTTTATGTTGGCTTACTTCTATTTAATATAATTCCAATAACTTGAATAATTTATTAGACAATTTAAAGTACCAATTTTTTTTGCACTGCATTGATCTTTAATTTGTTTTTAAGTATTAAAAATTGTCACATAAAGCCATTACTTTTTTACTGCAGACTAATATTTCAAACGCTTTTAAAAAACAAAACCCAAACGCTTGTTAAATAAATGTTCAATGCACAATATCATTGCTAAGTAATTGATTAATATTTTTTGGTTGGCTGGAATAGATTGCAACGTGGCAATAAACCCACCAGGCTATACTGCATACAACAAAAGTGTAATACAATACAACAATATTCCTGAAGAAAGAGTGTTTAACCCTTTATGATATTTTACATATTTTTCAAATATTAAAACAAAAATATTATATTCATTCCAAAATTTATTATAATAAATTGTAAAAGTATATTTATATCTCAAAAAAAGAAAATATATTGGTTAAAAGACAAAAATTGGTTTAAAATAAATATATCACTGTTATGGTAAAAATATTCAGAAAACTACCTCCGAAGGTAAGTCATTCAATAAAACCGTATTGAAAATAGAGAAATTGCCTTACTTTAAAACATCAAAGCATAAATCTTTTTTTACGGCAAAACTGTCTTGAAAAAAGATTAAGTGCAACCGACGATAAGATATTAAATCCGCTTTATTTCGGACTTTATTTCTCATTTTGAAGGTTTTAAATTACGAGAAAATTTATAAATTCTTACTCAAAATCTCTGTTCATTTTTCTTGACAACTAAATAAGGTTAAAATATCAAATCTAAAAGACGTGAGACAACGGAGGTTTGGTTTATTATCCAAGTTAGCGCCGTTAAATTACAAAATTGAAATATAAGGTTTAATTAATCTTAAAAAATAAAAATATGAGATTTAATTAATCTTGTTTTGTTAGTTTTTTTTATTTCAACGATTCGGTGTATGTATCTTAAAAATATTTCAATATACCGTGTACAATATCTTTTATATATTGCTAATTGGCAGATTCTAATAAATAGTTGGAGAAAACTTAAATAATAAAGGTAAAGTTGATATATGTACGATAATAAATAAATATTTAAAAGAAAGTAATATATGTGCGATAAAGAGAGGCAGTTTTAATAAAATCTTGTAATAAAAAACGGAAGGCTGTAGATAAAATTTCTGTATATCAGGAAAAACAAGAAAATATAAAGTTTTTTTTAAGTAAACCAAGGAGTTTATGGACTTAAAAAGCAGATTTTGATTTTTATTTGAAAGAAAAATATAATTTAGCAACAAAAATATTGGTTGAAAAAAAAAATTTTTAGGATAATTTTTTTTATCGTGGCATCATCATTTTCGGGCAATTAAACGTTTAAGATCGATGGGAAATAACGAACCTTTGAAATATTTAGATTTTTCTCGCTAAACTTGTTAACTCGGTCGTTTCAAAATTAAATATCCTGAATATACAGTATAAAATTAATTTTGTATTTAAGTCCTGAAACAAAATATAACTCTTTGTACTCGCTATTCAAAAGGGCTTGCGATTAAACGATTCATTTGAGGATTAAGAGCGAAATTTTCAACGTTTATTAAATCATTTTATTGTTGTTTTTTTGCACTGAATACTTGATACAGCATTATATACGTAAATTCAGGAATTAAATATTCGCGTGAAATTCTTAATTATTTAAAAATATATCTAATGTAATGAAATAGCTGTTTATGTTTCGCTTTCGTTTTGCTGTTTACCCATCAAAGTTTTGTTCTTCGATTATACATATAATATATAAATAAATATGACAAAAGAAGCATTAAAAATTGAACACTTGAATATAAATATTATTTATTTTCACGAATTCTTCGGCACTTTCGACATATCAGACCCAATGATACAATGGAGCGATTGGTGATCCAAGGTAAATACTGTTGAAAGGTATCATCCATGCTGTTGGAATTGTGTATATGATGTGAAAACAATGCGGAAAAATTAACACCAACCAAACAAATATAGCTCCCGTGGAAGTACCTCTATAGTTTTCACAGTTTTACGTTCATTTGACTGAATTTAAAATTGATGCCCTGCAGATTTCATTTATTTGCATTTTATGACAATTTTTCTTTTTTTATATATCAAGTTCAAAAAATTTAAACAAACCTCTTATTTTATATAGGATTAAACTACTATTAATGTAACTTATGAATATAATAAAAACAAGAAAGAAAAATTACATTTTGCTCCAATTAAATATTTTTTTAAAATAATTTATTTAGTGACACTGGGTTTAAAATTGAAACGATATTTCCTACTGCAAATCTTGCCGATATACGAGTATATTTCTTTGAAAGCTATTTCATAATATCGTTCAAAAGCTCTATTTCAACTTGATATCCCTGAAACATGCAATTTCTTGTAGGGAAAATCAGTATTTTTGTATATACTATACAGTTTTCAAAGTAAAGTTTATAATGAATACGTCATCTATGAGTTAATTTTTTTCGGTGTCACGATTAAATATTTTTTTATCATATTTGATAAACTGCAAATACCACAAGGTATCTGAATCTAAATATTACAGTTAAAGATATCTCGTTCTTGGTACCGAGCACTCTCTATTACCTGGAATAAAATATCTAGGTAACAAGCATTGTTACCTATTGTCATAGAAAAGTATATCTTTGGTGATTAAAATGTATGAGAAATAATAAGAAAAAAATAAATTATAATTGAATTTGGAAATGTAACATACGAATACATTCACAAGCAAGATGGAGAGCACAGGATTGTTGAAAGTGGCACAACATCATTATAAAGGCTTTGATTCATCAAGAACTACATGGATATTATAGATAAAGTAAGTTGTTAGATAATTTATTATTTTATTTTTTTTAAGAATACATATGACCGAATTCATAGGTATCCTTATACCCTCGAACACCAGCCGGAAGAAGTGCCTGTGTCGTTTGAGGGGAGTAGCACAGCGTGGGGTTCGAACCGACAAACTTCCGCACATAAGTGCAGTGCATTACCGCGCCACCATGCACCTCCGAATAAAACATCAAATTTCAAAATTGATTTTAAACTTTCCCAAAAAAAAAAAAAAAACAGTAAATGTTATTAATTTCTTCTCCGTGATTCTTAGGAATCATCTTAACTTTTGTTTGATAGGATAAAAAATATGTTGAGGCTAAATAAGAGGTCTGAATTAATATTTTTGCCTATAAATAACACAATATCTTGATATAAAAGACAGAACTTTGTTTTCAATTATCTCACACACTTTTTGACGATCCTTGCATACTTGTCGAGTGCTCGAGATAATTTATTTCTTCCAGAAGAAAGTTTCCTCTTTCCGTATATTAAAGTAACTCTCTCCTTTATTTGTATATTCCGTTGGTGCTTATTAAAGTTCATTAGAGTTAGTGTTTAGACGGAAAATAATGATATTGTATTTTTATTTATTTGACACTGAATCCAAACTACTAACATTCCATTCCATGCTCCCTTACGTATTGGTATTAGAAGCAAGCTCTCGAATAATAGAAAGTTAAATTCGATTCAATACTCGAGTCACGTTATTCTGTTCAGAACTTAAAAAAAAAACACTATCGCGTCATTTTAAATTCCTCAAGTGTGTGACAAAATCTGCTCAGTTTGAAATAAATTTAATGTGTAGAAAAATATAAATCGAATTTTCGAACAAGGCACATTTACAAAAAAATGCTAAAAACTAAAGGTACAAAACAATTTCTATGAACCGAAATTATACTTGTGGTTTATTTTTGTTTGACAGTTGACAAATACTTTTTTTAAATTTTTCTTTTAGAATTTATAATGAATTTATTCTGCTATTTATTGACTTTTAATTGTTTATTGAAATTATTTCGATATAAAAATGCTTTTGTAATATTCATAAAATAAATAAAACATAACATTTACTTTATATATTATACATAAGCGTTTATCATATTTGCATAAATTCAAGCGAAATATTCATTTCAGCGAAAACGGTCGAGCGAATACATTAATTACAAGCCATATTCTGTTATTAAAACCTAATTATCTTCTGGTGAAAAACAAATTTATTTAAAGGCCTGCTGAGCTACAAATCTAAAATTCAGTATTATATTTTCATTTAATGAGTAATGTTAATTAACCTTTCTCTAATATTGATTTAAACTGTATGCAATGATAAACTACAAAATTGTGGAAGTTAAACAAATATCTTCCATCTAAAGACTTCAGGATTCCTTTCAAGTGATGAATAATAGTTTATCATGTTTTTGTATTGTTACAAAATATTTCTTTTAAAAATAGGCAGTATAAAATTGTCGCGTAGAATTTATTTAACTGAACTAAAGTCGTTTCAATTGAAACTGAATGCTGCAAAGTACAGTACAAAGGACATTTATGTTTAGTTTTTTTTGTCAAGTACCGAAAACAGTTTTGTAGAACACTTGTATAGCGATGTTATGATAAAATAGCAATTTATGATCAGTTTATGAAGAGATGATTTTTAGATGTGAAAAGAATTATTGTATTTTAAACCTCTAACGTCCAATATACATGATGCAATGTGCATATAATTTGTGTTTTAGGCTCTTCAAAAGCAAATAGATATTTTATTAAAAAAAGAGCATCATTAAAATCGCAATCAATAAAATTACTGTAGTTTTTCTTACCATAAAATTGGTACAGTAAAAATTTAAGTGGGTCTTAATTGAAGGAGATTCTCGATAGAAACTTGCTAACTGGAGCCAACGGCTCTTATCCATTACACATGTTATATTTCTTATGTCACTTATATTTCCTTATACAGGTACAAATTTAACACAAGAAACAGAATAACCAGTGCAAATTAACTGATTAATGATGACTTGTTTTGACCATTATTGTTTTTGTATAATTGTTAAATCGTAATTTACAGCAGTAGAGAGATTGTTCCAACAAACCAAAAACATTTTAAATTGTAATTATGTATGTGAAATAAAATTTACTTTTTTCATGCACTAATACAATCGGGAATCACACTGGAAACCCTCTATTATAAGACAAAATTAAAAAGAAAGAAAAAGGTCTACGTTTTAGTTTACATTTTACCCTGGCATTCACACCTCTTTGATGTATACATTTTTTTTCAAATAAAAATATAATAGCATTAGCATATCAAAGTATTCAAATAAAATTGAAACTTCAAAGCTTTCCCAGAAATAATGGCGTTATTTATTTCAAGTGTTTTTTTATTAATAATATTTCGCGACATTGTATAATTTCTAAATAGCGTGGTAAAACGTTATATCGCTTCAAATTTCGCGGCCAAAGGTTTCCGTAATCTACAAAATTGAATTTCCCCACGGCGGGAATAAAAATTGCACACGCCCCAGTAAGTGGCCGTTTCAAAGAACAATTTAAACGTTTCCAATATTTCTACTTCCGTCCACTTATAATTTTCCCATACTTCAAAACTCAAATATGCCACGGTTTTTGATAAGGGCCGAAATTTCCTATTTACATGTACTGTAAGTTTTGGCGGTTGGAAAGGAATAAATTATTTTTATTTTTTCGCGATAAATTTCCTCATATTTTTCATAACCGGCCACTACGTGAATTGCAACATTTTCGGTATACTCGAACGCTTTTTCGTCGAGAAAAACTGTATGAATCAATGTCACTTTTTGGGTTGGACCACTTCAAGCGCTCACACCGCTGTCCAAAGCCAAACTCGGTTCAAAAAAGATAAATTCGCTAGGGAAATGAAACAAAAAAAAATAAGGAATTCTTTTTTCGTTTGCCAATGAAATCGGGACGTATCCAAGGGTGGACCAAATCCTCGCCTCCCATTCCCCAGTTTTCTGGTATCCTCAGTCATTGAAGGCAAATTCCTGAATTTATTCGTAAATGTATGAAGAAAAAAATGCAAAAAGACATGAATCAACTTTGTAATACGGAGAATTATTAATGTATTTTGAAAGGATCGAAGTAAATACATTTGATTTTAATATAAGGCAGAGTTAACACCTCCCTGTATTTCTTCATTCATGTCCTTTTTTTTTTCATTTTTTATTAGTATGGTTCTCACTACAACATATCATGTTGATATTATGCTACAAAAATAAGCATACCTCTAGCACACCCGAGTAAATATTTCTCATAATTCTCACCTTTTCTTTTGTCAAATTGTGTATGACTTTTTCCTTCCATTTTTTTCGACCTTCCCCTGCTTTGAATTTGATTCCACTTAAAGATTTATATTTATTCCGTATGTATTTGACAATTCATAATTCTGTTCAAACTACTTTAAATGAAAATTTTAATTAGTTCCTCTTTTATCACTCTCATGAAATGTGTAGTGATAAGAAAAATAAATTCTTATGTAAGAACAAAATTTGAAATTCATAAAACATTTGAAAGAAAATCTGATATTTAGTACAAAAATTAAGGAAATCTTTTTAAATGATGAAATAAAATTGAGCACATAGATGTGTGGGCCGAGGGAGGGGCCGCAAGTACTACCCTTCACCACCCAGGGCTCCTTCCCTCGCGACTCCCGCACTACATATAACTACTATAAGGCATTTTTTTACTCTTAAAGAACATTTAACTAAATTTCGATTGGAACACCCTATTTAATGTACCCAATAAATATAGCCGAGCAACGAATCACCCTCTGTTCTACATACCAACTTACAGGACGAATATCATGGCTAAACACTCAGTCACGCGTGTTATAGAGATATTTAATCAACTGAATGACACTGTTGAAATATTCTCGGTACCGTCTAGCAGTATGAGAAGAATCCTGGCTGATATGATTCCTAACGAATAAGCTAACGCTAGGAGCAGACCCTCTTTGTGTAACAGGAGAAATCCGTGCAAAGTGGTTAAAAAAAATATGTTCAAATAAAAAAAAAGATAAAGGCTTCTGTCGTCGATTTCGTAAGACGCTCGTCTTTAAGCCAAGGGGTTACGGGTGCGATTCCTGTTGTTACTTAACTTTATCAAAAAGGGTTCTAGCCTGGTTAAACTTAAAGACTTGAATATCTTTCTGGGTTTAAATTCTCCAAATTTTCATATACATAACGAAAGTATTACAAAACAACACATTAGAAATACCAAATAACGATAAAAAACGATCAATGTAATATTTTGTAATAATGATAAAATTCATATAACTTCTCGATAAACATTAAAAAAAAGGGATTTATGTAATATATATTGGTTCATATACTTTTTAAGCGAAACGTTAAATATAACTGTTAGTGAATCATTTTTATGAAGTTAATTTTTACCTAATTCTTTTGCTAGAAAGTTAATCATTTTAGAGCACACTTTTTTTAAATACTATAAAAAACATCCTTTCTTCCGATGACTTATTCATACTTTGTGTCAGGAATAAATGTGAAAATAAAAGTTTGACAATATGTTTTTTTGATTTTCCATAGATTGAAAGAGGTCATGAAACCGTTCGCCTATAGGGCCTTTGTTATGACCCGGTTTGATTGGTTTTCTGGATACAACAATCTATCCGGACCAAATTTGAATTGCGATAAACCTTAAAAAGGTTCACAGGAATAAGGACTCTTGTGATTTTGGTTAGCTATAAAAATTATGAACCCCTGAAGAATTTTTCTATGTGAAATAAAAGAAAAAAATCTCCAATTGGTCACTTTTATGAGATGGTTTAAACTATTCAAATAAAAATAAAAATTTGTATTTTCTGGATGATAAGATTTTCTATTGATGCTTATTTCTCTTCAGTATGTTATTTTGAATTATGTCTACAAATAAATTACAGGGCGCGCCAGGAGTTTAAGCTTTTTCTTACTTGTTAAGAAATCTATCAAGGAATCAATTCATGTGAGGCCATTAACTTATAACACTTGCCGATCTTCCCAATTTATATACGAGTATATTCAATTCAACATTTTGATACATTAGAAAAAAACCTGATAAGCTTCGAATTAATATTGTAAATATACGTGCACTGAGAAGAATATGCATGGCAGAATATAAAATGAAATGATAGTGGATTAATGTAAACTTAAGACTGATGTGTTGACTAGGATGAACAAGAGCACTCTGAAGTGTTTTGGGCATGTAGAAAGACTTAATGAAGAATGTTAGTGAAAGGCATGGTAGATGAAGATCGAAGAAAATATGGTTAGATGAAGGGAACGATATTTTAAAAGAAGGAGATGTAGATAGTCAGAGAGATATGAGGAGTCGCATGAAAATGTGTATATGTGAAAAGAGACGAAGAATATGTATCGAGAAGAAAAGTCTGGCACTCTGTCCTCTCTGCCTATCCTGACGCGGAAATGATGTGATGATATGTGTGGTGATTTTTTCATTGTTAATAATACAAATTGACTGGTTTATTGTCATACACCATATATCCAAGCAACTAAAATATATATCGAGTATTTTGGCTTCAATTTCGTGGAATTTTTTTTAGTATATTGAACAAATAATACGAGTATCTTTATTATTCCATTGATTAATTGAATAATATAGTAATTGATTATTTAATATTTTAACATTAAATATGTTTATATTGGCATCGAAAATTGTATGGTTACCATAAAAAAAAATTGCCCGAAATGCATCAATGATCGACAAATGTACTTATCTTGTGAGTCACACAAGTTTTCCTAATTATACCGCGAATGCAATTCATTTAAAGATCCATGACCGTACGGCAACGCACTGAACTTCTGTGCGAAAGGTCACTGGTTTGAATCTCGCGCCGTGCTACTCCCGTCGATTGATACAGACATTTATTAATGATACCTTAGGTCGAATCGATTCTTTCATCTGATGACTTAGGCCGAATCGATTCTTTCAAAAAAAAAAGGAAGGAAGTAAACATGTTACACGTCAGTGTGCCATCGAATCCAGTATATAAGTGTTGTTAGTGAGTTTGCTGATGGGCAACAGCTCACTCACTTAAAGAGGAGAAAGGAAGAAGAAACATAAAAAAAAATCTACGGCACAGCAACGCTTTCCAACTGAAATGACGTTGGAATGGCGAGGGGATTGTTGACTACAAAGCCCTGTAACAACTTCAATTTATTATACTATGCGTATCCAGAAAGTAAGTGTACTAAGGCTCTCACGACCGGATGGATTTTATTTTCGACATGTTAGCTACATTTCCGTGTAGCCTGACTCTTCCTCTCCGCAACGAGACCGGTTCGAGGTCAGTACGTTGAGAAGTGTCGACGCGACAACACGTTTCGTGAAAAATGTCAATCCAATCTCCCGCCAAGTGCGAAATACGCGGCGTCATCCGTTATCTCGTTTGGAAGGGAAAACCTTCGGTTGAGGTTTATAATGAGGTAAAAACTGCATATGGTGATAAAGCTATGAATCGTACGAGTGTGTACAAGTGGTGTCGCGAGTTTAAAAACGGTCACGTCACACCTCTTCACCCTCCGCCAAAAAGTTCAAAACCACAATTTCAGCCAAAAAAATCATGGCATCCGTGTTTTGGGACTGTCAAGGCATAATTTTAATTGAATATATGCCTCAAGGGGAGACCATCAACTCTGCAAGATACTGTGAGACCCTAAAAATTGCGGAAGGTGATTCAGAACAAGAGGAGAGGCATGCTGACAAAGGGAGTCTGCCTGCTGCACGACGATGCCAGACCACACACGGCCAACGCCACGAAGGAACTGCTCGCCTCGTTTAAGTAGGATGTCCTGAACCATCCCGCGCATTCCCCTGACCTAGCACCTTCAGATTACTATCTCTTTACCTCCCTGAAGCTGCACATGGGTGAAAAAAGGTTTTCAACCGACGAGGAGGTAAAGGAGGAGGTGGAGAAGTGGACGGAGGGGTTGGCGGGAAACTACTTCGAGGAAGGCATCAAAAAGTTGATACCCCGCTTCACCACCTGCATTGAGAGGAATGGCGACTATGTCGAAAAATAGCTTACATATGTACTACGGTAACCACGTAATTTTTTTGTTTAAATAAAAAAAATTGTAACCTACAAAAATTCAGTACACTTACTTTCTGGATATGCCTCGTACATACTATAGTATAGACAAAGTAAACGAAGAAATAGTGCGAAAATAGGTTGGGTCTTCAAAAGAGCGTCATCGTTGCTATCATTGCTGGTCGTTGTAGTCCAGGATCCTATTGTCATTTCAATTTCAATTTAGTTGGAAATCAAAACTGTGCCGTGGAAGTTATTATGAGTGAGCCGTTTGCACATCGCCAAAATTACCAATCACACCGTTATACTGGATTGGATGGCACACCTGAACTAAGGCGATCAAAGCACACTGGCAAACTTTTTTCCTGTTTTAAAATATGACCGAAGTTATAAGTATCATTATACCCCGAATACTGTGTCAGAAAAAAATACCTGTGTCATTCGAAAGGAGTAGCACAGCGCAGGCTTCGAACTGACAACCTTCTGCACAGAAGTTCTGTGCGTTACCGCACGGTCATGCACCTCTCGTTTTTTCAATTAAATTAAATAATTCAAAAGAGCACGATGAACGAGATTGCGCAGAACAGAAGTTGGTTGCAGAGTTTTGTGCACACGGTGGGACCTCGACCCTTCTAGGACATTCGATGAAGATGGAGGCTGACATATATCACCATTACTAATTTGACGTAATTTAATATTAAGTCAATTAAAATTTTTCTGGAATTACGTTAAATAAACATAAAATAAATTTTCTCTGAAATTACATTATATAAAATTTCTTTGAAATTATATGATATAAAATTTCTCTAGAATTGTTTTTCCTTGCTGAGATCATTAAATATTCAAGCCTTTTTGAGAAATTCTATAATAGATACGCCTTTAAAGTGGCTTAAATTGACTAAATAGTGTCATAAAGTTAAATTTAACGATCAAACAATTAACAAGCTATATAAAAATCATTCGCTAAGTGATCGATGCGCCTCACCTACTCGCATGCATATCACTTCGTATTCCCACTAAATCCACCAAACAGCACAATCCCTTTTATAAAATTAACTCTTCTATAATTTGTATGCAAAAACTTGGAAATCAGTTTTGCAACAATTTAGATAAATTTAATAAAAGTATATATTGTATTCGCCAGAATATCACAACAATATTTAGAAATACGAGTAGGTACTAACCCTTACTAATATAAATAACCTAGTATAAACGAAACATATAAAGACAAAACTTTGCCTCTGGAGTTAAATAACCCTGCATCGACATGTGGAATGTTTCGATTCTGCAAAGCAACTTGCATTTGTTCTACAAGTGAGCGCATGTGTTTTCTTTATCTTAAGATATAGAAAAGTGTCATGTCAGGTCCCCCCAACGTTGAATATCACTTGAGAGTAGATATCTTTGTTTTTTTAGGGGGAGTGATGAATGTAGATTTAAGCCAATATTAGGAAATGACCCACGTGTCATAAATAATATTAAATAGTCTAAACAGGTAGTCAATATAAAATAATTTTAAACAATGATTTTTCAATTACTCTTTTTAATATTACTACTGCTTTTGGTATCTCCATGTAAAATTAAGATAAAGTTATGTTTTTTTGTCAATTATTTTAAGGACTTGTATAACTTGTCATATGTGGATTTATATATAAAAAAAACTGTGGTGTCAAAAATTAAATTAATAAATTAAGCATTTAAATATATTTTTAAACTAAAACAAAAAATGTTACTGTATTTGTTTTCAAAAATTAAAAGGAAAAATTCACAAGAATATTTTAATTTCAATAAAATATCTGAATGCTGATTTTTTGTAACTTCAAAGAGTTCGCTTCAAAATTATGCTTTTAAATGGAAATTGAAAATAACGTATACTTAAAACGTTCTTTATCCGTTGGAAAACATTTTTATAAAGTAGAAATTCTCAAAACACATTTAAGTGTTACAAATAAAAAACTTAAATGCCGAATTATATACGAGTACGTTTAAAGCTTGTTTATCTGCAAAATAATTTGTGAAAAAATTCATTAATGTTTAACATCTTTTGTTTCTATTAAAAACAAATCATTTAAATGCAATTTTACAAAAACACGACTAAATGTATTAGTACGTTAGTTAAAAAAAGTTCAATTTACCGTTTTTTTATTTATTCATTTTATTTTACTAGCGTTGTTTATATTAGATTACCACCAGTTGGATTAATTACCATTACCACCAGCTGGATTAGTTCCCATCTTGAAATCTCGTGCAAACCTGCCTGAAAGGTTTTAAATGAAAGCCAGTTCGGAAGAACTGGAATAAAACCTGAAAGTCCCAGTTAGGAAGGCATATATCTTATTAACGGGAACTTTGTTAGATTTTGTCAATTATTGGGTAGCCATAAAAGACTTAATAGTAACTTTCTACTAGTAAAATTAGTTTCTTCTTCTTCTCAGTGTCATTTCAGGTCCCCCTTAACGTTGAATATCACTTGAGAGTAGATATATTTGTCTCCAGCAGCCCGAAAAAGATCTCCAACGCCCCTTATGCCAGTCCAATCCAAAAAATGGGGAGCCAGGAGATTTGCCTCCTGCCAACACCTTTTCGGCCTTCTATTTTGCCTTGGATGATCAGGTGCAGTAATTTGTGCTTTGCTCATCTAAGTACATGACCCAAATAAGACACCTTTCGGATTTTAATATTAGTCAGCAACTCTCTATCAACTTTGGCTCTTTGAAGAACCCTCGTGTTGCTGACCATATCCGTCCAGGGTATCCGTAGCATTCTCCGGTGCATCCACATTTCGAATGCTTCCAGTCGGCTAATACTACTTACTTTGAGGGTCCATGATTCTACTCCATGCAATAACACTAACCAAACGTAACATTTGACTAACCGTTGTCGAAGTTTCAAGTTTAGATTATCATCGCAGAATGATTCAATTCTGCACTTGACTTCGGTTTCTGGGTCGAGGTCTTCCACTAAAAAATTAACTAAACATTTAAATTTGTAACGATTTTGAAGATGTTTATAACATAGAGTGAAATTTCAAATGTTTTAAATGTTATCAAACATGCATCAAATATGTATAAAGATCAGTTTTTCTTAAACTGGTACATTGGTCTTTAAACTCAGTAGTTTGAAGTCAATTCATTTGTTAACATAATGTTTAACATGAATCTAGTTATAAGGTATTGAACTTCCACTCAATAATCGGATTTTGACCGCGATTTAGAGTAAAGCTTTAAACTGCCGGACACAAGGTAGAGGGAATTAGGAGTAACTTCCTCCGAGTCTGAAAGCCCCGTGGTCTATAAATACTAAGTGTAAGTTAATATTAAATATAAGCTTTGCTGCCAACCAGCTTAAAGAGAACTATTCCATATGACAATAATTAAAAATACAATTCACACAGTGCCTTTTAGAGAGCAGAATCACTGAGGGTGCTCGAAACCGAGAATCGACTCTAATAAAATGAAAAAAAATTGAGCGTTAAAATAGGAAGAAGGCGGTGGAGGTTATCAACTTGGGCACTTCCTCGTATGATCAAAAACACATTTTGTAAAAAAACTAACCAAGAAATGACAACATCAATGCAACCTTCATGAATCTTTCGACATGTAAAAGTTACACAAATGTCTTTACATGATGATTAGTGTTCATATATTGTAAAATCATGTTTTTGAACTCAATCGGCTTAGCTTTCACATTACAAAGTTTGCTATAAAGAAATCATTTATAAGCTTTTAATTTATTTTTTTTCAAAATAAAAAATAAAGCAATTAAAACCAACACTCCACCTGAATCTATCCTAAAACTCCCACTGTATTAAGACATTTCTAAGTTATATCTCATTGTAGATAATCTATTTTAAGAAAATTATTCAGATATCTGATACACATTTTTAAAGTAATTTAACTAGAATTTACCTTATTCTTCAATTTAAAAAGAATATTTCTGGGCAAAAATAAAATCAAAATATAGACTTCTATTTTTTGAACAAGGTTATATAAATTTCATAAAATTTGATTTTCAGCTTAAAAAAATATTACATGTTATTAGTTTAATAAAAGAGAATTTGTGAAACCGAGAAATTTTCATTATTTCTTCTTGTTTAAAAATGTTAAAATAGCTTTATGAAAATGTACAATCTATGTGAAATATTTTCAAACAAAACTTGGTTTTGAAATGATATTAGATAATGAAGAATTAAAATATTAGTACACTTGAAAGTAAAGTCTAGAAACAGTAGAAATGCATGCAATTATCAAAATATGTATTTATAATATAGGATTGAGTAAGTGATGACCATATTAAGTGTAGTTGTTTATTAGAGTTGAATTAAGAACGGAATGTTGAGATGGTGTGAAAAATCAAGGGAATCCAGAAAATTTTACAAAAACAAGACATACTCGTATGTGCATATAAACAATTTGCAAGGAAGAGGAGGGCTGGGAAAAGAATTTGTTTAGTTTATACTCGGAGCAATTTTAACTGGAGGAAAGGTAAGAAGCACGATAAACAGAAGAACATGTATGACGAGATGTATGAATATCGAGAAAAAAAATTATGTTCTGAAATAAATTATATCTGCCTGCCGCTAAATATATATGAGGTGGTGATTTTTACCTATAATCCATCCCATATGAGTGGGTCAGAACCAGACATGAATAACCCACATATACTCGTATTTTGTTTCGAGATAATTGACTTCAAAGTTCCAGATATATTCAACAATAGTTTGTTTTCTGTTGTTTCCAAAATTTTAACGGTAGATGTCTGCACTTATGGTGAACAATAAACTCACAATGAACTATAAACTCATCATGTTTAGTTCTGACAGAAATGGGTATAAAGATGTAGCGTATGTGCCTAACTCTAATTTTATATTTTTGTGGGTAAGTCATGTCTGGTTCTGACCCACTCATATGCAGTAATCTATGACACGAAAAAATGCTAAGATTTTTGAGGTAACTGCAACATCTTTTTTTAAAAGGCAATTGATCCATACTAGGATTATTTGTGTCACCACATCAACGTCAGTGTGAAATTATATAAGTCGATATATAAATCATTTACAGTTGGACTGATCAAACTTAAAAAAATAACATTCGATCTATCACTGGAACAGTTCCTCGAAGAGACGCGACATGCGTTGGATGTGGCAAAGATATAGCATTTAGTAAATCAAATCAGTCCTCTAAAGGATAACCGAAAAATACATCATCCAAATCACACTCACAGCCGAGATCCTTCGCAATACCCATTATGTAAAAGTGACTAGCCACTCCTCAGTGGCCCGTCCGCAAATGACACATAACTGCAACGCATTTAAATATTTTTTCTAAAATTTTGGCGAGTAAAAATAGTATTAGTCAATTCTTATATTTTATCTCAATTTTGATGAAATGTTTTCAAAGTATTGGGTGTTAACATAAGTTGCGCCCGTTTTTTTTTTTTCAAATTTAAAAATGAGCACCAAAAGTAAAACAAAATGGTAAAAATTATACGTCATTCGAAAGAAAATTTTCTGCTCTACAAGATATTGTGTTTGCTTTTACGTTACATATATTATTTTATTTGATTACAAGCCTTCAAAATGGAATGTCAAGTAGACGAAAGTGAGCATTTTCGACACCTCCTTCTGTTCGCGTTCAATCGAGGGAATAAAGCTGCCAAAGCTGCTCGCGATATTTTCAAAGTGTACGGTGAAGATGCTATGAATGAAATGACAGCACGTCGATGGTTTTTGCGTTTCAAAGACGGTTATTTCACATATGTGATAACATTTAAAACATTTGAAATTTCACTCTATGTTATAAACATCTTCAAAATCGTTACAAATTTAAATGTTTAGTTAATTTTTTAGTGGAAGACCTAGACCCAGAAACCGAAGTCAAGTACAGAATTGAACCATCTCGTGCGACTTCTAATAAAATGAGAAGCGTTTTCTGCGATGATAATCTAAACTTGAAACTTCGACAACGGTTAGGTCGAAATTACCGTCTTTGAAACGCAAAAACCATCGACGAAGTGTTTTTTCATTCACAGCATCTTCACCGTACACTTCGCAAATATTGCGAGTAGCTTTGGCAGCTTTATTCCCTCGATTGAACGCGAACAAAAGGAGGTGTCGAAAATGCTCACTTTCGTCTACTTGACATTCCATTTTGAAGGCTTGTAATCAAATAAAATAATATATGTAACGTAAAAGCAAATACAATATCTTGTAGAACAGAAAATTTTCTTTCGAATGACGTATAAATTTTACCATTTTGTTTTACTTTTGGTGCTCATTTTTAAATTTGAAAAAAAAAACGGACACAACTTATGTTAACACCTAATACATATCTTCAAAAATTAAGATTAAGCATTTTGTAATAAGCCAAAAAAGAGCTTAATGTGTTTTTTAATAGCACTTGCCCAAGGAAAGGCCTTGAATAAGCTTTCTTGGAAGGAGTAGAAGAATTTCTCATTAAAAATAAGACTTATTTTGAAATTCGAAGCGCGAAAAAACTAAGGAGCAATTAATCGCTTGTATTTTTTAATGCCGCCTTCTCTTTTCTCTTTCTCGCTGAAACTTTTACATGCTAAGTGGAAAACTTGTTAAAGCTAGAATATTGTGGAATTTAATCGAAATATACGGGGTGTCGCAAAAAAAAAGTATCCACACTTTAATAGTTGGTAACTTGCTGATTTTTTTAATTTTAGATTTAACCGTTGAGAAATAATGTCTGAAACCAGACTAAGTTTTGAAAAAAGAAAGTTTATTTTGAAGTGTCACTCGAAGTTTGTATTAAAACACGGTAGTAGACTTTTTGTTTTGGGGATTTCTCAAGAATAAAGTTTATGCTAAAAAAAACTGAAACCATTGATGAATTACGAGTAGCCATTGAAAGAGAATGTGCCCAAATACCAAATGAAATGATTCTCGATGTAACATATGTGATTCCGTTACCAGCAACCAGAATGGTTATGAGTTTGAAAACAGGCACTAAGTATAAAAAAATACACTTATGTAGTTTATTGTGAACGTTGAAAGGGAACTTTTTGCTAAGAAATATTGACTTATTGTCATTAAAATTGTGGATACATTTTTTTGCGGCACCCGGTCTTCTAATATTTTATTTAGTTTTTTTTTAAATATACTTGTATATAAAATGTACATGTATATTAAAAAAAACATATATTCGCACAATGAAGAACCGTGAAACTTATGTTTCATATATTATATATGGTGAAATACTCTACATAATTAGTATTTTCGACTCCCCGAAAGTAGGTGGTAGCTTAAAAAAATGTTTGCTGTAAGCTTTCATATTACAATTTAGTTTTTAACAGTACAATCTGGTGGGCTTATTGTCATGTGGTAATCTCTTCTAACTAACCACAAAGATGTCACAGAGGCCTTTTATTAAAACCAGACTACAATCCATTTTAAAAATCTGGGCTCCAGCGGAATTTGAACCCACAACCTCCAGGCTGGGTGACAAGCGTCTTACCAACAAGACAACAGAGGTCAACTATATCAAAATCATAGCAAATTTCTTGTGCGTATCATGAGTGTATGGAAAAAAATACGTGAATTTACTTAAGTCCTCTCTGCCTTCCCCAAAATGGGGATGGCGTGATTATGCATGTATTATATTTATATTTCATTCATTCGAATTATTCTGAAAAATAAAACTTGTAACCTAATAAGAGATAGATTTTTATGAAATTCAGATCGGTAACAGGAGTCTTGTGTGACCCAAAAATGCCTATAAAACTGAAAGGAAAGGTATACCAGACTATCGTTAGACCCGCAATTATGTATGGCTCAGAATGCTGGGCTATGTACAGCTCCTACTTTAGGCAACTTGAAACAGCAGAAATGCTAATGCTTAGGTGGTCGGCAGTAGTATCACTGAAAGATAAAATTAAGAGCTCACGCATTCGTGGTAGCCTGGGAGTCACTGACATAAATATTAAGCGGGAAGAGCGACAGCTGATATGGTACGGGCACATACGGATACTGTAAATCAGGCAATGTCTGTGTATCTTCCTCAACAGCCGTCCAGATAAAGACCAAAGAACTCCTGGATGACTCAATGCTCTAAAATCCTGCAGAGAAACGGCCTGGATGAAAGCACACCCAAAACCGAAGAATATACAGCATGAGAACGAGAAGAGCCGACTCCAACAGCCTACCTAAGCAATGAGTTGGGGCAGTGCCAGGAAGAAGAAGAAGAAGAAGAAGTTATAGATCCATATAAAAGTAACTCCTCAAGAAAAATTAAACATTACAAGTAACGTAAGAGAGTATGTATGGTAACAGCACTCGCGTACTGTGTGCGAGTGTTGTTGCCTCTTCCCGTCGTCATTGCTGGGCATCATAATCCAGGATCCCCTCACTATTCCAACATCAAGTCAGTTAGAAAGCAAAGCTGTGACGTTGATTTTTTTTAGTATGTCATTGCACACCAGCGAACTCACCGACCACACCGCTGTATTGGATCCGATGGTAAACTGAAATGAGGCGATGGAAGAACTCCGACGTGTTTTCTTTTATTTTACTCTTTTAAAAAAAAATAGATATAACCGAACTCATAGGTAACCTTATACCCTCAAATACTAGGCAGGAAAAATCCTGTGTCGTTCGAGGGGAGTAGCACAGTGCGGGGTTCGAACCGGTAACCTTCCGATCGGAAGTCCAGTTCGTTACCGCGCGGCCATGCACCTATCTCTGCCTACCCCACAAGGGACATCGTATGATAATATGTATGAATTAATGAAATTATGCAGTATACCAGAAGTTGATTCGTGTGATGCATACATATAATGAAGTCTCACAGCTTATCAAGTTGATAAGAGTTCGTAACAGAGGTATTAAATATCAACATTGATATCTTCACGTACGAAGTATTGCCAACACGTATAATGACGAACCACGAGTTTGTGCCTATTATAGGAGCGATCCAAGGTTCGATCAATGGTATTTTTTTTTCTCCCAGCCATGCTTTAAATATGTCCAAATCATCAATTCGAAGATATTTAAGAATGCTCCATAAATATAAACTTAATTAATTTATTACCATCATTTCCATCGTTTAAAAATTGTCAATTTTTATCGGTCATCCACTTCACGAAGGATATGTTTTTAGATACTTCGCTACCACCCGGAATGTCCTTATGAATTTATAATTAAGAATAAAAAAAATTATTGCTTTTCAAATCATATTGAGTAACATTCGGCACCGATATATTTTAAGAAGCGATTGAAAAAACTCGAAATATCAAGTGAGTGAAATCACGTGTTTTACTCTCGATAAACTTTTCCTTCCCAGCACCCCTCTATTTTTCTTTTGATTGGTCATATCTCAATTTGATTCACATTAAACATAAATTTTGTGAAAATAAAGAGAAATCTTGAATAATTTTCATGCCGTATTTTCTTTTGTATTGTTGTTTCGAAAAGATTATCACGTAGAAAGAAACCCGCCGCATTTTAATAAAATTAAATGTTAAATATAAAAATAAAATGCCCGTATATTCATTTATGATGTAGTGACGCTCTTAACAACCCAGTTTGTGAATACGGCACCAAAAACAATCTCAATTCACGATAATGTAAATAATTATTCAGTACATTTAACAAAAAAAATGTCAAAACAACGAAGGATTTGCTATTTTTCCTGTAATCAATTGTAAACAAGTATTGTAATTTGTTTTATCAAACACTGTTTATTCCACTTTATGTAACGGTGTAACCCTACCAGTTTAAAAATTTTCACCTCATCATCAGGGAAGCACAAACTTTAATGCCTTAACTATAAATAATATAGTAGAAGGTACACAGATGTCTCCTAATGTTTAAAGAGTAATTAATATCCAAGCATCAACATTAAAAAAATAGTGGATGGCTATGAGTTAAATCAATACAATGCAATAAAGGTATAGCAGAAATAATAAATAAAGAATAATAAATATATTGTAAATACATTGATAGTAACATAAAATGTACATATGTGTGTAAACACATTTATCCTAAAATCACATATAAGAGTGTATGTCAGTATGATATCGAAGAAGATACATTTAAGAGAGAAGCTATCAAAAGGACAGGGCTAATTCCGTAACATCCCCTTAGTCAAGATGCACCCACACGAATAGAGGGCGAGACCGTCAGGGAGGAGATCATATGTTTTTTTAGCCCACACCCTTGTACATGTAAATTAAAAATAAATTAATGACAATAAATAAGCAGTCAATAAAATAAATCAGTTAATAAAAAAAAAGGCTCACCGATAAAAAAATCGTCATTGACGACTTTTTTATTTTGAATACGTTTATCAAATGGAAATCATATTGTTTATAATTGACTTACATCAATCAACAAAATTTATGAAGTATATCTTTCTAGCTCCTAGCAATTAAAAAGTTAAGCTTTGCTTTTCCCTCCTTCCAGAGCCAAAATTAGAAAATGTCTAGAAAATTTATATTTCACCAAATACTTGAATAATATAAAAAAAACATCACGTTTATTGGTCTCGCTCTAAATACGTGTATTCTTTCTTATTAATAACGCACTCACGTTATTAATACGAAAGTATATACGTAGAGATTTGTGATTTGCTTTGAACCTAACAATCTCCTAATCTATAAGCAAATTAAAATGTTTTGATATATACTCGTACTCGTGGTACTGCTTATAAATTGCGTTTTAAAAATGCCTTCGAAAACTGTTTTGATATGGTCGTGTTCAACGAAATAAATGTAAAGTACAAGTAATATCTTAATTATATAATTTAACTCCGGAGTGAAATGAAAGATAAGAAATTTATGATTTAAAAAATAACATCTTATCGTTGTTTCCCATTTCTTCTCCTCAATATACAAGATTCATACCATGACACGGGTTAAAAGACGAGGACTAATGGCTACCATTTGTTGTAGCGAATTCCCCGAGGCTGTGGGCCAGGGAGAGAAAACTTTAGCGCGCATCTTTAGCCCCTCCCCCGATTCGGGGGTATGTTTCGAGACCTCACTTTAATTATTACTTATGGTGACCAATTCCCTGAAACACAAGAGAACTTGTGTAAGTTATACCCACTTTCTCTTCTCTATATGCACGCGTCGTCTCGTAATAGTCGAAACAAGAGGGATCTAAGTTTTGGTAAAATCTTTATGTTTACTTGAGGTGTTTTCATATATTGCTTTAAACGTGTCGTGTGAACTTCGTTTACGGTTTATTAAGGTTTGACTCCAGCATAAATACAAATATTTATTAATTCTTTTAATAAATAATGACTGCATATGTTAAATATCTTTTTTTTAACTTAAAAGAATCGAAATAATAAAATAAAAAAATGCCAAAGTGCCTTCAGGACAAAGTGATAACTTTTCTTAGTAATATAACTACAATACTTTAGAAACATTAAAAAATATATATAAGTTTTTATTATCATTATTTTTTGTACATTGTTGGTTATACGTGATACATTTGGCGAGTGAATTACTTACTACACAGGAATTTCTTCAAAACAACCCCATCATCTTCAATATATTTAATTATTTTGATCCATGAACAAATTTTACAAAAAAATGTTTCAATGAAAGCGAAAAATATTGATTAAAACCCAATCACTTTACAATAATAGTAGAACTGGAGGAAAGGAATTTGTTGGAAAAAAAAGAAGGGATATTTTCGTTTTGTTTGTTTTTAAAACTATTTTTTTTCATCCAGTAAGTTGAAAAAACGGTTATGGATACCAATAATAATTATCAAACAAAAATCGGTTGATCAGAAAAAATTGCTTAAATGCAATATCTGATAAACGCATTGACATGAAAAATTAAAATAAATAAATATTGTTGGCAAATTAGTTTACAAATGCAAGAGTGATTAAAATTTCATTAATATGTAAATATTTAGCGTAAATTATAAATAGTCCACTTGTAAAGCTTCATAAACGGAGTTTTAAGTACTTTACTACCAAGTTTAAAACTTTAAAATGAGTTCATACATAATAAACAGTGTGAGGTAATCAAAGTGTTTGCATTTACATATTAAATCTCCCACCATAGCTCAAAATAATAGCCATCGACTTAGTACAGTGCTTCCAAGACGTCGGTACATGGACAAATGGTGTCAAATAATAGCAACGAACCAGTTGAGGGTCTGAAATAACCGAACAGAATGCTAATTCAGTCGGGGGTTCTTAAATACAACTTTACCTTGAATGGTCATCCAATTATAAGCAGAACTGAGTGAGGATTCCATTTTCAGAATTGGCTTCTGCTAAAGTTTTCAGCTTCAAATTATCAGTGCAAATGAGAACTCGAAATACATTATTGAAGTCGACTCATAATGTGAATACACACAATGGTTTTGCAACTGAAATGAGGTCAAAAATGACTGCGCTCAATTTCTGTTTTATAATTTACGATCAAACTATCAAATAACTTCTGATATGAAATTATATGAATAAGTGAGGAATGGCCATATAAAATATGACTGAATAACGACGTCCATAAGACGCATTTCTTCCGTCCCGGAGGTTCGACAGTTCGATTCCTTTTAGTATATTTTTTTTTCATTGCTGGTTGGACGATATTGCCATAAAATAAAAAAAAAACGCCAGGTTGTATTATTGTATAAATTATGTTACATACGATTAGTATAATTTACTGTATGAGAAAGAATTTGAGGCTTTCCATGAATATGATACCTGAACATTAGAATGTGAGAGAGTAAACACAAGACATAATAATTACATAATATATTATTTATATAATAACCGGGCGAGAAAGATTATTATTTTTGAAATCGGTAATGACAACATGTATAAAGTTGTTGTGCATAGAAAATAAAATACATTTTTTACTCCGTCAATAAAGCTAAAAAAATAACTTCAAATATAATACCAACTTCATCATGTCTATCCTATGCCACTTACGTAGACATTGATACACAACAAACAAAATACCATGTAGTTCAAATAACTAAAATAATTTTAAATATAATTTCTACTTCATCCTGTCTAGCCTATGCCACTTACGCAGACATTGATACACAACAAACAAAATACCATGTAGTTCAAATAACTTAAATAATTTAAATTTTAACAATAAAAATATTCCAGCTTGACTTTATACATATGTGTGTCATTTACTGAACAAGTACGTTCACCGAAAATGAACGTACTGAACAAGTACGTTCATTTTTCATGTAACTTAATTATCTTTCGTACTATCAATTAGTCAACATTCAAGAAAAATGAAAAATCCACAGTCCTTCCATATTTCATAAAGACAAAAAATATGAAAGTTAATAAAAAAAACCTTATCCACCATAAAGAGGGAGGCATCTACTATTAATTAAGTATTCCTCAATCGAGGCGCGATGCAGTCGGTCCTCATGAATATGCACTCTGCTACGAAGGCTCTACGACTATCGTTATTGAATAATTTCTATCGCGTATCGCGACTAAAGATTCGTTCACACGATACGAAAATGAATCAGAGTACTTATTAAGAATCAATTTGAAGTTAGGCTTAACGTGTTGAGTATGATCAAAAACACCACTTTATGGTGGTTGGCACACAATTAAAAAATAATAAAATTGTGACAAAATATACTAACCGTAATATAAGTGCAAGACTCAATTTGAACTAAGAATTTTTTGTTGAGTGAGATAAAGAAGAACTCTGTAAGATTATTTGGGTATACATAATTTAAAAAGCATCGAAATATTACTAAAAAAAATTACAATGTGATTGTTGTTGCGAGAAATGGTAGTTAAATATCTAGAAAAGTATTTAGATCAAGTTTGGAAAGAGTTTTGATGTGAGGGGGCCAATATTCCTATCTCAATTACATATAATATGGTTTTCTGTTCCGTCTACTTACATAGACGGGAATAAAAAGTGAAAATGTGCTTTGAATCGGTTGTACGCCATGCTCGTATGATTCGATTTTTTTTCATTTTTAAAATATATGCTTATCAATGAATTTATTTATTTTCAACATAGTATTGTATGAAGGCTCATAGATAAATGAATGTGCTACTGTCCTAAAATGGGTACTAGTTTTAATGATAATTTAGGCTAATGTATTTTCATTATAACCCTATACCTGGCATCAAGAACCAAGGTATGCCATAAAACGCCTCCATATAGGTCGGTTCACACCTGGTACTTCAAGTCCCTCGAGTTGTGGCCGAACCAGTTCCAAGGCGATATATGGCTATTGCAATCAGGGGATTGGAGGATTAACCCAATGGCTTCTAAAGTTCTTAACCAAGGCACCATATGAAGAACAGTTATTAATGTTTATACTTAAAACCTTTAATCTAGCTCCACTAATATACTGTCAATAATCCAGCAGGCCTCATTGGAAACGTTTTGATAAACCTGTTTTGCTCGATAGACAGATTCATCGTTAATATGGTGGATATCAATATTTGATCTTTAGCAAATACAGCCTAATCAATTCCTGTCTTTGTTATGTCATCAGCACTTAATTATTTTCATCCATAATTCTACCACCTGAATATACCTGAGTGTTCCACAAATCAAACCCTTTTCGGTTCAATACACCAGACTTCTAGTGCAATGGACTGCAGATACAGAGAGTCGATCCATCCATCTATTTGAACATGATCGAATTGCTACCGTGTGAACGGGCCCTTACACCGAGCTCTCGATAGATTCCCCCTCCTTTTTTTGTTTCCTTTCTCTCTGAAGACTGCTAAAAGGCGTTGCAATTTATTTATTCAAATTGAGACTAGCTATTCACCTTGTTTCACTCCCTTAACTGAATTGGCGAGAGTTTATAAGGTGAATCTTGTTCATGACTCGCGTTCGTGGAAAGCGGGCGTATAAATTAGGTCACGGGTTTGGCCAATTTGTAAAGTTGTTATTTGCCTGTATTTCATATTCTTCGGCGTCGTTGCTAATTTTGTTTTCACACTTTATTTAATAGTCGAGGACTTAAGTAAATTTTTTGATACCAAATTTACATTTTCACAATGAACGAGGTTTGTTTAAACAATGGTGGTTTTTATGTTGACTACAAACCCTGCTCTACTTTTTGCCTTAAAAAGGAAAACTTCTTTATACTTTACCGACACCATGTTCATATTTGTTTTTCATTTGTTAAAAATAAATTATGTTTCAATGAAATGATTGCATATTTTTACAAAGATGCAAAATTTACATTTTCACAATAAACAAGGGTTGTTTTAACAATTGTTATTTTTTGTTGACTAAATACCTTGTTCTTTTTTTATATAAATTCTTAAGTATCCCTACAACTTTGACTCACATTTCTTCAGTATAATTTACAAAATCGTCTTAGATTTTCTTTTTAAAAAAGTTTCATTGACAAAAAAAATCGTTATAAGAAATCCTTATGATCACACTCTTCAAACATGTTTCTCTTTCCTCAGAATTAATATCACAATCACAGCAAGAGATCATCTTAAGTTCCATTTCAACATAAAAAGGAGTATTTGTTATTTGTTTTATCAAACACTGTTTATTCCACTTTATGTAACGATATAATGCTAGGTTTCAGGGTTTTCCACTTTATGTAACGATATTATGCTAGGTTTCAAGGTTTTCCACTTTATGTAACGATATAACGCTAGGTTTCAAGGTTTTCACCTCGTTATTAGGGGAGCATAAACAAGACTTGGTTGACTTGACAGAGATGAAAACTTCCAAACCGGTAGGGCTATACCATTACATAAAGTGGAATAAACAGTGTTTCATAAAACGAATTACAAACCTCCACAATATTAATGCAGTAACTATAAATAATAAAGAAAAAAAGATTAGTTAAAATATAATTCAAAATTGAAATCCTTTTATTCCACTTGAAAATACAATTACATATTCAACCCATCTAGTTTCAAGTAATACGTGATTCATCTTTCAGGGTATTCCGAACTAACCAAACTTGCACTTTGAAGTGAATAGAGCAATATTTTTTTATCTAAATAAATGGTGTTTCTTATTATCTGATCAAAGAGTATTTCTTATTCTCAATCCACTTGAAAATATATTATTTATTATCAGGTGGATTAAAATATTTTTCTTTTTTATTTTTATTAAATAAACCTAAATTTTTAACTTTAAAAAAACTTTAAAAATTTAAAAAAGTAATTTTTTCAATTGACTTAAAATTCAATCAAATGCCCAATTTCCATGCAGCTATTTTCTTATGAAGTTAAAAGATGGAGATTGTCTTTTAAAACAGCGCTAAACTGAAAATGAAACAATTAGAAGTTTTTATTTAAAATTCGTATTCGGAAATATATTATACGAGTATGTTGTGAATTAAAAATTTTAATAAATATTTAAAATACATTTAGAAAAGTGTTGTTAAACTAAATTTGTCTTAATTACATTCAAAGAAAGATAAGTCATCAACAACACACTATGTGCCAATTGAGGAAGACAGAGATAAATTATCTCCACTGCATTTGATATTGATACACATAATATTTCTGTCACGTCCATTTGCATTGTAATGCATACTCCGCTTTTAAAAAGGTTCGTTACTCTTTCCTCTTTCAGGATTTGAATGATTTAGTTGTGCCATACATTTTTTGATCTCAAACTTTTTGAACATTCTCTACTACTTTTTTAAATCATTAAAAAAAATTATTTGTAAATTCACTTTAAAGCAAGTATATATTGAAAAAAATAAGCGATTCTCTAATTATAGAAACTGATGTAAGATTATTTGAATACATCGAAACGTTTAATAGTCGGTTGATTATTTTATTTCTCATTTGCATAGTTAATAAAATTTTATTAATTCCAATTTTATTATATGGAAGTGAAACTTTGAAACGTGCAATAATAATGAAATTAGTCAAATACATGCCGTAGAAATGTGTGTATTAAGAAAAAAATAGGTAGCGCGAAAATGTACAAAAGAAATCAGAATGTAGTGAATAAGAATTAATATAATCTAGTTGGTGATGTAATAAAAAGAACACTCTGAGGTGGTTTGGGTATGAAAAACGAATGAGTGACGAAAGGTTAGCAAAACAAATATAAGCCAGACATGGGATCTGGGATTGTTCTCAATATTCTAAAATTAAATATAGGTTCTTATTATTAAATATAGGTTCTTATTATTACATTTTTGAACTAGGTTACATTCCTGTGAGTCAACTCTATTAATAACAACTGTTTTGATTATACTCGTATTATTGCAAATAGTTTTGGTTTTCGAGATAGGCTCGCATAATAGAAACCTTTTCTTTGCACAACTCAAACCCAGCTTTCATTAACGGTCCTCTATTTGGTCTTAATTTCATTTTATTGATTGTTAAGTGTGCTTAGGTGTATAAATAAGTGAATTATTTCAATATTCAGGTAACCAATTTAATAAAGTAAATTATTTCTTCCAATTCAGATATTATAATTTGTATTCCAATAGTACTTAAAAAAAGTCAGATTTTAAACGAAATCCTTTTTTAACGACTTTCTAGTTAGTTTAAAAAATATTGCCAGGAAAACATTTCTGACATAACTACATAACTGATGTAACTACGTACAATATAAGTTCGAGAAAAAACTTTTTCTTTCTTAGTAAACCTAAAAAGTTAACAATCAATTTTATTGTATTATGCTTTCGTTTTGTGCAATGTTATCTGACGGGTTTATACCATATTGAAATCTCTCATAAACAATAAAAAATACCAAAGACCCAATAGATACAAATAACATATGTAACATAAAATAAAATAAATTATGTTACCTATAATGCAGTTTACAATGGACAAACAGAGAAGTTATTCCATAAAAGAACACCTAAGAGCTCTTAAATACAATCAAATACATGAATCAGAATTAACAAACCACCTGATTAAATATGAATACTGTACGAAGCAAAAAAATACCCTTAACTCTCTTCAATTAGCTCATAAAGATTTTTTACTTAATTTATTAGAAACGCTAGAATTAAATAAACATATAAATACTTCAGGAGGCTTAATAAAGGAGTAAATAAATATGTCTAACTTATCCTTTATAAACATTTTTAAAAAATCATTGAATTGTAATCTATCTAAAAGCTAAAAGAAAGCCATACTAACTTATATATGAAGATCGTCAATCACGACAACTCCAGTTATACTCTATTAATTTATTTTATATAAACAGCCTACGGGCTGGATGACAAGTATTGTATATTTTTGGCTACGAAGATCGTTACTCTATACTTGGCCAAGAAGATCGTCACTCTGGAGAACTCCAGTTAAACTTCGTTTATTAATTTAAAATTTACAGTCTCCGGGCTGGAAGACAAGTATCTTTCTTATAAGCTTAGCCACAATGATCGCCTATCTCGAACACGATATAAAGTTGAAAAAAAAATGTTTTCTTAAGATGGTTATTTTAAACCCATTTCCAATCTACATCATATTTTTGTTGAGAAGTAATTTAGGGAGGGAAAAATCACAAACCTTGAAACTTGTTGGAAATGCTTAAATTGTTTAACAAAATTGTTTGAAATTTGGCGAAGCTTTAGTTAAATGAAATTCTAGACAATGTTGTCTTAAGATAAATCTGCAGAGGTATAATAATTCAACTAGCGCAGCTTCCGCGGTATGTAGACCACGTCTCTCACCGGGCTAAACTATTTTCAAAATCGGCATTAAAGTAAGTTTAAAGGGAAGTACACTCGAACTCAGCGAGTCGTCCGATTTCAAGTGCCGAAAACTCGCAACCAAAACACACGGTAAACTTTTCCCGTTTAATAGACCGTGAACGCGCTAAACCGGGATGCACCGCTGGGCGGGTTTCCGAAACTTTTTTATGTCGTGGATGTATAGTATTTACTCGGTAGAATGAGTTGGGAAAAAACAAAATTACAAAAAGTGACACAAAAGTAAGAATTCAAACAATTTACAAATGTTTGACACAACTGAAAATAATGAAAAAAATATATATTCTTGACTACTGAAATCAAAATACAAATGTACTTATATGACTGGTATTTTTTTTTGTATTCTACTTTGTCATCATCAGAACAATGTGGTGATCGCTATAAAATAATATATTTTTACCGACCAGAAATATCATTAATTATTTTACTGACCAGAAATATCATTAACTTATTAACGAACTATGAATTACCAATTATGAAATGTTATTTTAGAAAAATGCTACAGAGGTCCGCCCCATCATTCGCATCAATCAGATCCTTCCCAGAGCATATAGTTCCCATTTTTGGACAAACTTGCAGGTGTTGCGAGTTTTGTATGGTATATCCACATAAACACATTTAATGCTACTATTGTACAAGAATCTCACCCTAACTGCATGTTCTCCTTGCATCAGACCCTTACTACTTGGAGTATATTCAAAGCTCTCCAAGTTTGCCAAGGCAGCTGTTTTTCGGGTGCCATCTTTTCCAAAAGCTCCATCCAGTCATCAGGTATTTTTTCTTCCCACTCCAAAAAACACTATCTAAAGGAGTCGTCAGATTACGCACTGTATTTATGAAACTATTTCTAGATTTCAATCATGATACTGCTGAGTTATGACCATATACGAGGGCCTTGAGTCCTGAACTTATTTTGTTCTTTCAATGTCAGTTGCAATACTTTTACGAATCTCAAGTGATCAATACTGGTTACTTGGTATATTTTCTCAGTTTATTTTTGCTTTTAACTATTCTGTTATTATAATCCCTGTTTCGTTTATATTAAAATAAATATGTTAAGAAATATGTTTTTCATACGTGGTCTTTAATAAAAAAAGTTATCCCCAACGAGTTTTTTTTCTTAGGTACCAACGTCTACTTGCTGACCTTCGTGGTATTGTTAACCCGTATTACTTTACTCGTTGATTGAAAGAGGTTCTCATATGACAATGAGCTCATCAGGTTGTATTGTATACAGCGAAAGGAAGGTACAATACAATTTCAAAGCAACTAGGCCTAGAGGTCATTGGGATGAATACATCATTAGAATATTTTTTTGTGTTCCAGTACTCGCCTTTACGCTATTCAAATAAAAATTAAATCAAGAGTTGTTGCTTGAAAACTTAAATATACTGAATACCAAATTTATTATACAACTTACTAAAATGACGAGTTTCCATATAGCCAGATATAAGTAAAAGTCATATTTTTCAAGTTTTTGACTTATCGCTATGAAAACGAATTCCGAAAAAACGAATTTCCTTGAATGATTCCCTTAAGATAAAATAAAAGAAGTATAAACAGATAGAATACATATGTACGTGTCTCCTGCGGAGTAGACAGATAGAACATTTCTCAATTTATATCTCTAACCACACAACTTTCGCCTCCTCATTTAAACATCTCGCCATGAATTATCTTTTACAATTCACACTTAACCTTCTAAGAAAGTCTGGTACCTACATGTGATCCAGCCATATTTTCCTCGATCTGCCTCTTCCGCGCACACTTTGCACTTCTGACTTGTATACTCGCATGGTCATTAATTTTCTCTACAAGTCCAATCCATATTAAAACTCCTTTCTTCATATTACTTAAAACTTCCATTTTATTCATGCTTTCTTTTCCGATGTTTTTATTTCATCTCCTTTCGTACATTGACACTTCACATATTTTTCTATGTGTACGCATAGATCCATAGCATTAATCTTACACTTACTTTTTTTTGCTAAATCCAATATTCCATATTCTTAACTTAGGTTTGGGTTTACATTATTTTGAAGATAATTATATATTTCTATGTACTCGTATATTGAGGGAATAAATTTTTATTTATCTTAACTGATTTATCGTATGCATGTTATTTTTTTTAGAATCTTTACATCCACGGGATACAACTCAGGGCCAACTCGGCTAGATATACGAGTATATTTGTTTTAATGTTAGTATTTGTGAACTTCTTTTAAAAATAGTTTAGTATGCTTAATGTTTTAATATCTTTATTTTGAATAAAATAATGCGCACTTGGTTGAAATTGGCAGTTTATTGTAAGAAAGTAAAATTAAAATAAAATTGGCCCTTTTTGGGACAGTAACATACAATTTGTTTGTTATTATAAAAAAAAATGTAATTTGTTAAATTGTAATTTATTTTATCTAACGCTGTTTAATTTACTTTATGTTTTACCAAACACTGTTTATTCCACAAAGTGGAATAAAGAGTGTTCTATAAAACGAATTTCAATGTCTTTAAACCTCCACAATGTTAACGCCTTAACTATAAATAATATAATGTGTTAAATACACAGAAAATAAAAGTTCAAATGTCGCTAAAGTATAACTTCAAATTGACTTGATAAAAAACAAAATTTTTAACTTAACGACAACGGTATGTTTTTTATCTTTTAGACCCAAATAATACATATTCAGCGAAAAATGCACCGGGGAAAAATTCGAATCTTTGTACATGACAAGATTAAATTTAACTGAAAAACACGTCAGACATCAATTCTGAAACGAATGGTTTTCCCAGAAGTAACGTTTTAATCTTGACAGCTTGTTACGGCCTCCTTTACTTTAGATGCAACACCAATTTACAATCGTTACAAACAACTTCAACGGGAACAAACTTTACATTTCGCATTTTAATTAGACCTTTCCCTCAAAATCACCCCCCTGCCTCCAGCATTCAGGCAGGAGTGGTATTGGCACAACTTTTGTACCGCATTATTATTAACGAGACGTCGAGTTCGCTTAACCTAGACATTTTCCAAAAGGGGACCTGCCCTTAGATGTAAGCTTGGGGACGAAATGGTTCAACCATTTATTTTAAGTGAATATTTCCAGAATATCGCGGATGGGAAAAATTATGAAAAAAAAACTGGTTCGCTTTAAATATTTTTTGAGAGAATTTCATGTTTCGGTTCGTGGAGATATAATTATAATTTCTGTTTCGGTTCGTGGAGATATAATTATAATTTGTTTAATTTTTTTTTTTCATTGTCTGTTTCTTTTAGATTTTGTGATGTAAACCACGAACAACTCTTTTAACGGCGTATTATAAAAAGATTTATTGCTACGACTATAATTTTGTTCCTTGCTGAATACAAATGAGGCCACTTTTTACATATAATTTATATGAACTATCATTCTCAACCTATTGAAAATTCATTAAACCCATTTGATCATTATATCTGTTACCACAAAAACAACTTTTAAAAAAATGAAATGAACATTCATAAAAAATCAAACATGAGGCATGATTTAAAACTAACGATCAAAAATGATTTTTACACTCTAACAGATAAGAATATGGTTCAAAAGACTTCTAATTGACATCCTATAATAATATCATATATATGATCAAGTTTGTAAAACACCTGTCTGTCAACTCTTATATTGAGATTTTGATTCCCAGTGATGACCAGATTTTATTAAAAAGGGTTTCAGTCTAGTTTTTACTCAAACCTTGGTCTTGTATACTTTTCTGGTAGGTTATAAAAGATTTTCTCTTTATGATAAATTTTATTTACCAAAAGTGTAATACATAAAAAAACAATTATAATGTCCTCAGTGAGATACAAGCATAATCCTAGTTTACTGAGGACACGACACATGAATACCTAAAAACTCAGATCCATTAAAATTGTGTGCCCAATTAAATAAACTGTTGTTTTTTTTTCGCAAATTGTGTATATTTCTTGTCATGTGTAAATAAAATATTTAAAAAAAAATAATGTTTTTTTTTGTCAAATAAATCCGCGTTTCCTTTTGTAATAAAATCTTAAATAAAAATACCAATCCAATTAACAAATCAACCGTTTCTTTTCTTTCTTATTTAAAAAAAATATTTTCAACAATGTTACGAACATTTTTTTTTCTCTAAAGAATCAGTCAATTTCGTAGTTGTGTATGAAGGAGATGGATATACCACTTAAAGAATGTTGACACTTGTATGATCGATCGAAGTAAAAGGATATTGAAAGTCTCGGGATTTTCATCTTAGGAGTGGGGGTGATTTAAAAAAAGGTACTTATTTTGTTTTCTCTCTTAACCGTCCAACAATTAGATATTTTAAAAAATGTAGAAATTTTTTAAAGTTTGACAAGAAATATTTATGTATTCCAGGAATTTTATCTGAAGGATGTTCTAGAAAATAAAGTTTTTTCTCCCAAAAATTTAAAAACATTCTCACGTATTTTGAGAAAATTTAAAAAGAGTGTGTTTGTTAAGTTATAATTTTGTACAATTTCAGTTTTTCTCTTTTTTATCATTTCTATGGATGTTATTTTTCCTCATTTAAAAAAACATATTTTGAATAAATCGTGTCGATATATAACAATATATAACCGATCATAACATTTTGAGTGAATCAAAAGATCATTCAAAGAGTGTGGGAGACTAATTAAAGATCATTCAAAGAGTATGGGAGACTAATTAAAGATCATTCAAAGAGTATGGGAGACTTATTAAAGAGCATTCAAAGAGTATGGGAGACTAATTAAAGATCATTCAAAGAGTATGGGAGACTAATTAAAGAGCATCCAAAGAGTATGGGAGACTAATTAAAGATCATTCAAAGAGTATGGGAGACTAATTAATGATCATTCAAAGAGTATGGGAGACTAATCAAAGAATATTTTAAATTTAAATAATACATACAGCTTGAAAACATTATCTGTTCGAAAAAAAAAATAAGGAAAATTGTGCATAAATGTTCATTTTTAAATTAAATAAAAATGATCGATAAATTTAGATATTTAATAGAGAAATATTTTTTTTCCTTGTAAATATCTAATAATTGTATAGAAGTATTTATGTATCCATTATCTGATCCGTCAAATATAAAACATAATAATGTAAAAGAAAGTTATGTATGACTACAATATTATATTAAAAATGAGAATATTAAAAAAAACTTGTAGAAAAAAAGATTCAATGTAGAAAACATCATAATAAGGCTCTTCGAAGTCCCATAACATATCTATAATACACATTAATAACTATTATTTTGACTTAGTGAATTTCCGTATTTAACATGAAATTTAAAAAAAACTAGTTTTTACTAACTATAATTATAAATATAGTCTTCTAGTTGACGAAAATATATTTTAAGTCTGATTTCTTCTCATATTTTGGATTTTTATTAAGCTTTATAATTAAAAACCAAACAAACATTTCGTTTTCTTTCCTTTTTTATGAAAAGGTTACAATATTGAATATGTTTAATATACGAACAAACATTTCGTTTTCTTTCCTTTTTTATGAAAAGGTAACAATATTGAATATGTTTAATATACTCGTATTATAAAAAATGTAAACATGTTTTATCAGTTTTCTTCAAAAGGGGAGTTTCAGTGATTTTCGAAAAAGTTGTAAGTGTTTTAAAAGTGCTAAGAGTTAATCCCCATTTGAAGCGATCTCTTCAGCCCGGGGAGAACAAGTGCTATCAGGAGCTGCCTTCCACAATGGAAGTTATCGTGTCTCAGGGAACATTTATCAAACCTCCACACCCCGCCGGCAACCAGCGACTCGCTTATCTGCTCCTGATATTGTAAGGAGATAATTTACAGACTTTAACTTGAGCCACCATTAGGAACGACGGGGTATTTTTTGAGAATAATATGCGTAAGGTAATTTTAACTGTTATAAAATGGAATTTATTAAACGTATAAATGAGTTCGTATTAAAAGTTAACTTTACCTCCTCCTTTTTGAATGGTGTAAAACTTGCTCAATAAAGCAGTTAAAATATACTTCATAAATACTTGGGATCATTATCATTTTATTTAAAGATATTTGCGGAGGACGAGTTTTATTCGGTCATTTAAAATCAATTTAAAACAGATTGAAAAATATTTAAGAAATTGAGTTAAATAATAACTAAATTATACTCGTATATTAACCTTCCAAAATGATTTCCTTTTTATACCAATTGAAGGAAGTTCAGAAAATAAAACAAAACATTTATGATATAATATTGAGAAAAAAAAAGAGAATACTTACATATGAAATATTTTATGCAGCGCTGAACATATTTTTCACCGACTGTAACAAAAAATAATTCAACTATTAGAATTCCGAAAATGAAATAATTAGAGTTTTTGTGGAATTTATTTAACTGTAATAATACTCAGTCATTTAATCGCATAATCAAGCGCATTAGACATTGCTCTCGAATAAGCTGTAAAAATATAAAAGCCTTTAAATTTATCGAACATTGTTTTGATGTATTACTAAAGGTTTAACCGCCATACTAATGTGGCACGTGTAGGACTTTTTTCGATTTGCTTCTCGTTTTTATTCATTGCCTTGCTTCCTGATGTCGAATCGTAATAAAATATAGCCTTTAACCTTCTCAAAGACATGTTTAATATTCTGAAGAAAACCGCATCAAAATTGGTTCAGCCTTTCTTTTACAGAGTTTTAAAGTAACAGACGGATGGGCATTGGTATTTTTAAGTTATACGCAGAGCGCCATAAAACATAAATACGCCATTGGGCTAAAAATAAATTAATATATTGTATATATTATATATATAGATAATAGATAACATGAAATTAATTTCCCTCGCTTTAAATATTTGCGGTAAGAGACATCGTTGGAAGAATTAAAACCGTGTTTTCCATGGGAATAACATCCCTTGCCTAGGCAACTTGTATTTTCCCTCTAGTCTAAATAAACCAGGGGCAAAACACTCTACCCTGCTTCCTGGCAGCAGCCACATTCAAGTCGTATAATCGTTCAGTAATTTGAGGATTATGACCTTCCCGACATGCGGTGATCTCCAGTATTGTCTGCTAACTCGCATTCTGGAATCGGGAATGTTGGGGTTTGTGATGGGCTGAGACGAATTACTTAATTGTGTCAATACTAGAGGCCTTATTTTCCAGACTAGATTAGTACCGTCCCTTTAGATTTGTAACCCTTTTAGAGTGTTAGACTAAAAAAACTCAGGGTTCTGAGAAAGGACATTAATATGCGCTAGTAATTAAAATATATAAATTAAAAAAAAAACCGTTTAACTGTTATTTATAAAACATTATTTTAAAGTGCTTTGATTTTCTTGTAAGCCTTTAAATTTAACAATAAATAGGAATCACTATTTATAGATATACACTTTTAATGTAATTTTATTTGAAAAGTTGGTCTATGGTGTTATTTCTTTATTATGAATAAATAAAATTTATTATTTTGAATTGTTTTTTTTTACATTTTGTATTACAATGCAAAAAAAAATATTGTACTATATATTGTAGTAAAACCTGAACAACACATAGCAATATTGTTATTTCTACGAAATAGTAATAAAGGCATAAAAAGACCGAATTTCTAGTCTGACCAAAAAACTAAACATCAATTTATAATCTTAGAATTTCGTGATTGTATGCAGAGTCGTACGTACCTCATACGCTCCTCACTTTAAATGTATGTAATGAAACCGAGTCACTTGTTTAATAAAGGAAGGCACGACAACTGTGTGCGAAATTAAACTTTTAAAACTAATTCTTCAGTTAAAATGTTCATATTTTATTATTACATTAAATCGCGTTAATATACGCATTACTCATCGACCTTAACAATTTTTTATTGAAAGCTAGTTTTTAAAATTAAATTTCATACAAATTTATCGTAACTTCCTTCAATTAGGGAGTCAAGTGGTTTTATTATCAAACATGAAAGTTTGCAGAGTGTAAGGTCTGTGACTTTGAATAAATATTACAAAATTTTATGGTTGTAAAGGAGTATTTTTAATTTTGACCTGACTTCGTTTGTTTAAAAAAACATATTTGATGCAACAGCATTTGTTTAGAAAAACATATTTGATGCAGCTGCGTTTGTTTAAAAAACATATTTAATGCTGTTGCATTTGTTTAGAAAAACATATTTGATGCAGCTGCATTTGTGTGAAAAACATATTTGATGCAGCTGCATTTGTTTAGAAAAACCTATTGTATTTGATGCAGCTGCATTTGTTTTAAAAAACATATTTAATTCAGTTGCATTTGTTTAGAAAAACGTATTTGATGCAGTTGCATTTGTTTAGAAAAACATATTTGATGAAGCTGCATTTTTTTTGGAAAACATATTTGATACAGCTGCATTTGTTTGTAAAACATATTTGATGTAGATGCATTTGTTTAGTAAAATTATACTTCATGCACCTTCATTTGTTTAGAAAAACATATTTGATGTAGTGGCATTTGTTTAGAAAAACAAATGTCATACACCTTCATTTGTTTAGAAAAACATATTTCATGTAGTTGCATTTATTTGGAAAAACAAATGTCATACACCTTCATTTGTTTAGAAAAACATATTTGATGTAGTTACATTTGTTTGGAAAAACCAATGTCATACACCTTCATTTGTTTAGAAAAACATATTTCATGCAGTTGCATTTGTTTAGAAAAATATATTCGATAAGAAAACTTACCTAGAAAAGACAAACAACCTTCATATATCTTCCGATATCTGATAGTAACACCTTCGACTTTATATGTTATGTAGTGTTCATATGTTACATTATCATACATTTTGATGAAACCTCCCAAAAAAAGATTTGTTTAACTTGTCCTAAAGCTGCACATGTCATCCGAATCTCAAACACTTTGAAGCAGATAAAGATAGATCAAATTAATATATTACTAGAGAAAACGAATTTTTATCAAAAATAGAGATCATTTATCTTTTATTACGCAATAATAATGTAACTTTATAATTTGTGTTGTCAAAGACTGTTTATTCCACTTTATGTAACGTTATAACTTTACCGGTTTCAAGGTTTTTATCTCATCGTCAGGGGAGCACAAACAAGACTTGTTGTTTTTAAACCTGCACAATGTTAATGCCTTAATTATACATAATATAATAATATTATATAACTGTTGAAATAATAATAAATAAAAACCTTAAAATAACGAAAAATACACTAACATCCAATAAGACTAATCAAGAAATATACTATTAATATATCGGAATATTATGCACATTTTCAAGAAAACTTAAATTGCTTAAAATCTTTTAAATCAAAATTAACTTGAAAAAATCAAAAAGTGAAGGACAAATTACTTATGGAAGCTACACTATCACCTGAGCGTATTTGATTGAAAAAAGTTGAAAAAATTGGCGAACATGTAAGAATGTGAACGAGGCGAGAACTACAAGGGTCGTCTAGAAAGTAACGTTACAACATTTATGTAGGATCTAAAAATGTTTGTATTTTATTGAAACTCACAGGATACTTCACAAATATAATAAACTATTTTTCAACGTAATCGCCGTCGAGATCGAGACATTTCTGTAGTTGGGGCACCAGCTTTTGTATGCCAGTGTCATAGACCTCCGCCGCCAGCTCTTTCAGCCACTTCTTCACAGCTTACTCAACCTCCTGATCGTTGGAGTGTAGTGACACACCCACGTCTCATCCCCCGTCACGATAGAGTCCAGAAAAGCTTCTCCCTCCTGTGCAAAACGATCCAAAAATTCACGCGCGGCGGTCACGCGATTTTCACGGTGCTCTGGTGTGAGCATTCTGGGTACCCATCTCGCACACAACTTCTTGTAAGCAAGTTTTTCCGACACAATATCACCAAGGAGACTTCGAGAAATGTCAGGAAATTCTTCGTGAAGGTCGTCAGGCGTCACACGGCGGTCATTTCGCACTTGTTCTTTAATTTTTGAACAAGTTTGTCAGAAATCACTGCCTTGCCTCGTCGTGAGTATCAGTATGTCCTTCTCTGAACAACCTAACCCACTTCGTGACATGTTGTTGACTCATCACATCACTATCATAAACTTTCACGAGCTTCCGATGGATATTCGCGGCGGTATTGTTCTGCAAAGTCAAAAAACGGATGACCGCGCGGATCTCGCATAGACGGGAGGTGGCGGGAGCGCGCGGCAACCTATCCATCGGAAGAATTTACTGTGACTGAAAAAAATGGCCGACAAACACGCGGAACCAAACAAACTGACCGTTAGGATTCCCCTTACACGACAGGTGCGCCAACTTTCAAACAAAAAAATTCCCCCAGCCTCAGGAGCCCTTGTAACCTTACTTTCTAGATGACACTCGTATATGTATGAATAGTAAAGCGTGAAGATCGATTATCTCTGCTTTCTCCAAAAAAGACATGACATGATTGTATGTATGCATGTAATATCATGGAAATTAGAATCAAGATTTCCATACAAATAATATAAATAATAACATAGCTCATGTAAAAGACAATGAAACTATTTTCGTACTCCCTGAATAGCGACATAAATGAATTTGGTTTCTGTTATTATTACACGAAACGTTATATCCAGTTTCAGAACTCAGAAGATAGAACATCGTATTAGAACCCACGGGACGGAACGCTCGGTTTGTCAAAGGAGCAATACTGCCTCCTTAGTAGCCGAGTGCTCTTGTAGATACAGTCAATACACACCTCCAGTGGAATTGGAGTCCCTTAACCTTTGATTCAAACTAAAATTGATTTATTTCAATTTCCTATTTAGATCTAAGGTTAAAATCACTTAAATGATAATTATTTTTATTAGAATCATAAAAATGTGATTTTTTTTGTAAGATACATACAAAAATTTAGTTAACTGAGAACAAGACAAATGAAAGGCAACAAACCCAGGTCCATTGAAATCATGTGGCCATATTTAATTACCTATTGTTTTTTCACAAGTTATGAAACATATTTATAAGATATCATGTCATATGTAAATAAATAAATAAAATTGTATCTATAATAACACTACCCAAGGTGAAATAAAGTGGTGTACACTGGATTGCCAGCAAGAAAAAACACCAATTAAGTGTTTATATCAAACCTTATTAAATAGTATGTATTATATGAAGATAATTGTATCAAGTATATAGTTAAATTAAACATTTATTCTAAATAATTAATTGATTTGTTATTTATATTGAATACCTCTATTTTACTAAACGATGATTTGACATTTAATCGTGAAAAACATCCATATAATAACTTTTATTAAAGTGAACGATTTGTTTCGCTTTACTGTAGCGTTGCCAAACTGTTTGGCTATGCTTTCGTAAAGGAAAAAGGCCAGTCACTTCAATTTAAATTATTGTGTAAAAAAATCACGTTTAAGTATCAAATCATTCTGTCATAAAGTCTTAAATGTAAAAAAAAGAATCCGCCATGAATCGAACATTGGACGCCTGCTTGCTTGGCATGAATGCTAAACGACTACCAACAGCTACTAGGCATAAATACCTGTTCTTAGAGAGAAAATAATTATAGAATTTTAAATTCATTATACTTTTTTCAATTTAACTACCTTCGGTGAAATAAATAGCATGCAACAAGTTATTAGTAGTTGCCTGCAATAAAAACCTCAAATGTTGCACCTTTTTCGGATCCAGTGGAATTGTTTTATACGTTTATGTAGATTAATTTATCAAATGTAACAAAAAAATAAAACAGGGGTTCCGCCTCTGACCGCTCTGTGGCTCCACCGCGTATTTGCACTGGGCGCTCTTTTGTGCTTAAATTTAATATATCTTTCATAATTATGTTTTCAATAACATTTTGATGATAAACGTTTTCTTTGTGATCATATCGATTGCATATTTGAACAACTAAGGATATAAAGATTTGCTATAAACAAAACAAAGATGCTTCAGAAAGATTAAGTTGATGCAGTTTATTAGTCGTAAGCTTGAAATAAACCGAAAGAAACATGATCAATGATTGCATTTGAATATGTTGGCACGATTACAATATTGATAGAAGGCAGGTTGAAAAATGTCTTCAGTTTTGTTTCGTTAAATATTGTGCACTTTATATCAAAACGATAATTTTCATCCGAATCGCACTGTCGCTGTATAAGGTACAACCTAGTGGTTTTATTAATATGTGACAATTTCTTCCGAATCAGGAATCGACTCTGCAGCCCTCAGGCTAGAAGACAGACGCCTTATAAACTAAGCTAGTGAACGTTTCAAAAAAGAAAATAACTTATATAACCACTATTTTACAATTATTTAAACAATAATTCTTATCTCGCATATTCCAGAAAAAAAAAATACACAGTCTTCGATCATGATCAGGAGACTCAAAAACTACTTCCGTTAAAAAGTTAATATATTTATTTATAACTGACGTATAGTGAGTTTTTTCTCATAGTAATATGTAATTTGTTTTAGAGAATTGGTAGACTTCCTACAAGGTACTATAAAACAGGATATATCCTTATCTTTCACACACGAAATAAAATTCTTATAACCAGTGCAGGAAGAGCTTTTTTACTAAGATTAAACTTTATTTGTTTGTAAAATATGTCATGGATTAAAACAACAAGTATCCGTGATGAGCTGATTATTGGGAAAAAATCTGTATAGCAATAAATCCGTTAGATGTACTATGTACGTAAATGAATATACATATAAAGAAAGTCATAAAAATTAAGTAAAATTTAAAAAACTTTCAATGTTAATCAGTATCAAAACAATATTAATATCTCATTTCGAAGTGTGTGGAGTTTAAGTGATAATATAATAACAATAAACGCAATATAATCAGTTTTTCAGTGAAACAATATTGAGTCTTTTAAATTGCAGATTCCAACTTCTATCATTATCCTTTCTGCGATTCGTTTATCTCATTAACCCATTAAAAGACCAATTTCAAAAACAAACCATTAGGAATAATAATCCCATTTAGCCTCATATCCATTTTAAGTATATCTGGAAGAAGGAATTGGTTAATCAAGCGGAACTTTCTAGAGCTTCATGGTAATCCAATAAAATTTTAATCTCACCATCTTTAACAATTGAATGATACAGAGGTACTGCGGGAAATTATTCCACATATAACTTTACAAAATACAGACAAGAATCGCTGCGTGATGGTTTACCCCAGTTAGGGGGGTGAAATTAACGAAAATTAAATCAGAAATAAGAGGAACACGTTTTACAGCTTGATTGTTTTACAGTTTGATTATTTTACAAATTGATTATTTCTGTATACTTACATTTGAACGTTTGGAAAACATAATGTTGCGTAGTATTTGGTGAGTTAATGATTTTTATTTTTGGAAAACATTAGTTTTTTTTTTAAATGGCGTTTCCGTTAGATCGATCTTTGTATATCTCGGAGTGTTGGGTGTAGGTGACGTGTGCGGCTTTGAGGGAAACTTTATATAGCCTTTTTTAGGGAAGTCTTATCAAGGTTTAGGATTAAATATGAACACTTCACTCCACATCAAGCCAAATTTGTAAGCAACAGATATCGAAAGATCTACAAAGGGTTCTTTGTAGTTCGCCTTCCTTGGTAAATTTTCTGTGGTTTCCATAACAATATGTTGTTCTGAACATGACTAGATGCGGGAGTGTACTTTATCTAGTGGAGGCAGCCTCCACTGTCCAATGCTAAGACTCAATTTATATATATTTATTGTGTAATATTTACTATCTCAATAAAATTGGGTTAGAGTTCCGGGTTTGAGAGCTCTTGAAGAGAGTCTACTCTCTAAATGTCGTTATATAAATTTACCTTTTATTATTATTATTAGAACTAGATTACATTAGCCATTTTTTTCGTAGGTATGCCATTTTTCGTTGGGTTATGGTAGAAAGAACAGAGCAACAAAGTGTTCTCTCACGACATAATTCCTTCGTCTCCTCCACATGCATATCTGTTCTCATACATCTCGGTCAGTTTCTCTTACTCTTTACCTTTTTTTTCACAGTTTAGTTCACTTGGTCCAACCATACTTTTTTTGATTGTCCTGTACCATGACTTTCATTTATGCTTGCATTATACATTTTTCAAATGGTGACAAAGTATAGTTTTGGTGCATTGTAACCTTTCCAAGTACGGTAGTATAATCATCACGTATGATGGCGTAGACCTTTTTTTAACCTAAAAGGCCAATTACCAAGACCGAATATACTTCTATTTCCCGGCCACAACTTTTCACATATCCACACCACCAATATATGAAAATAAAATAAAAACACAAATATTAGTAAATGAATGAATATTTGAAACAAACGAATAACGAGGAAATATATACCGCGGAGAAAATTCGATTAGACAGTTTATAAAATTCTAAGACAAAGTGACGCCCAAGTTAAAAGGAAGCAAACATCACAAATTTAAAAAAAAGATGTCCCAAGAAAAAACGTTCGAGCGTGCAATGAGCCTGTACGATCTTCGATTTAAATATCGTTACCTCCGAGCTCAAATGTCAATTTAACTGGAAACTAATCACAAACAAATCACGAGTGACGTGTCTACTCCAAAGGTTCTATACTCGAAGGCTCGTTTAACAGTTACTGACTATAAGCTACTGTTTTGTATTATACTACACCATATTGCATCTGTCGGTTCATAAGTATGCAGTAGTCTCGCATATATTTGTATTATACTACACCATATTGCATCTGTCGGTTCATAAGTATGCAGTAGTCTCGCATATATTTGTATTATACTACACCATATTGCATCTGTCGGTTCATAAGTATGCAGTAGTCTCGCATATATTTGTATTATACTACACCATATTGCATCTGTCGGTTCATAAGTATGCAGTAGTCTCGCATATATTTGAAAACAGTTTTAATGCTAATTAAAAGTTCTCTCAGTGTTTTAGTTTATTTGTACCATAAATCTAGAAAATGGCGTGACTCTTTTTAACTTGTTATTTTCTTCTTCATTTTGATTTTTTTTCAACTCTCAAACTTTCTAAGGTTTATAAAAATATTCTTTTAAATTTATATGTGTTTTTTATATTTATTGAGTGGGTGAATTGTACAAGTTTATTTTTTACAATATATATTTTTTTGTGTGTACGGCCTCGATCACGTTTTTATTATCAGTATGGTAGATAATCCGAATGTACATACTGTTTTTGTTTGTCTCTGCTTTTTGTGACGCGTTGATTTTATATTTTTGCGCATAAAAAATCTGATTTCTTTAATGATTATAACTATTTTAATTGATCCGTGAAAAATCCTACATTGTGTTTAATAAATAAATATCAGAATCACTACCACGTATGATGACATCCGTGGCCTAGTTAGAAGACGCTTGTTTCCCAACTCGTGATTTGTGAGTTCAATTCTCGTTAGAACCTAGATTTTTTCAAAAAGGATTCCAGTATGGTTTTCACTAAAGATCTATTTCCCATCTTTCTGGTTGGTTGTAAGATATTGTCAGATGGCAATAAGCCTGCCAGGTTGTACTGCATACAACAAAAGCGTTATACAACTGTAATACAGACGTATGCAAATAAAAAGGTATCCATGAAACAAAAGAACTTCAGTTTGAACGCGGAATTCAAAATTAAAAATATATAACCACGTTTAAATAAAAGTGAGTCCCCACCCCTTGACTGCCGAGTATCCCAGGCTTAAATAAATATTCCAAGTGCCGTTAAGGTTGAAATATTAGTGCCCACATTCACATACGCATACTTCGAAGTGGCCCAATCTCCCTTCGCAATAAATCCCACCTTATTGATGTATTTTTACGCGTTTCAATTCGGAGATTACAAATTCATACCGCGACATTTATACTATGGGCTTATTTACTTTTGCCGAATACCATGCCATGGCTCATTTGGCATCGTCGGTATTCATATCGACAGGCTAATTTCCATATGTTTTGATTGAGTGCCGCGGGGGAGCATTAATCATTGACGCCAGCATTGAGCGGGACCCTCTCGTTTTCCTTCACGAGCTGCTAAAGAAGGGAGAATATTGTTAGTACCCCTGGATTCGACGATAAGGATTTATGGCAGCCGAAGCTTCCAAATTAACACACCTATATTGCTAGCCACCTGCAAATCAGAATATTTTATGAACAGACACCCTTCACCTCTATACAACTTTGTCTTAAACATAAATTTAATTGCACGTAAATAAAATATACTTTTTAAAATTTATAACATTGTTTCATACAAATCCTGACATGATATTATCCTGACGTTATCTTCTCATTCATTCTTTTAAAACTGCTTAACTATTTCAATGTATTACTGCCTAACTACGAGTATTTCAATGCTGTTTCAACTATTTCATTTCCCATTTGTCATTTTATAAAATTTGGACTCCTTTGAGGCTTTTCTTTTTTCGTTCTTGCTGACAGTTAACCTGAGGTGGTATATGTGGGTTTACTTTTTATTTTGTTTTCTGCCATACGTTTTTGATTTTTTTTATTTATTATTTAATCTAGATATGCGGGGGTGTGGGATGGAAGCCCCTCGATGCCCTTGCGGTCGGGCTCGCCCTACATTGGTGGGGTGTATCTCGGCCGGGGGAATGTTTGTGGGATGAGCCCGAACCTTTTAATGTCTTCTCTCTTGAATGTATTTTTTTTGTCATCTATTTATTTTCTGTGTTTTTTTGTATCTTCTTGTTCTACGTGTTCAAGGGTGTGGACTGAAAAACATCTGGTGTCCCCGTGGCTGGGCTCGCCCTATATTGGTGGGGTGTATCTTGGGGTGTTATTAGATGAACCCAGACCTTTGGATAGCTTCTTTTTTTTTAATGTATTATCTTTTTAATGTGTTCTTGAAATGTGTCTAAATGTATTATGTACATACTATGTTGCTATCAATAAACCTGTTTATATTTATAAAATGTAACCATTAGAGAAAAAAAAATTATTTTTCTTTTGAAATTTTAACGTCTGCACGTTCATTTTTTTCAAAATGATAGTGAGATAGTTTTGATATGGCCTTAAATAAAGCCAAATCTAATCCAACTCCATAGCCTCCTTGATAAATGATAGTCTAGATTTTGATTAATACATTTTTTTTTAAATTAACTACACTTGGATAATCCAACATGAAATATTCGCCTTTCAAATAAATTTTTATTTCCCCTCTTAAAATTTTCAATACTCTTGGCTTACATGTTATAACTATGGGTTACATGTTTTGGGTCAGTAGTTATTGTTTTACTTTTTTTTTGAAAAAAAAAAACTTTTAACCCTTCATGTTTAGAAGAAAACAATGGCTGATATTTACTGAATAATTTTGAAGTTCTCGAGTTTTCAAATAATACGTTACTTGACATGAGTGGAAACAAATTGAAAACTCAAACCACAATTCTCTTTTTTGATTTCATCAAAAATTTATTATGTTAAGTATTTTTTTTTTTTTTGAAAAAAATACTTTTTCGGCATTTTTTTAATTGTTCGCCAAATTTTATCTTGGGATCAGAATGTGCTAGTTAGGGATAAACCTACAATTAAATAAGGCAAGATGGAAAGTATATCTTGAGTTGATATAACATAGAATAACTCACTTATCACTTTCATAAGCGTCTTAAAGAAAATAGGTATTTTTTTGTTTTTGGTACTATGTACCAAAAACCATAATAATATGAGTTTAAAAAAGTTATAAAGAGTAATTTACATTCCTAACAACTATTTGATATATGTACAGAAGTATTAATTTGTTTACACTAGCAATAAGTAGAACATATTTGTCAAGTGATCTTTCATTGCTAAGCAAGCGGTCTATTTAAGTACTCGTATTAATTTGTTTACACTAGCAATAAGTAGAACATACTTGTCAAGTGATCTTTCATTGTTAAGCAAGCGGTCCATTTAAGTATTAATTTGTTTACACTAGCAACAAGTAGAAAATACTTGTCGAGTGATCTTTCATTGTTAAGCAAGCGGTCCATTTAAGTATTAATTTGTTTACACTAGCAATAAGTAGAACATACTTGTCAAGTGATCTTTCATTGTTAAGCAAGCGGTCCATTTAAGTATTAATTTGTTTACACTAGCAATAAGTAGAACATACTTGTCAAATGATCTTTCATTGTTAAGCAAGCGGTCCATTTAAGTATTAATTTGTTTACACTAGCAATAAGTAGTACATACTTGTCAAGTGATCTTTCATTGTTAAGCAAGCGGTCCATTTAAGTATTAATTTGTTTACACTAGCAATAAGTAGAACATACTTGTCAAGTGATCTTTCATTGTTAAGCAAGCGGTCCATTTAAGTATTAATTTGTTTACACTAGCAATAAGTAGAACATACTTGTCAAGTGATCTTTCATTGTTAAGCAAGCGGTCCATTTAAGTATTAATTTGTTTACACTAGCAATAAGTAGAACATACTTGTCAAGTGATCTTTCATTGTTAAGCAAGCGGTCCATTTAAGTATTAATTTGTTTACACTAGCAATAAGTAGAACATACTTGTCAAGTGATCTTTCATTGTTAAGCAAGCGGTCCATTTAAGTATTAATTTGTTTACACTAGCAATAAGTAGTACATACTTGTCAAGTGATATTTCATTGTTAAGCAAGTGGCCCATTTAAGACAACGGCACGAATGTTGACATCTGCAATATTTTAGAAATGTTTTTAAGATAATTATATTGAGCATTCTTAGTAATGGGAGTTAGTTGTTTCGACGAAACAGTTTATTCGTAATTTGTTGGTTTATGTGTTTCTTAAAACATTGTTATTTATGTTCAATCTATATATGTAAGATATATTTTCGTAAAATTTATTATTTAAAGTTAAGGCATTAACACTGTGCAGGCATTGTTATTTGTTTAGTCAAATACTGTTTGTTCCACTGTAACATACGAGTATATAAAGGTATAACCCTACCAGTTTCAAAGTTTTTGCCTCATCATCAGGAAAGTGTTTGACTAACAATCTATATTAAATAAATAACAATTAATTATTAAGGAGGTAAACTCGCTAGGGGTTATATTTAAAACTCATTGTTTATAAAACAGCATGCTTTACCAAGCTCTAGGCCATGGTGCTGACATCGATAACCTACAAAAAATAATTTGTAAGAATTGTAAGACTTTTTATTATTTGTATGATGTAATTTTTTATGGGAATTTTCGTAAAACAACTGTTTTTCATTAGAAAACACACACAATACTCACACAGTTATAGACATGCTTAAAAAATGACATCCTCTTCAGTGATAAACTGTTTAATCTCCCTTTCCTTCTTTATAATCTCCCTTTCCTTCTCCTGTTTATCGACGACATTATTAAATTAAAATTTTGTTGTTTGTCTACAATAGTATTTTGGTCACAATACTATTATGTTGTTTGTCTACAATAGTATTTTGGTCACAATACTATTATGGACTATGAATTCTTCTCGGAGCGTGTAATTATATGAAAAAAGTCAAAACGGCAATAAAACATTTAAACTCGAATCAGACAGTAAAAACCTGTCAATATTATAATTTGAACTTTGATTAATAGAACATAATGTATAACAATATTATATTACAACGTTGATGTTTGGAAGTGAAACGTGGACGTTAGAAAAATACTGAAAGGAGCCTAATAAATACTGTCAAAATGCGTGCAATGAGAAGAATTTATTATTATAAAGAATATAAATTACGAGTTTATTATCCTATTGTATTTTTTTCAACCAACTAGATAAGACTTATGCAGTAATCGTATCAAGTGGTGAGGGAAAGGTTACGTTATTTCCATAAAGCAAAAAAAACTTAAGTATGATCGGAGTTTTACGAAATATAACCCTTAAGTAAAACCTCTTTACCAGCTTGTGCGTTTGTTTATGTTGGAAGGATCAACATATCGTATTATATACATTTTCGCTTCCAAACTTGGAAAATGGAAATACGATAGGGGAAATATTTTTATCAACACGAATTTACTGCATGTTGTAAAGATTAAATCCCTCATGTGTGTATTACCGGAGATAAGCTTCAAAATAGACAGCATCTTGGAGGAAACTCCCATGACAAATAACTCCCAGCCACGCGATATATCCGAGGAAAAAAATATCAGAATCGCTAATCGGTTCTAACAAAATATATAGCTACCCATAACATATTATGTTAACCAACATTGTGCCCTTTTTCAAAATATCAAGTTTCAAACTCTGACTAAAATGTGATTCATTATATCATCAACATCATTTTATACAATTCAAATGTGTCAATTGCAATTGCGAACGATAGTTGCTCATTATTATTCATCAATAGTCAGAATGCAATCATCAGGAAACTTTAAGGCTTATTATTAGATTTTTTTTTATATGTTGTTAAGTTCTGCATGGACGATGAGAATAAAGGAGAAGAACATGATAGATGCCAAAGAAATGAAGTGTTGGAGGCGGAGACTCTATATTTCATAGACGATATGTGTTATTGAGTTCAGCATGGATGATGAGAAGTAAGGAAATAAACATGATTAATGATTTAGAAATGTTTTGTTGGATGCAAATACTCTATATTCCATGGACGGTAGATGTTGTTGAGTTGAGCATGGACAGTGAGAAGAAAAGAAAGCAAAATAATAGAAGTCTTAGAAATTAAGTGCTGGAAGCAGATGATACATATGCCACGGACGGTAGATTTTGTTAAGTTTAACATGAACGATGAGTAGGAAATAATCAAACTAGATTGATACCTTAGAAATGTAGTGTTGGAGGTCGATACTCCAAATTTCATGGATGGTAAATGTTGTTGAGTTCATGATTGGCAATGAAAATGAAGGAGAGAAATATGATAGATGTGTGGCGGTCGCACACTCGGATACTGTGGGTGTTCATACATACGGTCAATGACCGATGAAATGACCTTCGCATTCCTCGACGAAATCTAAATAAACAAGTCCCAAGTTCACACGCCGGCCATTCAAGTCCGAAGTTCACCCGCCGGCCATTCAACCCATAGCCGAGCGAACCGCATTCCATACTAGAGAGAGAACGCACCACGCTTGTGTCGCTAGTTCTGTATTTGAATGATACCTACATACAACAATTAATCGTTTTTCATTCACAGAAACGAGACGAAGGCATATCGCGAGCGCATTCCCGCGCACATTCTAAAAAGATATAAATACCTACGTTACTAATAAAATTGGACTCTCTCTTTCCGCATTGCGATCTAACGTGTTTTATTATTTATCAACAAATCATCCTCATCATCTCTTCCCTTAAGGACCGATCTCCTAAAGATGCCTAAGAAATGTAATTTTCGAGGGGTACTCGTAGCAGAAAATCATAACGCTCAGACTAGTTATTTCATTTTATTTAAAATATTTTTTGTTTTTATTGACCTTATACTATAAATTTCGTATTTTTGTTGCCCTTGAGAGAGATTAATTTTTTTCCTATTCAAGCCTTGTATTGATGATAAAATTTATTTTATCGTTTTAATTATTGTTTTTCACTTACCGCGTTGTACTATATACATAAGTATTTTCATGTATAATATTTTGAAAGGATACATTATTTTTTTTTCATTAGTGTTTCTGTAATGTGTAAAGGCTAAATAAGTGTCGTTTTATTTGTCAATAAATAAATAAATAAATAACCATCACACCAAAGCTCTGTTAAAGTAGGTAGAGAGAACACGTACCCTTTTCATTTTATCTTGAAATACATATTTCGCTTCGACAAAGTCTTTCATTCGTGTCGTCTTCTTTCCCCTTCTAATCTTCTTCATGCTGTAGATCTTGGATCAGTTTTGTTAAAAAAATTGTTCATTGGAAAGTAAAGCAACAGCTAGATATCTACTTTTTGGCATTCGACGTCTTGTGGTTATCTCGTGTGCGAGATAACCACAAGACGTCGAATGCCAAAATGCCATCTTTATATGAGAATGTATCTTTCTCCGCCCTTTTCACTTCAGAACCACATTCTCTTCTTATTCCATCTTATTTTGTCATCTATGTTGCAGGTATGTCAGATATGAGAGTTGATGCCTGTGTCTCAAAATGATATTTTGAGTATTTTTTTCTTTATATTTAGATTAACTTGGTCGGGCCGTATCTTATTTACCTATCCTGAAAACAACATTAGATTCCTTTTGGGGTTGAAAACAATATAAGATTCCAGAGATTACAGATTTAAGGTTTCCAATTACGGCATATTGTTTTCGCCTAGTTCATAAAAATAAATCTTCTAATATAACTCATTCTAGTTCTCTTACTCTTTTTAGCTTTCCTTCTTTCAAATTTTCCCTTAGTCTAACCATACTTTTCTCGATCTTTTTCTAATACGACTCTAACTCATGTATACGTTGAGGACTTATTTGATCCGTCATCCAATTTTTTTAATCCTTTAACTATCTCACTCAAAATACTAAACATCTCGGTCTTTAAAAATTATGTTTCATCTTCCCAGTACATGCATTTTCACAACATTTACTCGGATCATTTTGATTATTTTCTACGTTCACTTCCATGCGGCAATATTCGCTGTAATATGCTGATGGAAACATTATTTTTAGCAGATATTGATTAAATTCAATATTTCTTTAAGTGCCTCGTTAATTTTGTCTCCTATAACAACTTGCCGTTAATATTAGGTCCTTACATATGAAATTGGCGTTTTGTTTGGGAGGAACATAAAGTTGATTTTTTTTTAATATAATATATTTATTTAATCAAAGTATGTACCATTGCTATCTATGCACTTTTGCCATCTCATAGGTAGTTCATCGATCCCTTTACTAAAAAAACCATTCGGACGGGAATCAATAAAATCTTTGAAGACGGTTTGGACTGCCCCATCGGAGTTGAATTTTTTCCCTTGCAAGAAGTTATCCAAATTTCGAAAAAAATAGTAATCTGTTGGGGCAAGGTCCGGAGAGTACGGTGGATGTCTTAGACATTCCAATTGAAGCTCTTCTAATTTGGTAGCCGTCTGTTGTGCAGTGTGTGGTCTAGCGTTATCATGAAGCAGCAGTGGATTTTATTCGATTTTCCTAGAGCGATTTTCGAAACACAAATACTTGAGTAAATAGCTGTATAAATTTTAATTTGGAATTCCTAACCAAAGAGAAGATATTTGAGATCAAAGTTGCCAGTACGGCAAAACGCCAATTTCATATGTAAGGACCTAATATTTCTTTCAATATTTTCATAATCTAACAATAAATGTCCCAAATTCATTAGCAGAATTATTCAACTTATTCTCATCACATATTTTTCACTGAAATATCGAATTAACTTTTCCTTTCACCTATTTCAATGACGCACTAAATGTTGTTGTAAATAATAATATTGGTAGATCTTGATGTTGCTTGGTTTAAAATTATATCTTATTTGGTTTCCTTATACAAATTGTCGTTAAATATCACTTTACTGTTTGGTGATTTACATAAGCACAGAATAAAAAACGTTTCTAAGCAACAAAAATAGCCTTTGAACGTGAGATATTAAATTGTCTTTGAAAGTTGGATAATATTATAATCGAAACCTCAGCTTTAATCTGTCAAAACTGTAAACTAATACAGAAATAAACGGAAACCATCAGCAAAATGGACTTATAATTATTTTCGTTTTTTTTCACAGAATACGACTTTCACTGTATCTTTAGCTTTATCTTTATTGAGCTACATATTACAATATTCAACTATTAACTCTTTCCCTGCTGATACAAAATGCATGACAACCAGATCGGTGCTCAATATATTTGATTAATAAAAACTAGTTTCAACCCGTGAAATATTCACGGAAGTAAAATAAATTCTACATTTATGAAAACGTCCGAATGCGATGGACTCTTTCGAAGTAATGAACAAATATTGTATGCTGATGTAATACACTAACAATATTTAGGCATGGATACGCCGCGCGTGTTTTGAACAAGAAGCAGATGTTCACATGGACACGCCAGGCGTGTCCTCAGCATTGGACGAGTTAATTACTTTTTTATTCCACTAATTACACTAATCGCTGTTATATTTATTATTACTTATTTTCCGAGGATCTCTTAGGGTTCCGCCTGAAGCACGTGTAGTAAGGAGATATATAATAAATGTACCAATAAAGTTATTAACTGATTGCAGGTGTTAACGTCGCTCGCAGGATATCGATGACATTCATTTTTTTTATAATTCTGAGAAAATACTGTTAGTTTTAATGTATAATACATTTTTTTTAATTACTTTCTTTTGCATAAGATTATCAAATTCTGTACTAATGTTTGATTGTTGAAACACGATATTAAAATGGATGTTTGTAATAATATTATCTTAATTGAGTTTTTGTATTCAGAGCTGTAGTCTGAGCTGAGTTTTTGTGTTCAAAGGAAAACAGGCTGTGTTAAAAACTTAAATATTAAAAAAATAATTATTTGATTACAACGCACGGTATTTTGTCGACCAGTAAAAAAGGTTACAAAAGTAATACTCAAATAATAATACCTGTTATATATAACTATAAAGAAAATATGTTATATATAACTTGCCTGAAAAATTATAAACATTCACACGAATCATATACAAAAAAATATCAAAAAGCAGTACGCACATGCATACAACCCACCACACATAAAATGCAAACTTGAGACAGGTCAAGGCTTAGGTAAGCAAAGCCCTTAACATACAGCAAGAAAAAAAAAACATTCGAAGAAAATAATTACAAAAATATATACACGCATGAAAACTCCACTGCAATACACAAAAAAAAAACTGAGCTTCAATATATTTACAGAGATCTCGAAAAACAAAGTCAACAAAAAGAAACAGAAAAAAATTAACAAGAGCCACGCCATGGCGTCGGATTTATGGTTTAAACAAACGAAAACGTTCTCTTGGATAACTTTTTAAGGCCTTAAACTGTCACCAAATATATCCGAGACCGCAGCATAGTCATTATACCCAAACGATGCATTCTGGGTAAGGGAGAATTCAAGTTATAGTTAGTTCTACAACTCTTGTACCAGATGATATCCTGCAGTTTCATACTTTTCGAAGGAATCTGGAAGTCAATCAACTTCAGTAACATAGGACAGTACATCACCCCATTCACTATTTTGGAAACCAGGATCAAATTTAATCAAATATCACTCTACATGAGGAAAGTATCATTAATGTTAGACTCTATAACATCATCTTCTCCTCCCTGGCTCCATCCCAACTCATTGTCTGCGAAGACTGTTGGGGTCAGCTCTTCTCGTCTTCAGGTTATATGCTCTTCTGTCCCGGACTACGTCCTCCAGGCCGTACCTCTGCATCAGGTTATCTTTTTGCACCACCCAAGAATTCTTTGGCCTTCCTCTGGTTGTTATTCGAGGAAGATCCATGGAGATTGCCTGGTTCACAATGTGATCGGGTGCTCTGCGTCCAACGTGCCCATACCATCTCAATCGCCTTTCCTCCATCTTGCTGTTGATGTCTGTAACACCTAGGCTTCCACGAATGCGTGAGCTTTTTATTTTGTCTCTTAGGGACACACCAGCTGACCATCTTAGCTTGCACATTTCAGCAGTTTCTATTTGCCTGGAGTAAGAGTTATACTTCGTCCAGCATTCGGAACCATAGAGGAGTGCGGGTCTGACCATCGTTTGGTATATAAAGGAGTGCGGGTCTGACCATCGTTTGGTATGCTAAACGATATCATCTTATAAAAATGCAACGCAGCTTTTTTATAAAAGTTCAAAAACTTATGAATACAAAAATAGCCGATAAAAAAATGCTTCAAAGTTAAAAGCTAACTCATTAAAACAATGATTCCATTTTGTAAATAACTTTTTTTTTTATTCCATTCAACTTAGAAACAAAATGTCTAGGAAAAATATATCAAGATAGATAAAAAATCAAAATTGAGCTTCAGAAAAAATAAATTACCCTTTCATTTTTCATTTACGAGTTCAAAGGCTTCCCTTTGCTCACAATGAATATTTACCAGAGAAATTTTTAATAAGGAAACTCTTTATTTTAATACCTTCAGGTCTTTTCGTGAAACATGCCAAAACCGACTTACCATTTAATTTAACACACCGTGGAACTCAAGGTTTTTCATAATTAGATACAAGACATCTGGATTAAGTTTTCAGCTCACAGATTAAATTCACTAAATTTCCGCAGCAGCTGCAAAGTTGAATTTCGAATATAAAAATTTGACATAAATATCTCGAAAAAATATATTTTTAATACGTCAATACGGAAAAAGGAACTTTACTTTAATGAAATGGAAAATAAATTAACCATATTTATTCTTGGTCATTTTACTTTAAAAAAATGGTACTTACGCTTATATATCAAAACGCTGTCTCCCTGTCGGAGTACGCAGAAAGAGGAGATCTCCGGACTTTTCTATCGCGACACAAATCTTTCGCCTCTTCTACGTCCATACACCTTTTCATTTAGGTCTTACCATTTCTCCTTTTTACATTTCCTTCTTACAGAATATCATACATTTGATCCAATCATACATTCCTTGGCCTTCCTCTCTCCCTCTTTCTACTCATATTTGGACTACATAGTTGTTTTGTTAGTCTTTCTTCATTCATTTGTTCCACGGGCACAAACCAACTCATAGCGCTCTTCTTCATCTTACTAAACACAATAGTCTTGATTTCACACTCATACTTTATCACTTTATTGCATATTTGGTCATACATTGTCACCTCATGTATGTTATTCTTCGAAGCACGTGCATTTTAGAACACTTATTTGGCTTTTTGTGTTGTTCCACGTTCACGTTGTACTCGCACACATTAATGTTGATACTATATTATTGTTTAGCAAATGTTGATACTACCTGGATTGAATAAATATGTTTAAATGTCGGATTGAGTAAACATGTTTTGATCCCTCGTTACTCTCATCTGAGAAAATACTACTTTAATATTTTACCGTTACCGTAATATTTTATAAAAAATGTTGTATATTAAAAATTGGTACGTATTACAAAAAAGTTAATTTGAAAACAGTTATAGAATTAATTCACTAATATGAGTGTTTATCATATATGGACAAGTTTTCAGTGTTTTTTTTTTTTGAGTTAAGATTATAAAAAGTATATAACCGAACATTTTAAAGAATGCAACAGGTAGATTTGATCTGCTGTGTCCAGGATTTGCTTATATTTTTATTACTAAAAAATCAAAGCAAAAATAGTACCGTCAGTCAATTCAAAGTCACAAGTTACTGTCAAATATAACATCAAGAAGCTAGAGAAATGTTAAAATCTAATGTTATTTCCAGGAATATCGTGTTTAATCCAATAATTATATAACAATACAATAGGTTTACTAAGTACAAATCTATGTTTAAATGTCAAATCTACATATTTAATATGTAATTACTGAAGCGGCTTTTCGAATGAAATAATAACAATAATCTATTTCAAACCGAAGGGGTTGATTGCCTTTTGGAAAGTTCTATTTGATACCTTATTTTCGCTATCCCTGGTGGTAAGTTAGATATTTAGGTCTGTTTTTGATCTTTTTACCGGGGGGTTCAGTGTGAATGACATCGTTAACGGGGAATTCATAACAAGTGACGTCAATTAGGAAGATGTTGCATGTCTTCTTTGAAGTCGGATTTTTTTTATTTTTAAGTTTCAATACGATGCTCAAATTACTTCTCGTTTTGACTAGGTGTAAAGATAAAATGTGTGCATTAACAAAAAATATTCATTTTATATATATATATACATATATATATATATATATATATATATATATATATATATATATATATATATATATATATATATATATATATATATATATATATATATATATATATATATATATATATATATATATATATATATATATATATATATATATATATATATATATATATATATATATATATATATATATATATATATATATATATATATATATATATATATAACAGTCTTTCTTAAGCCCGATGTGTTTTACTTACCGCCGGGTACTGTACCAGCATTCGTCGACATGAATTATTGTTTCACAACATTTTCAGCCTTGTGACTCACAAAAGATAAAAAAAATTTATAGACTTCACCCCTGCTCTGCAAAAACTAAATATCTTATTGACGCATGTGCAAAGAGCGGTAAACATTTTGTACTTGCATAAAGACGAGAAGCCTTATCAGGTTTAAATATCTACAGTGCAGCTAAACACCTCACTGAATTATTATAAAAATTGCAAATGCTGTATACTACACAGTATCCCTAGCTATAAAGTGGAATAGATATACAAAAGTAACCATTGTAATAAATAATGTAAAATAATGACTTGGATTTTGGAGTGCATTGAAAATAAATGTGTTAGTTTATCTCAAAAAAATGTGTTATTTCCTTTTTGTACACATAATAAATTTTTATTTTCGCGACCTCCTAATATTTCCCCGCAACCCCCAAGTGATCCATGGGTTGAGAAACGCTGACAATGACTAATAAGTTGGCTTGATTACGAAACATACGATAAACATAATACTTACATTGAATACATGGTGTGTAAATTAACATACAGCGTGGCACAGTGTTAAGAGAAAACGTTCTTGCATCGTATCTAACGTATCGACTCCTTTTCATTAATATCTGCACACCGCAGTTTGACAAGCAGTTGTTAAAGGTAATCCTGTTACGTCTTTCACTTGGTCTGTTATACGTGGTGGGACTCTACCTCTTGTACGTCATGCTTCCAGTGACCACAAGTTTCTTCAAACTGCCATTAGCAGTGCAAATAATCGAAGGATTTATAGACATTTTATCGACAACCTGCTGGTTGCTCGCAATTCTTGGAAAGTGAAGGTATCAAATATTTTAAATAGATTATTTAATAATTACAGCACTATGAATTTAAATTCACTTAATAATTTATATTTAAACGATTAAGCAGCCTAACAAATTTACTCTCAATTAATTTAGACTTAAATAAATATTATTCAATTAATGATTATAAATTCTTGAAACAGCTTTTCCAAAAAAGCAAAAATTTTCCCGTTTCATTAAGATTGTATGAAATCTTGAAAATTTATTATACACAAACTCAAATATCACTCAAAATTTTGACAATCATTTCGCATTGATTTCATATTACTTTTACACGTGAATTTATTTACATATTTAAACATCGTTTACACTTCTAAAAAGTGAACCAAGCTCAATCCTCATTTATATTTTTTTTTTACAAAACATTTTTTTTCAAAAGTAAGTACTGCCGATTTTTTCAATGTTTCTTTTAAAAGGGAAATACTAAGAACTAGTTTGGCTTTCCATCTTTCCACATCAGCTTAATTAATATAATGAAGATAATTTTGTTTTAGCTTTTTGCGGATTAAACTATTCAAAAATTAATAAAAAAAAATCTATTAACCAGACTGTTGGAAGTTTTTGTACTGCACTATATGTTTGGAAAGAGAATTATTTGATTACTTAGGCAAAATTAGAACATTTAATGATAAATCTGATAGGTAAGTTATTTAAAACATCAAAATAACTTTTAAGTCACTGACCGTTCAAGATAAAGAAAAATCCAAATCGAGGTTATTCATATTTGCTCAAAAGTGTTTTACCAATGACATCGAATACAAAATGTATGAACGTTTCGCAACACTGAAACATAACCACATCGCGATTCACCCCAACAAATTTCGCTCCGCGGAGATTTGACTTATCCGTTACACCCAAAGTTCACTTTAAGTGCTTGGAGCAAATGTGGTTACATTTGAATAATTCGAATATCTCCCTATATTATAGAAACACGCATTTCGTATTGATAACTTCACATTGCTTCCGTATTCCGTAGCATATTCGACATAATGAAGTAATTACTTGGAATGAAAAATTCATTGTAATCAATGCGAATCATTAATGTATTCAGTTATGGAGTACGTTTGTTGCTTAGGGATGAATTCAATGGAAAACTAAGCTTTTGTTGCAAATGTATTCCATTTATTTTATTTTATGTATATTTATTAAAGTAGTTTAAATGGATAGAGGAGCCAAAGAATACAATTTACTCAGTATTTTGTGAATTTATTAAACCACTTCACTAGGCAAGGCTTGTCACGATGACATATAATTTCCAAATATGAATATATTTCCTAAATACTAAAATACTAAGCTGAAACATTAACACCCTGCATTTACATCCTTACATATATTTATCTCTCAAGTTACCACACACATAATTCTAACCGCATCATAATCTCGCCAACCACATTAATATTACTTCCAACAACATCTCATCATAGGTTTAACAGTTACATCAGTCGTTCATTTTTATGACTATGTCAACACCTCCATAAACTCTTCATTTGTTGATCTAAGCTTGTATTTTATTATTTTTAAATCTTCTATTTACAGCATAAGTTTGAAATTTCAATGAAATGAAATAACCCTGAAACTTCTCATAGTATTGTTTATTCATAATAATGATTGGAGGACAATTGGCATTTCATGCAGTATGCATTTATAACGATATTCATAATTATTATTGAATTTTATAGAGGTTTAATACAGTTGTATCTGACATCAAACGTAATTATTGATATAAAAGCAATTAAAAAAATAATAACAAAATTGACAATAACGACTCGTGTTTTTCTGTGATTACGCTCAGTTTTGGCTATAAAGTTTAATAATAAGCTCAATCTTCAGTTTATACAACGAGAAATGGGCCATATTAATCTAAAAAAAATGTTCATGAAGACTATTATGTGTGCAAGTGGTGACGCTGTTAATTGTTCAGTTCGCGTATACGGTACGGCACCAAAAATAATCTTCATTTTCGCTGGCATTAATAATTATCAGGGTATTATCAAAAGTTAATCAATCAAAAATAAATTCGCTGTTTTAACTTCATATGCAAAGATTATAAGCAAATTGCAGATATCTTTGGACCGATATATATTTTATATTTACCACTAACAATGTCCAAAAAAATTTTCGGTCGAGGATAATAATGCACAACATAAAACAACGAATTTTAAATGTATGGAACTATCAAAACTGGAAAAAGAAAATTGTCAATCCAATATACTTGTATAATACAACCAGAAAACATTCATGTACGAAAATTTCAGGCTTAAATAATTTTATTTCTAATGTCCACATCAAACATATAATTTCTTGATATAAGAAGACAGCAAATTAACAAAAGTTAAATTATAATGTTAGATATTTCCTGGTATAAGAAGAAAGCAAATTGTAAAAGGTTAAATTACAGTGTAAGATATTTCTTGGTATAAGAATCGTGCAAATTATGAAAAGTTTAATTATACTCTAAGATATTTCTTGGTATAAGATGATAGCAAATTATAAAAGATTAAATTATATTGAAAGATAACAAGGGGCAATCATTCTGTTGTTTTAAGTATACGTTACTACATGACAATAGTATGGTATCTAACATAGGCTAGCAACTTATTGTAGGTTAAAATAATATAGCGGTTTTTTTATATGTATCTCAAAGTTTCTTTTAAAGTTACGAGCCATTGAGAGTGTTTAATTTTATGAGTCATTAGAGTTTTTAGTTTCATAAAATACATACTTATGAAATATTTTAAAATTCGGTAATTGGTGAGCTTTCACAAGAATTTTCATCAAAAACGCTTTTCGGTTTTTGAGACTACATTAGTTACACTACTATATTAGACTGTTTTAAGAATTTTAGTATCGATTGCGTTGTTTTGATGTTTAATTAAAATGTTTTTTTTTTTTTTTGATTTTCGTTTAATATTTTATTAAATGGAGATCTGTCAGATAACAAATAAATGTATGCCTCTTTTATATCAGAAAAAAATTGTTATTTAACAATAAACAACTTTGTAATTCCACTAATCTCCGCTTCATGCATTTATACTTCCTATCTTGTATATTCCACCTGAATAGAATCTCGGGATATGAGGTAGAAGAACGAAATGCAGGGATAAATGACATTAGTAAAATAATAATAAAATTGTTTTTTGTTAGATATTCTAAAATATAATTCAACAAAGTTAAAAACAAAAACTTTGATAAAATAAACTGATGAATTTGAGTTTAATACAATCATACCATTACTCCATATTCTTTTTGGAATAGACAGAAAAAACAGATATGCATACTCGTACCTATCTGCCCATATACACAACTCTCGTCTCATCCGTATTTATATATTTTGATATACATGATATTCTGTTTCCCGTAACTCTTTTTTCTCCTTCAATTACAATTTCCACAACATCTCCTTCTACTCTTTCCTCAGTCTACCGCTGCCTTGGTTTTATATCTGGAAGCTGTAGATGTGTATATATGTTGATTTTATAATTCTACTAATCTACTACCCGTCCATAAATCCAACCATTGCGTTAGTTAAGAATTCAATGCATTCAAAATTGAAAAAAAAACACCAACATGTTTATAAGTAATTTTTTTTTAATCTTCTATACATATATCCTTTGTTAACTTTTTGTTCAACACTTAAATTACTTAACACACATAAACAACGAAAGAAAAACATATAAACTGAATTTTTCGGAAGGAAAGAATTAAGTCTGAATAGTTTCTTTTATTACAGTGAACCATCAAAAGGCAAATAAAAAACCTAAATATTGAACATAATTTAATTTAGTGTTTAAAAGGGCTAGTACCGCAACAAGAAAATAATTATTCTATGAAGGTTATGCTCAGAGAATGTCCTTCATTTTATTAGGCCTTCTGTGTATGCTATTTGGTGAAACTGCTGCTTCAGGCTGAATTGACTTTTTCATGCTTTTTCGGTACGTCGACAAATTAGAAGGCAAATACATAAAAAAGTGTAAAAACACAAACATTTTAGGTTAATTGACATTTTCTGTTTCCTATAAAATGGAAAAGATAAAAGTAGGCTAGAAAGTGTTTATGATTGTTTTAATAGTAAAATTAGATATATATTGTCAAATAAAACATTGTTTTAAACGACAATGATTCTAGGGCGACTTTTTTTTTTAACCATTTTTCATCTCAAAGGGAACTGGCGTTTTTTATAGTGAGACTTTTTTATCTTCTTTTCTGTCAACGTTCCCAGGTTCCAAGTCGCGGTCCTTAGCTTTCAAATAACAATAACAACCAGAGGAAGACCAAATAATTCATGGGTGGTGCAAAAAGATAACCTGATGCAGAAGCACAGCCTGGGGGACGTAGCCCGGGACAGAAGAGCATACAACCTGAGGACGAGGATAGCTGACCCCAACAGCTTTCGCAGACAATGAGTTGGGATGGAGCCAGGGAGAAAAAGAAGACTTTTTTATCTTCTCTTTTTAGTGTAAACCACTTTCAAATAATTAAACTCTGCTCTTACAATGATAATTTATTTCACAACGTACATTTATATACTTTTTTGAAACTGTCATTTATTTAATAAACGTCATTTATTCCAAAATTTCATTAGGCTAAAACGTAATTTACTCATCAGTTATCTTAAAACATGGTCGTATAGTACTTTATTTGTATACAGTACAGTAGTGGTACATATTTATTAATTCAAACAAACTAAAAATAAGTGAAGGAACCTCTTAGTGAAAACAAGATAAGATTTTTTTAAACCTAGGTTCTAACGAGAATCTAGCCCGGGTTTAAAGATAGGAACGTCAAGGCTGAAAGATAGGAATCTTGATATTACGCATCGTACTAGGTGATGGAGGTCGTTAATATTCTCTAAATCAGGGGTTTCTTACTTGTGTTCCGTAGAACCCAAGGATTCCATCATTTTAATTAAGGTTGCGCAATAAAAAAAGTTTTGTAATACTGCAATAAAAAAACGAAATTTCAGATATTATTGTAGAATTCAGTTATCCTCAATTAAACCAAATTTAGAAAAAATGTGAGAGAAACAATTAAATCCTTCATATTGATTATCAATTTGATTTTTTTATAATATTTGATTTTCTATTATTGATCGGTGTTTTTTTTTGTATTTTCAATAAATTATTTTTGTATCATTGTTTTATTTATAATCAGTAATATTTGTCCGAATTTAAATTACATTTGTATCATTGTTTTATTTATAATCAGTAATATTTGTCCGAATTTAAATTACGTTTGTATCATTGTTTAATTTATAATTAGTAATATTTGTCCGAATTTTAATTATATTTGTATCATTGTTTTATTTATAATCAGTAATATTTGTCCGAATTTAAATTACATTTGTATCATTGTTTAATTTATAATTAGTAATATTTGTCCGAATTTAAATTATATTTGTATCATTGTTTTATTTATAATCAGTAATATTTGTCCGAATTTAAAAATTGTTTATCAAGGGGAAAAAGAGTTAGTTGAATCAAATACGTTGGGGCGTTTTTTTATTTGATATTTGCATAATATAATATTTGGAGTGATCTGAACATATGTAATAAGTCAATAAATGTTTTGGATTTATTTTACAGTTAATGGTTAAAAAAAATTGAAATAAAATAACATGGATGGGATTTATAACAACGTTTCGTGAACAAACAGCGTATTTAGATTTTTTTATATTTTGTTTCCTTTTCTCGGCCCATAAAAAAAGTAACTAAAGTTATATTCGAATAAGAATTTTGAGTGAACATGAATACAAACACAACTTTTCAAAAAGATCTCGAAAAGTTTGAAAGAAATAAAGTCAACGATAAGAAAGAAAAAAAAAAATTAAAACTTGTTTGTTCTTTGAAGTAAGTGATCTTGATCAAAAAGCATAATTTAGTTACAACCAACATCCATTTTAAAAAGCTTCGATGAATGTATGGATAGCTATAACACACATTAATCATCGAACACCTGGATTTATCCACTTGAATACAAAAACCTTCCCGAAGTCAATCTACACTCTTCTATTTTGGACGCTATGACATGCATTCATCATCAAAAACCTGGGTCTATTCACTTTTAAATGATAGCCTTCCCAAAGCAAACCTACACTTTTCTTTTGAACACTAAGGCATATATTCAGTATAAACAATCTGTTTCTTAACAAAAGCCTTTTCCAAACAAATCCATATTTCTATTTTAAAACGGTTGTATCCATTCTTTTCTTAGCAGTCTTCCGAAATTCCTCTTCACAAAATACATTAAAATAATTACAATATTCATAAATTATATTTAATTATCTTTGAAATATTCAAACTAATCAAACTGTATTTTTTTTATAATTTTATATGTGATATTTATATGTGCAAGTAAACTGGTATGCAATTCAATTACGTAAAAGCTCGCAAAAGTCCAAAGCTAATTGGGTAAAACCAGAAAGCTTGTTGAAATTTCCGCTGATCACATTTTGGTGGAAAATTTTCAGGATAGAACAACGACACTTTATTTCATTATATGTTCTAAAATTTTATTTAAGCTCTTTCCCGCTACATTATCATTTCTGTAAATTATTTTCGAGTAATACACATTTTTTTACACACAGGAGTGTTAAACATTGGATAGCAACAATTTATTTTTTAACTTTTTTATGTTTTAACTAATTGATTTCGTGATCCCTTTTAATCGTTTGTCAAAAAAATATGTTGTTCTTTTGGGAACTAAATATGATCAAATCTTTTCTTAGAAATGCTTTACAAATATCGTTTTTTTACGTATGTTGATATATTATAATATTTTATATGTATATTTTTATTAGTGTATTTATATATTATAACGTCAAATGTAATGCGAAATAAAATATATTTCTAATAAATATCTTAATTTAAATTGAATATTAGGAGTAAAAAGTGGTCATAAAGAGTTAAATCAAAATTAATAACTTTAATATGTTGCATGTTATTATTAATAAAAAAAAATAATAAAAAAAAATTCAGTTCGTATTTTCGAAAGTAATTAAGTGAAAGAATGGTCAACTTAGTATAATTTTACATTTTTCAACATAAATTGAGAAAGAAAAAAATTTTCATTGAAAGTAAGAATAAAATTGAAACGGAATACATTTCTCTAAGAAACTACATAAAACGAAACCTAACAGAATTAAGATCTTCAATAATTATGTTTCAGGCGGTACATTAGCCAACATTGATGTATTGGAGTGCATCGTAGACACGGAGAATTATTTAAATGAGCCGAGTGAACGAAACAAAAATGTATGTACCGTGTGTGTGATGTATCGTTACCAATTTAAATGAGTCGAGTGAACGAAACAGAAATGTATGTACCGTGTGTGTGACGTATTGTTAGCAAATTTAAATGAGTCGAGTGAACGAAACAGAAATGTATGTACCGTGTGTGTGATGTATCGTTAGCAAATTTAAATGAGTTAAGTGAACGAAACAGAAATGTGTGTACCGTGTGTGTGATGTATCGTTAGCAAATTTAAATGAGTCGAGTAACGAAACAGAAATGTATGTACCGAGAAGTATGTGTGATGTATCGTTAATAAATTAATGATACAAGCAAGAATAGAAGTCATAAAAGTGAACAACGAAGAAGAGTTTGGTTGGAATAAGTGAATTACATTTTTAAAGGAAAGGTAAGGAATGAAAAGAAAAACAGAAATATATATTTTGGAAGAATAATGCTGGCAAAATAAATATGTCATAATATAAAGGTATGGGGCTCTTTTCTCTCTACCTAATTATACAGGGGAGAAAAGTGAAAATTTGTATGTACTCATATGATAAATATAACTTTGCATAAATAAGTCCAATGACTCAACGCAACTCAATTTAAATACGTGTTAATAACATCAGACATTTCATTATAAATTCAAGCTTTTTAATATACGAGTATAAGGTAGGGATCCCTTTTTGGGAGGTCTTATCAAAATTTATGATTATGTATGAACATTACACACACACTTTACTTTGTAAAATGTGTAACTATCACATATCGGAAGATCTACAAAAGTTTCTTTGTAGTTCGTATTCCCTTGGTACATGTTCTGCGATGTTCTCCTAATCATATTCAAAAGCGGGGAGTATCCTATATTATGGTCGCAGTCACTACTTGGTTTTTCTTACGCTGAACTTTTATATTTTGATTTTATAATATTTTTAATAACAGGCTAGAATCCTAAATGACTACACCCTTGTCGTGGGGAGTCTGCTCGCTAAACGGCGCTTTATATATTCTCATTTTATAATTATTGTGGTTAATAAAGACATCATTAGCAGATAAGTTTTACAAAAAAATAAGAAAAAAAATCAAAACGGCTCAAGAAAGTGGTTAAAATGGTTGTTGTTCTTCTTTTGTATATTGCTTTTTCTACAACGATCGTATCATGTCGGTAATTCTATGAAAAAACAAATGAATTTGAAGATGTAAGGGGCCGGCGGTTAATCACTCCTGTCTTAGATAATAACGCTTACTCGAGAGCAAAAGAAAAGTCTTAACAATAGAAAAAGTTCCGAAAGTACCCAGCACTTAAGGGTATAACTGCGTTAAGCGGGGAAACTTCTGGGGAAAGTTGCCAAATATGAGATCATATTTTTTCCAAAGTCGTGAATTGAAGCCTCTTTGGGACAAATAATAATTGAGAGGCCGTAAAATCTTCAAACTATGGCAATTCTCAGACCTCCACAGTGCCTGAATATAATGAAGAGAATGATGGCTGCCTTCCAAAAGAGGACACGTTGAATGAGCCGAGAGATTCAGAGTTACTTTGAATAAAAATAACTGTGAAATTGCGTGATATTTGTAATTGGCAGTCTTTGAAGCAAAAAATGTATCTGAAGAACAAACTCCGGATTTGAACCCATTATAATTGATTTATTAAAAATGTTACAAAATATGGATATTGAGTATGAAAATAAGTGGTGGCTGTGGCCTTCAGATGAGATACTTCCTCACATCCACATATGTTCAGAAAAACACATTTGCTAAGAAACCGCTGAAAACTTACCAAGATAATACGAACCACAAAGAAACCTTTGTAGATCTTTCGATTTGTGATAGTAACACATTATACTTTATCATAAATGTAGTATAGTGTATGTGTGAAATGTTCATTATGATTATTTATTTTGATAAAACTTTCTTAAAAGGGTTTTCTTCAAGCCCTTCTTGAAGCTGAATACGTCATCTATATCTTTAATAATTAGAAACAGACCACACACTACAGGAAAAACAACGACAAAGGCCTTATCGTAATATCTCGCTCTATTGTTTTTCATTGTATATAGTTTAATTTGACGAGTATATTGCCGTGGGACTGTGACACAACCTTCGAACCTTCCAGAGTTTTCGAACCTTCCAGAAAGATGTAAAGGAGCCCTTAATATATAGAGTTGTTAAAATAATACGAGACATATTTTTGAAAAGACGTCCGTTTTGAAATTTGCTTTGTTTAAAGTTGAGAAACAAGATAGCACACGCGTAGAATCTTTACACGATTTAGTAGCTAATTGTCGGCCATTTTGTCTTAGTCAGATTCGTGTTTGATGCCTCGTGTGACTAATTTGTAATGAGCGCTATAATTCCGCCATCACTAAGAATTGCGCTGTGATCCAGTTGATTTTTTTGTTCATGCTATAATCCGAAAAAAAAATATCACTTGTATTAGAGTCAATCTTGAACCAAGCGACTATCACATGTTTATGAATTTTAAAAAATGGCTTGCATTGCTGCATTTGGAAACATGATAAACTGAAGAACAGCGTAAATGAACGGTTTAATAAACTAGCGAATGACTTTTTTGACAATGAAATAAGTAAACTGCTGGTATCATCACAAAAATATATGAAAATCAATGGTGACTATGCGGGAAAAATGTAAATGTGAAAATTTCATTTGACTTTCGCGTTTTTTTTTTGTTTCAAAACAAACCTTACTTAAAAATATGCCTCGGATATCACGAAAACTACATTTTTTTCACGTTTTTTTCTGCATTTAGTTTAAAAATATTTTGTTCTAGTATATATAAGGTGATGTACTCATACGAAGAATTTAAATTTATTCGAAAACTATTTGATTTTTTATTTTCTGTCCATGCCGCCAGACTCTGGAACAAGTTACTGGTATCCATACGATTGATAATCTCAAAATTACAATAGCGACACCAAAAAATATTATGTCTTTTTTCTATGGCAGATGAAGTTTAATGATGCCCCCCATTTTCTTATCTTCTCTCACGCATCAATTGGGTGTCACCTTCTATAAGGATAAAAGTCTTAAATTTTCAATCAATATGTCAAATATTCACGGGAAAATTGTAATTTTTTTTAAAATTTAAGTAAAAAAACAATGCTTTTTGCTTTTATAATCATAACCTCCTACAAAGAATTTGATATTTTAATTGAAAAGAATTGCTAATATTTATTCAACCTCTTAATTACAAATTTTCTAGAAATAATATTTCTGGAATCTCTATCAATTAATCAAACATGAAATTCATGTAATAAATTCAAACCAGTAGAAACTTTGCCAATAATCCTTGTAGTTAATCTTTAATGTTTAACCCAGATTTTCGATTAATTGAAATCGAAAAATTCCATTTAACGGATGTTTAATGGTCCAGCTCAGGGATATTGAATCGTTTTATTTGTAATGTTAAGTTAAAAAAATGGAGAAGAAAATAATATAAGAAGAAAATAAGGATTCTATATTGATTGTAAGTAGCTACACAATAATAGAGGTCTTTTAAAATGGCAAGAATTGCTAAATTGCCCTAGTGGAAAAACACTAATAAAACATATTGGACATTGCATTAATATGAATGAAACAAACACAGCACTATAAAACCTTCGTTGCCTTATTGATTGAAGATGCTTGACTTATTATTGAATGTTTTGGATTCAACTCCCAATGGTATTCAAAAAAAGATCCTAATCTTGCAAAAGAGTTCGTCTAATAACAATACTCAAAGGCTCTAGATGTATGCTAGTACTTTCGCCTCATCACGTGTGAAGTATAGCTAACACGTGCGATAAGGAACCGCGAATTTCGTGCCTGCTTAGGGAATTATTATCCCGATGGCTCGATGAATGATTTCTCTCGGCAACGCTCTTCAATATGTTCAATCACAAATTCAAATGTATCGAAGCATGCGATATGAATTAATCAAAAGTCAGCTAGTATTGGAGGTTGTAGGGATTTCATACGCACAAGTTATTTTTTTATTAATTTGACAAAACTCGAAATATTGAAGGTGACAATACCCTTTTCTAAGACAATTCAAACTACACTATGTTTCGGGTATTCAAAACTTTTATAACTAATTTTTACTTAGTCTTATGATTGATGTTATTAGAGACAACCTCCATAGCCTAGTTGATAAGAAACCTGTCTATTAACCTAGAGGCTACGGATTTGATTCCCATTGGAACCTTTTTTTAACGGATTCCAGTCTGGTTTTTACTTGAAGCATATTTTTATATATTTCTGATTAGTTGAAAGATATTGTCATATAGCAATAAGATCACTAGGTTGTATTTTATACTACGCAACTTCCATGATTGGTTATACTTTATTTTATATTACACAATATTATACTTCAATGAAATACAATAATTTTTTCTATGTGTTGTTTTTGAGCCTCCAAATCCCAGGGTATCTTGAGTTTCTAAAACACTTTGAATAATATCATAAATTTTAAAGTTGCCGATCTATATCCAATCAGTTTAAGAAAAGATCGTTTTTAATCGTATTTTTCATGACAAAAGAACTGAAAATGCTCATTTTGTGCTGACATCTTCATAATGTAAGAATTAGTGTGTGGGCTAAAAAACATCTGGTGTCCTCGCGGCTGGGCTCGCCTTATATTGGTGGGGTGTGTCTTGGCTGGGGGGATGTTATTAGATGAACCCAGAATTTTTGATAGCTTCTGTCTTAAATCTATTTTCTGCCATTTATGTGTTTTTGAAGTGAATTTAAAAATATTATGTACATACTATTTACTATAAAAAACATATATTTATTTATTTAATTAAAAAACCATGATGCATAAATCGAAAAAGAGAAACATAAATCTCTTTAAAAACCAAGAAATAGTTCAGTGAGTACCAAAATAAACAGCCTGAAGGACGTGGGCTGAAAAGTATTTGATGTCGTCGCGGCCGGGCTCGCCTTCTTTTAGTGGGGGTGTATCTCGACATGGGGGTGTTATGCGATGAGCCCATACCTTTTGATAACTTCTTTCTTAAATGTATTTTCTTCGCCATTATCTTCAAATATAGTCACACATGTAATTTCAGGATATATATGTATGTATATTCTATGTTGCTGTCAATTAACCTATTTTTATTTATTTATTTTATCTTTGTGGTGTAGTAGGTTTAAAATCTGTATTTTAATCCGAGGGTTGTTTTTTAATTTTTTAATCCGAGGGTTGTGGTCAGATTTAAAAAAAGGGTTGCAGTATAGTTATCAGTCAAGGCTTGTTTCAACAACTTTTTGATTGATCGGAAAAGATTGCCACATCGTAACAAACCTTATAGATTGTATTTTCAATAACTAAAGTGAAAAAACAATTCAATATACTGAATAGTTTTTAATAAAAATAGTCACAATCGTAAAACTTTGCACATGAAACAACATTATTCATGGATGTCAAAAAAATTTTTTTTTTACTAAAAGCTCATTTTCGAAGTTGACAACTGACAACTTTTTCTTGAAGTTTTGCAATGTTTTCAATCGCTAACTTTAAATATGAATTAAGTCGCACTTCAGTTTAGAATCGCCGTTTTTGATATTAATATTTCATTATATGCCGTTTATTTGAAAACAATTTATTTGGTTAGGCCAATTACTCACCCCTAAGGCAATAAATAATAGGAAACAGCCAAACTACTCAGTATTCGTTCGAGCAGAGTTTGGTTATTTAATTTATTCCATTACAACACCCCGAGCGAGAATAAAACCCGGATCAGTGACACTGTTCACTATTCGGCACATTTCCGTTGAACTATGAGGAAACTAAACCAAGTTTAGTGTATTTCTCAACATTCGACAGGGCCAGATTCGAACAAAGCGAAATATTAAACTTTTGATAGAGAATATGAAGAAACTGTGATGGACAGTTAATTAAATTTATGTCTTACTTTTAATATTATATGACACTTGGTTGCTTCTAAAACATTTATGTGTTTATCACGTTTGTTGACGTAAAATTAGTGTTAGTAAAAAATAAATAAAAATAATTACTTTCTTAATAAAATGGGTACTCAATAGAAAAATAACTAATAACACATCGATCAATAAGTCACAGGACTGTCTACCAAAACAACATTTGTTTGCCAAAATTCTTCTTTGTTCATCAACATGTCTTTCAAGAGCGATACATTTATTCCAACGCTTTCCTAACTTTTCTATGCCAGCCGTGTAGAACGATTTATATTTGGTTTCAAAATAGGCGTTAATTTCGACAATTATTTCTTCATTGGAGCCAAATCTCTTGCCACTGGGGGCCAAATCTGGAGAATACGGTGGGTGCATTGTACTTGTGACACGGTGCATTGTTCTGATGAAAGAGAACTTTTTTCTTCTTCATATGTGGCCGTTTTTTGCAATTCTGCCTTCAAACGCTTCAATAACGATATGTTATATTTGCTATTGATGGTTTTACCTTTTTCAAGGTGATCGATGAATATTATACCATGCACATCCCAAAATACGGAGGCAATAACCTTCCCGGCCGACTGTTAAGTTTTTGGTCACTTCGGATGACTTTTACCGGTTGTTCTGTACTCAGCTGACTGCCAATTTGATTCCAGAGTATAGTGGTGGATCCAAGTTTCATCAATTGTCACATACCGACGCGTAAACTCCTGTTTATTTCGCGCAAACAGTGCCAAACAGCGCTCTGAATCATCGATGCGTTGTTGTTTCTGTTCCATTGTGAGCAAACGCGGCACCCATTTCGAAAAAAGCTTTTTCATGAACAAATGTTCATGCAAAATAGTGTTAACACTACCAAATGATATCTTTAGGAATTCAGCTATCTCACGCAACTTTACTCTGCGATTTTCCATCACGATTTTGAGGGTTTTTTTTGTTTTCTGGAGTAACAGTCTGATTTGAATGACCAGAGCGTTCAGCATCATTTGTGTCTGTACGACCGCATTTGAAATCAGCATACCACCGACAAATGGTTGTTTTCGACGGTACAGAGCCCGGATAACACTTTTTAAGCCATCGCTGAGTTTGAACGGTATTTTTCCCTATGAAAAAGCAATGTTTTATCATCACACGAAATTCGTTTTTTTCCATTGTTTTGAAAATAGCAAAAGTAGCGTCACTAAAACCACTGTAACTCAATTACACAATGTCGGAATGTCATGAAAGTTTGATACTAACTTCTAAAGGTTGGTACTGACTGAGAATGGTATGGATTTGATATTAGAGATACCATCTGTTGGTTAGTCCCGGGACTTATTGATCGATGCAATATATTTGGTAAATGTTTTTTTTGTTGTTAATTATACAATTTTAAACGAAGATTTAATAAATTCATATTATTTTCGATGTTTTAACTTTTTTTTTAAATGCCTACGAATTGGTGAACTAGATATTAAACTTATGACATGTATTGTAATACAATTTTAATGGTAATAGTTAAAAATGGCAATTTTTTTGCTTGCAATTTTTTGACATTAACCTCTTAAAAATAACTTTATTATTGGTTGGAAGAAATTGCCACATGGCATCAAGTCTACCAGTAAGTACTAAATATAATGATAGTAGAATTTAATATAATCACTCTCAGCCTTCAAGAAGGATTTTTAAAAAGCTCTAAGTAAATTACCCAAAAAAGTCTTTTTTATTTAAAAAAGTACTTTCGGGAATTGAGCACGCTATACTGGAATCGAATATATACGTGTTTCCAACAAAACCCAAAAAAAATTGCACACATTTCATTTTCACTAAGTGTTTTTGGTAAGTTGGAGAAATATGTACGCAAAAACAAGCGTACGGGTTGTACTTTATATAAGTTAGTTCGAACCGCCAATCAAAACTAACAAAATATTTTTTTTTCAACATTTTCTTCACAAATATGTTAAATAAACCTTTTTTATGGCGTTATATTTTCAAAAGAATTATGCTTTTTACATTTGATGTTTCATTTTCTTCGATTGTTGTTCCATTTTAACTAAAATAACCTTTCAACATACAAAAAAACATATTTTTTAAATATATTTAAATCCGTTTTGTTGTTAGAAATGCTCTGTTCCTTATTATGGTTGTATAAATAAATTTAATTGTACGAGTATAATTTTTTTTTTTTTCATAAATATAAATTATCTTTTTTTCATGATTGAAAGATAAATTACTAATGATTACTTTCTGCTCATTATAATATAATTTCGAACAGGTAACTCAACGTTACTGGCTTATTGCACATACTAGTTCACGCTCAAAAAATTAATCACCTTCCGAGTGTTGATATAAGGAGTATAAACATACAAAACAGTATCGTCTATGCCTTCCAATTGCAGTAATTGACTCAAGACTTGGGAACAAAGGACGGTTCCAAGAACTGGAAATAAGCTAACGTTTATCTTACAAAATACTGAACACTATAAAAATCATGACCAAATCTAAAGAAAGTTAATTCATAGTTAGCATTATGATGTTCATATTATTCTTAATGAATCTCCTAAAATATATATTAATAAATATCGTACACTTTTTGTCTTATAAAACATATCATTTCAAGTAAAAACTCGTGGTATTTTAATTTGCGTATGAAAATGGAATCACGTCAGCTTGAAACGTCGAGTTATCTACTAGAAATTATTATACGTAATAAGTAAAAATTCCTTATTTTCCAATAACGTGTAAACCTCTTACCCTCCGTGTCCTTTATCATTAAATTATTATACGTAATAAGTAATAATTCCTTATTTTCCAATAACGTGTAAACCTCTTACCCTCCGTGTCCTTTATCATTAAATTACTATACGTAATAAGTAATAATTCCTTATTTTCCAATAACGTGTAAACCTCTTACCCTCAGTGTCCTTTATCATTAAATTATTATACGTTATAAGTAATAATTCCTTATTTTCCAATAACGTGTAAACCTCTTACCCTCCGTGTCCTTTATCATTAAATTATTATACGTTATAAGTAATAATTCCTTATTTTCCAATAACGTGTAAACCTCTTACCCTCCGTGTCCTTTATCATTAAATTATTATACGTTATAAGTAATAATTCCTTATTTTCCAATAACGTGTAAACCTCTTACCCTCCGTGTCCTTTATCATTAAATTATTATACGTTATAAGTAATAATTCCTTATTTTCCAATAACGTGTAAACCTCTTACCCTCCGTGTCCTTTATCATTAAATTATTATACGTTATAAGTAATAATTCCTTATTTTCCAATAACGTGTAAACCTCTTACCCTCAGTGTCCTTTATCATTAAAAAATAATAGGTTGTTGTAATGGGTGATAAGGTTTAGAATATATAATTGTGAGACTTTTTTAGATTTATTACAATAATAATTTATATTCAATGGTTCGAAAATCCTAGATCCACCCCTTGTTAAAACTATTTGGACTCGATCGAAATGTTACCAAGCATATCTGTCGATACTTTCCCTTACCTTCGGTCAAAGCAATAAACGCGAGATTTGGAATTCAGTGACTGTCCAGGAGAGAGGCAATTATAAACCCGGACCTTATCTTTCTTGGGTCCAATTATCAATAGATTTGATTAACAGCTATCATAAATTTTGACTGAACTACTTAACTATTCTTTGTGGTAAAGGTTTTAGTATCAGTTAGTTCAAAATGGGTGTTGTGAAGACTATATTTGATAAATTGCATAGTTCACGTTGCCGATATTGTAAATTCGCGACATATCATGTTTTATGAAACTCGTGGTGTCGAGACCTTGTGCTTGCCTTGAAAACAGGAAGATTAAAATATTATGAAATACCAGAATATTTTAAAATACAAAAGATAATAAAATAAGGGTAGCTGCCTGGGCAGCGAGGTACATTTTTATTCAATGACAACATTGTCAAGTACAATTTTTGTTGAGGTTGGCACCACTAGTATTGGTGAGAGAGATGAAAAGAATTGTCGCGCAGGAGAGCCTTCCTCTCGCTAGCAAGATTTGCTTGCTTAGCGAGAGGAAGGCTCTCCTGCGCTCTTTTTGGGACCAGACTCGACGGTGTTAGGACGTCTCTCCAGAACGCTGTGTGCACGGAAGACTGCCAGACTCGTTTCCTCTGCTATCACAGAACTTCACGACGCCATCTTCAAATTATCGGTGAATATTATTCCTTGTATTTAATGCTGGATTCCGTCCGCACGTTTAACCATCGCTCAACTTAAATTCTAATTGTTACTGAAATCCCCCTTGCTAATCAACAACACAATCTTTATACCCAACTTTAAACTTTTTTTTCTTGACATTCGTTCAAGTTTTTTTTATTTTTTTATAATATAATAAACTGTTTTGTCTTAAAATTATACTTTGTTTAATTGTGTCCCCTTGTCCCGCTGAGAATTGAGAAGGAGTTACACAGAGTTAAAGGAATCCAACAAACCCCTGAGATCTAAAAAGTACTTGCCTCTTTAAGAAGCCGGCGGAGCTGAACGGGCGTGTCACACCTCATATGATGGTAATGTGTTATAATTGATTTATGTATTGAAATGTGCACATCTTATTATTGTTTCTAATATAGGAAAAAGGTGTGACAGTGTCTAAGATTTATTTTCAGCCTACGAAAGTATGATCATATAACTTCATACCAGAAGGCATTGAACTGGTTGAATGTTAGAAATAGACGCCAAATTCACATACTGTCTCTATTGTAAAATATCCTTAACTGTCCCGCCGCACCCTCTTACCTCACCGAAAATTTTCAGCATCTTTCCAATCATGGATTAGCGCTACGCTCAAACCGAGATTGTTTATTGGCCTTTTCAGTTCATCGCTCTTCTTTCTTCACGTCGTCCTTTACTGTCCATGCAGTGAGACTCTGGAACCAGTTACAAACCAATATAAGACTCGCTGCGTCCTTGGCATGCTTTAAGAAGCGACTGAAAAACCTCTTAATTTCTAGTCAGTAAAATAACGTGTTTCATTCCTGATTTTTCTTTTCCTTTCCTCTCCACCATCCTTTCCTTTCCTTTTTATTGATGATATCTCACTTTATATGAAAAATAATGTTCGAGTGATTGTCCGTCTTTGTGGGATTCGTGGGCATGTTCTCGCGTATATGTACTTTTTGTTTGGTTGGTTGGAAGAGATTGCCACCTGGCAATAATCCCGCCAGATTGTATTGCAATAAAAGTGTTAAATAAAAATAAAAATAAAATAAAACACGTTGCAAAATATAATATGCAGTAGAAGATGAAAATAAATATACTGTCAGTATTGTATTTATACAATTTTATTGAAATTGTTAGAAAAATTAATAATTAGATGAGAGGTGTGATGAAATGTATAACAAAATACAGAATGAAATTATGAGAGTTCGTCGTCGTCGTTACTGGGCCTCGTACTTGAGGACCCCTTCACCATTCCAACGTCAATTCAGTCAAAAAACAAAGCTTTGTTATGAAGTTTTCTTCTCTTTTCTTCTCTTTTAAGTGTGTAAGCCGTTGCACAACAGAAAACGCACCGCACAACCGCAAAGTGAACATACGAGTACTCGAATCGACCAGTGCCAGGACCCGGCGATCGCATTGTGCGCCCCCTACACGGAGATTATTTTTTTTTCCTTGTGTTCCAAAATCGGAACTCATGCAGGTTTCATGTGCATACCGTCATCTCTTTAAATATTGTTTAACTGCTCATAACAATTTAATGGCTTATTTGATGGGGCGCGAAGAATAGTTTTGAGGTTTACTCATTACAGACGCTTCAAATCGTGCTCTTTCCTTCACAGTATTTGAAGTTTACCCTACGTTGTTAACCTTGTCACAATTTTGGTAATAAAATTTATAAACAACATCTTTGAAACGTAGGGCATCGTTTAAGCGAACTAAACACGGCAACAACCCCGAAAAACATTTTCAACTAGTTTAATGCCCTTGTTGACAAACTATTCTCATTAGACTTAGTGAAGGACACTTTGTAGATACTAAATAAAATACCCTTGTTGACTTGCTTAAATATACTTCATGGATACTTTTAAATATACATACATTACATAAACGTAAAATCTAGCGCCCAACGTGTATATATTCCATATCGGAAGATCTATAAAGATTTCTTTGAGATTTTTTTTCCCTTGGTAAGTTTACTTTTGGTTTTCTTACTACATATGTTTTTTTTATACATGTGCAGATGCGGAGAAACACTAAATACAAGAGGCCGTGGCCACAATTTTACTATACTTACTCTCTACTTAACATATATGCATTTATTTGCAATATTTTTCATCTGTCAACAATAGGGGGTTTTAAGCCTGATTTAAAGTACCCTTTAGGAGAGTATGCTCTCTAAAACGCAGTAAAATGTATATTTTTATTATTATTATTATTTATGCAACTAAAATTGGACAAACAATTCTCGGTAGACTTAATGAAGGACATTTTATGCACTACTTACTTATTTTATCGAACTAATATTTGTCGATAATCCACTGAAAAATGATATTGAGATTGATTTGGACTATCGTATCTTAGAAGTGACCACCTAGAGAAGGTTTTCTACAGACAGATAAAAATGGAAACAGATCTTGAAGGCAGTTAAGAAACTGGTGAGAAAATGAAAAATCACACAAGATAAAGTGGGTCTCTTTTTTTTTTACATAACATACACACCATCACGCTATCTCCCTGACGGGATAGATAGAGAGAACAGGGTGCCAGAAATTGTATATCAACATATATCCTTCGTTTTTGCTACATACATATACCTTTTCATTCAACTGCTACGATGTCTCTGACTTTCTTTGTCAAACTCATTCAAAATATCATTTACTTCATCGAATCATACTAACTTTGGTATTCCTTTGTCACTCGTTAGGCTCACATTTGCTTTACATGTTTGTTTTGCTATTTTTCCTTAATGCATTCGTTTCGCGTGCCCAAAACATCTCAATTTGCCCATCATCATCTTATTCGATACGCCAGATTTAAGTTCTCATTAATCTTTTTTCACTTCATCCAATATTATGTCATACATGGTCACCCTTTATATTTTTCTCAGTGCACTCATTTCTACGTTTATTCGGCTCTTACCAGATTATTTCCACGTCTATATATCACTACTATACATCAAATATTCTTCTTTCCAGTGTCATGTGAGGTCCCCCCAACGTTGAATATCACCTGAGAGTAGACATCTTTGTCCCCGGCAGTCCGAAAAAGATCTCCAACGCCCCTTACGCCAGTCTAATCACGTATATTGCGGAGCCAGGAGATTTGTCCCCTGCCAACACCTCTTCGGCCTTCTATTTTGCCTTGGATGATCAGGTGTAGAAATTTGTACTTTGCTCCTCTGAGTACAGGACCCGAGTAGGACACCTTTCGGATTTTAATATTAGCCAGCAACTCTCTATCAACTTTGGCTCTATAAAGAACCCTGGTGTTGCTGACCATATCTGTACAGGGTATCCATGGCATTCTCCGGTGCATCTACATTTCGAATGCTTCCAGTCAGTTCATACTACTAACTTTGAGGGTCCATGCAATAACACTGACCAAATGTAGCATTCGACTAACCGTTGTCGAAGTTTCAAGTTTAGATTATCATCGCAGAATACGCTTCTCATTTTATTAAAAACCGCACGAGATGATTCAATTCTGCACTTGACTTCGGTTTCTGGGTCGAGGTCTTCCACAAGGATACTTCCGAGATATTTAAATGTTTTCACTCTCTCTATATCAGCACCGTTCAATGTAAGACGTCCTCCTGCGTGATCCTGTCGGCCATACACCATGAACTTAGTTTTACTCACGTTCATGTTCAGCCCCAGCCTCACAACGGTTTCATTTATTCTATCTATAAGCGTTTGAAGGTCGTCAATACTGTTTGCCAGAACAACCGTATTATCTGCGTACCTGATGTTATTGACGCATATACCATTCACTTTCACCCACAAATTCAAGTTATATAGTGCTTCCTTGAAAACTATATTAGAGTATAGATTGAATAACATAGGTGACAAAATACAACCTTGACGGACTCCACATTGAATTGGTATGCCTTTCGATTTGTTATTTTCCAATTCAATGACAGCTTCTTGGTTCCAGTACAGGTTTTTGATAATATTTATATCCTTATCATCAATACCCCGTTCCTGAAGTATCTTAACAACGTCTACATCAAATCTAACACCAATACTTTTAAAAATGCTCTTCGTTCCAAATGCACAATAATATTACAAATTGTACAATATTTGAGAAGCCCTGATAAGGATTGGAAAACTTTGTCCATGCGAAGTTGTTCCATAACACACTGGCACTCCGGTACAATATCGTGTCCATTGAACTGTCCTTTACCGTGGAAATGCTAATTAATCCAACCACTAACCGCGTATCAAGTAAAATTATCCTCCAACTTTATACGTATATGACTACAACTGGATACTCGGCTCAATTTGGCGTATGGTTAAATAAGAAAATTACTACTTTTTTAGTTGGAGGGAAATGCTCTCTAGCAATGAGTTGTACAATTGTATTAGTTCAAAAATGCAGAGGGGAATAATAATATAATTATTAAATAAGCCCAACCTCATCATTGTTTTAGAATCAAAGTTTCTCGCAGTAATTTTGAAAGTTATTATTTGAGTAATTTTCACTAATCATTTTGATTACAGCTAACTTACTAAAAATACTACATTTTGATTACAGCTAACTTACTAAAAATACTACATTTTGATTACAGCTAACTTACTAAAAATACTATATTTTGATTACAGCTTACTTACTAAAAATACTACATTTTGATTACAGCTAACTTACTAAAAATACTACATTTTGATTACAGCTAACTTACTAAAAATACTACATTTTGATAACAGCTAACTTACTAAAAATACTACATTTTGATTACAGCTAACTTACTAAAAATACTATATTTTGATTACAGCTAACTTACTAAAAATACTATATTTTGATTACAGCTAACTTACTAAAAATACTAAATTTTTTTAATAAAAATAGAATAAAGCATTTAATTTCGAAAAAAATTATGGAAGTAAATTGATGAGTCCTGTTATCTGTGTAGCACGTTAACGTATGTTGCGTGAGTTAAAAGAAGGGTAGTGGCAGAGAACAAGGTAAACGGAGTACTTAATATTATATAAAACCACGCAATATCAAAAAGGAACAAAAATTACAATACAAAAAAATATGTTGGTCTCAATTTTGATGTACTAAAGAAAAACTTGGATTTACCAGAAGTAAAATAATAAGGTTAATGTTGTGGAGATGCGGGCTAAAAGGAAAAATAGTGGAGTTTCAATGTTTGAAAGAAGACGACATGAAGACATTAGAAATGAATGCATTTGATGAAATAGATGTTTTGAGGAAGATAAAAAAGTAAATTTAAGATGGTTCTGTCACGTGAAGAAAATCAATAATGAAAGAATGATTAAGTGAATATACAAGTCGGAAGTGCTGGGTGTACGTAGAAGAGGTAGACCGATGAAAACGGGGCTGGACCAAACGTTTCAGATTTTTTTAAATAGTTAAAGTTGTGTTGTTGGATAGAAAAGTTTGGAGATCCGTTCTTTCAGCCTAATACACAAGGATCACGACAAAATTTGTATGTATGTAATAAAAATAAATCCATATAACAAAATGATAAAAATCCGAATCAAAACTTAAAATTACTGCCATTTTTTTTACTTTCTTTAGCTCACTGTCAGTCCCTCGATTCCAATCGAGGGACTGACAGTGCCACACGACGGCCGGTCCTAAAACATTTTGATCAAGTTAGTATATACAAATGTATTACTTAACTAATCTTATTTTTATAATATATTATAATTTATGGACTAATTTCATTTTATTTTCCTTTTTCATTTTATTTTAATTGTTTATAATTTAAATATATATCTTTGAAATACTTAACACCTACATATTACTTGTAACTAAATAACAATTCTTACAATTATTTTCTTAGCAAGAACATTCCATCACATTCACATCAGAAAAAATTAAGAGAAATAGTAGAAGGTGTACGAATGTGGAAGAGGTGAATTATGTGTGACGATATAGGAAAGTCTGGCGTGGTGTCTTCTCTGCCTACTCCAAGAGGATGTGATGATGTTTATTCGTTGTTTAATGCACATGGCACATCTGGCGTGCTTATCGTTTTATAGTAATTTCTTCCAACCTTAAAAAGTTAAATGCATTGTAAGTTCGAAAAATAGCAATATACTAATAGATTTCAGTACGACTGTAGTGAAATATGTATGCCAGAGCTAGAGCATCATGACGGTGATGATACATTTATATTTTTGTACTTCTTAATAAAAACATGCAGATTTGTAAAATATGATTTTCAATATATTTTTTAAACGAAAAACTTTATTTTTTTCTTCTTCAGTGCAATTTGAAAATAAATTAATAGTTGATATAAAAATATTCATTATCGCACTCGAATTTTCGGCTTGATACTAGCTTACTAACAAAAAATACTGGATTTTTTAACCAACCTCGTGTGATTTTTAACCTGCCTGATATCAAAATATAGGGTTTTTCAAATTGAGCGGTTTTTTTAATATTTTTTTTAAACTCTTGAATAAAACACACAATTGACTTTTATTTCAAAAAACTTTTTATTGGTCATCGAAGTACGAGTATAATGTATGCCATTTAAACACAATAAACAATATCCGCCAAATGTCCACCTCTTGCAGCTCCACAGATGTACACTCTTTTGTCAATTTTCGATGACATTTTGGCATAATTGCGGTTCTAACTCACCAATTACGCGAATAATTTCGTCCTTCAGCTCAGGAATTGATTGGGGGTCATTCTTATAGACCTGGATTTTCACGTAACCCCAGAAAAATAGTCCACAGGTGTCAGATCACATGATCGTTGTGGCCAATTAACATCACCGTTTACGGAGATTACAATAGATACAACAATTCTCAATTTGAACGCGTTGTTATATTGTATACGACTCCATTTTTATAAATGCCATACATTACACTTATCAAATGTCATAAAACCCAGGCAAGTTCGTGACGCCATCTTTATTTTATCTAAGAATTAAAAAAACCGCTCAATTCGAAAGCCCCTATATATGTACTCGTATATCCGACAACATAGCTTTCGTCAGGGGTATAATTCAATATTAAACTTATGTTGACTTTCTAGCTTTCATTGTGTTGTTATATTTTTTACAGATTTTTTTGTGTATGTTGTTATTTTTCCAAAAAAAAATATTTCATGCACATGATACGGACTTGGATTTCTGAGCCCTGGCCTGTTGTGCGCCTGTATATATGGAAGTATGTATGAACTTCTATCTGATTACAATTTTGTGTGAGTCATTTTAATGTTTTTACATTTATAGGTTTTGAATTCTTTAATTCAGACGCTTTCTAAATGTTAAGTGATATATTGTTAATATTTAAATGTTTAAAATGTATTATTAACTATGAAAATAAAAAAACTCATCATGCAGGATTGCATCTTTATATAAAAATAAAGCATAACCTTATTTATTAATTTCTAAACATTTATAGTTTTGTAGCTTTGAGCACCAAGAGTGCTAAAACTTTGAGCACCAAGAGTGCTTAAAGTAGCCACAAAACGCTAGAATAAAAATAAATTTAATAAATCTCTAGTCAACAACAAACGGCAGTAAAATAAAAATACTTAGGAACCCTATGGAAATAGAGTCCAGGTTTAAGAAAACTGACGTCTGAATGCTAAAGACAACTGTCAACTTCTGTGCCACGGAGCCGGTATTGAAATACATAAGACTTGGTTCAAAATAGGGAAGAAATATCTAAAAATTAGAGAACTTTTTTTTAAACATCTTTTTTTGGATATACGAGGCATATCCAGAAAGTATGTGTACTGAATTTTTGTAGGTTACAATTTTTTTTATTTAAACAAAAAAATTACGTGGTTACCGTAGTACATATGTAAGCTATTTTTCGACATACTCGCCATTCCTCTCAATGCAGGTGGTGAAGCGGGGTATCAACTTTTTGATGCCTTCCTCGAAGTAGTTTCCCGCCAACCCCTCCGTCCACTTGTCCACCTCCTCCTTTACCTCCTCGTCGGTTGAAAACCTTTTTCCACCCATGTGCAGCTTCAGGGAGGTAAAGAGATAATAATCTGAAGGTGCTAGGTCAGGAGAATGCGCGGGATGGTTCAGGACATCCCATTTAAACGAGGCGAGCAGTTCCTTCGTGGCGTTGGCCGTGTGTGGTCTGGCATTGTCGTGCAGCAGGCAGACTCCCTTTGTCAGCATGCCTCTCCTCTTGTTCTGAATCGCCCTCCGCAATTTTCCTAGGGTCTCACAGTATCTTGCAGAGTTGATGGTCTCCCCTTGAGGCATATATTCAATTAAAATTATGCCTTGACAGTCCCAAAACACGGATGCCATGATTTTCTTGGCTGAAATTGTGGTTTTGAACTTTTTGGCGGAGTGTGAAGAGGTGTGACGTGACCGTTTTTAAACTCGCGACACCACTTGTACACACTTGTACGATTCATAGCTTTATCACCATATGCAGTTTTCACCTCATTATGAACCTCAACCGGAGGTTTTCCCTTCCAAACGAGATAACGGATGACGCCGCGTATTTCGCACTTGGCGGGAGATTGGATTGACATTTTTCACGAAACGTGTTGTCGCGTCGACACTTCTCAACGTACTGACCTCGAACCGGTCTCGTTGCGGAGGGGATGGGTCAGGCTACACGGAAGTGTAGTCAATATGTCGAAAATAAAATCCATCCGGTCGTGAGAGCCTCAGTACACTTACTTTCTGGATACGCATAGTACATAATTAATAAATCGCTTGCAATCTGATTCTGCAAGCATAAAATCCATGTAATTTTATTATTCTAACGTTCTCTGCCTTTTCCTTAAACAAATATCAATTGTGTTTCTTTCTTGAACATTTACGAAATATAAAAACTGGGAGTCTTGTGAAAATAATCGAAAAGCACAAAATAAAATAAATTTGCCATGAATCTATCTACCAAATATCAATTGATCGTAAATTTTTATTGTTGTTTTTTTTCTTAGAATTTCCGCTTGCTTGGCGCCAGACTTTAGTAAATTTCAGAGATTTGCAACATTTTTTACAAGATGTTTTTCTAAAAGTGCATAAAATTGCATATTCTTAAAAAATAATAAATTATTGATTGGTTTGGTATTTATATTGTAGAATTCCATTTTGAAACCAAATTATTTAACACGTTATAGTGAAAAATTCTTTTGCAAAGCGAAACAGACCTGTTACTGTAATTAAAGTTAATTGTTTCCATTTTTTTTTATTCTTTAGTTTTAAATCATTCTGTATAAAAATAATATATTGTCTTAAAGCATGTGCGATTCACGGTTATTCCTCTTTACGTTACGCTTTTCTTTTCATGTCGGCAGACTACATATCAACCACCCAGTATAAAAATACTCGCTCTTTTGTTGGATTGCTTCAAACAGCTAATATAATATTTATCCGGAAAAAAATCCTACATTTCTCGTTGTTTTTTTTAATTATTTTTATGTGCATTTTGATCATTTTGTTAGCTAGCATACGATTATGTCACTATTTTTTTTTTCAATTGAATAATCAAAAATGTTACGTGTCAATTAACTAGCCTGATTTTGTTATGTACTTATACAATAAATTTAAAGTAAAATATTATACATGGAGCTGAATAACTTGGTATTTCATATAAATCAATGGAAAAATTCAACAATAGAGCACCAGAGATTTTTCACTTTAAATAATCTCGGAGCTCAGCTTCGTAAAATATATAATCAACTAATCTCGGAGCTCAGCTTCGTAAAATATATAATCAACTAATTTTTAATGATCCTATTTGAAAGGTGATAAAACATTATTGCTAAATTTTTTACTCATTAGATACACTGTACACGAATGTAAATTATGTAGCGCTATGGAAGATGTTAATAGCTTAACGATTTTAATTATAACGTAATATAGTGGCCATTTTAGGGAAAAAATGTTGAAGGTAGATATTAAAAAAAATGGCAAACTAAATATAATAATTAACACAATTGGTAAAGTGACAGCGAGGTACAAAAGCTTTCACTGTTTATTTTAATTAAACGTTTTTGCTCTTGTATTTACCACATGGCGTTAAATCTGTAAGTCACGCCAAAATTCATTAATAAATACAAAACAACGTTTTTTTTTATTGTCAAAATTAAATACATTAATATTTTATATCAATGTAAAATTTTGTATCAAAAGTATTTTTTTTTTCATTTTCGATAAATAAATATACTAATTAAATAAACTATTAATATAATAGTTACTAGTAAACCATTGGTTTATTAGATCTGCAATTATTTGTAGTACATTGACTTTACTTTAACTTGAGCTAAAATATCAAAGGCTTATCAATAATTCAGTAGAAAATCGAAACGTTGTTTATGCAAAAAGCATTAAAAACATGTTAGAGGTTTTTAGGAGGTATTGACTTATTTTTATAAATTGATATCTTAAGAGTAGAACCTTTAACTTCCATTTTATCTCATAACTTCTGTCGATTCTGTAATGTCATAATAATTGCTTCAAAAACTATTATATATTATTATCGTTCTATTTATAATTTAATTATGATGAGTAAAATTTTGACGTAAACATTTTTCATATGTTATATTTCCCTTTATATTTTATACGCAGAATCATTAAAACATTTTCAATCATGCTTTTAACTATCACGGGTTTTTCTAAATTTCTATATCAAACTTAAGAAAACTTATCCTTGTTGAGAAATTTTGTTTTTCAACTAAATAAATGATAACCTTTTAAATGACTTTTAGTTTTTAAATACCTGCTGCTTCCTTTTCTACGACACAAAAAGGCCTTAATAAAGGAGTACCAGAAGATGTGTCTAATTTTGTTTTGTTTTAGAAATGACACAATACCAATAAACGTGAATGCTACCAACCCTTATCCGACTTGCCTGAGATTTCGACGACCTATCACGATCTAGCGAGAAGGAAAAGGGGAGAGGAATGTGAGCTCGCCAAATAAATGGTGGCACCAATTAAAACGTTCCTGAATTAGAAATATTTACCTTATTAATAATCCTGACGTACTTTTCCAAGGCTTTGACTAACCATAAAAATAAAAGAGAACCTTGAATCATCTTAAGTGTGGCCAAGTTGCAGTGCACACTGCTTACTTAAGAGGGGTTTCATTGATTTCCCGCTGTCCTCATAAAATATATGTAAGAGTCCAGATTCTCTGTCACATCGGGGAGGACTGAAAAAAGTTCATTGGGTTAATCCTGATGCTTTATCATGGTAAAGAAACCTGAATAACCTACTGTGAGAGAAACTATACTAGAGTAGAAAAAACTTTCACTGAACCAATAAATGTTCTTCCTTGTAATCGTAAATTGCGTAAGGCATACAGGTTTTAAGTATATAATAAATTCACATACATTTTTTACGAAGGTTTTATTAGATTAATTCTAAGAAAACATTTTCAAACCATTAATTGAAATCAAATTATCAAATAGAAATGCAGAATTTATATTGATCCCATTCAAATTGATAAGAACTACAATATAAGATTTCGTTTAACTATCGTTTTTGGATGACATTAACTCAAATGATAAAGAAAAACGAAAAATTATCAAGCATCCAATTAAAACAGAAAAACAACTTTCTTTCATAACAGTTGTTATACGAATAGTGAAAATATGTCCGAAATTTATGTTGAGCTAAAGATTATACTTCAATACTAAAACTCACAGATAAATCACGTTATTATATTTAGATACGAATCAACTTTAGTATGCTAAGGCTTATATTTACCAAAAATCTTTTAAACATTATTAAAAATAGATCAAAAATATAGTTGCTCATGATGTTCATATTAATACATCAATATCAGAAATACCCCAAAGAAAAACTGTATGCAGACATCCTTGACTTCATATAAGGACATAATTATTGAATTGGTGTAAAACTGGACAGATTGCAGAGCCTTGCGAAAGTGATCCTACTCGAAATTTTCTTGAATAAGTGGTCATTGATAACACTTTAAAGGAAACACATCGATAAAAAGCAATTCAAAACCCCTTTTTTCTATTAAGCTATTATATGAAAACCTGAACACTCAATGCACGAAATAGATCTAGAATTGGCGTCTTTGAGACGTAATATTCGATGCGGCTCTTGCACATTACGTAGATTACCAGAAGAACAGATAGATTGATTATTGAAGAACTTGAAGTTAAGACGTCTTTCTGTACTCTTCTAAAATATTGTTACAATACTCTTAACGCAAGGAGAGGGTGATAGCCTTGAGTGGTCAATTTTGATGGAAGTGAGAATGGCAAAAAGAGCAGGCATTGAGATCCCATCCAATGGAGTGACCAGGAAAAAAATCAGATATGCCTATTTCAGGGGGCACTATAAAAATATCACTTGTACTGGAGAGGGATTGTTGGTGAACATGGTTATCAACGATTCCTAGAATTAAGAGAACGACCGTTAAAAAAATTAGAGTATATTACATATTGCATAAATTTTGTTTGTTTGTTAAGTTAGAATGAAAGCCTTAATAAATATTACGTTACCTCTGATACCGAGCTATTCTTCAGGTGGACGAATCTCGGTTTGTTACAAACGCATTGCTTAGTTCTAGCTATTGTTTTTTTTATGTACTCGTATTTTATGTGTATGGCTTATCCAAGAGCAACTTTTTATGTGTGTGGTACACTTACCCATGAGCAACTTTTTATTTTATGTGTGTGTTCCACTTACCCAATAGCAACTTTTTATGGGTGTAGTGCACTTACCAAAGAGCAGTTTTTTTTATTCTATTTGTGAGGTCCACTTACTCAAGAACAACTTTTTATCCGTGTGGTCCACTAACCCAAGAGAAATTTTTTATTTTATGGGTGTATTCCACTTACCAAGAGCTACTTTTTGTTCTCAGGTGATATTTTCTTGTCTTTTTTATTACGTATCTTTATTTATTTACTGTGATTAGGGATTTATACCGATCGATGGAAAAAAAGACTCTGAGATGGCTTGGATACTTAGAATAAATTAATGAAGAAATACTAACATGTTTTGGATACTTGGAATAAATAAATGAAGAAATACTAACAACACAAATATACGAGTATACATGGTAAATATGAGTAAATGGCATGGTAGGGGAAGACATAGAAATTAATGGTTGGATTATTGAATTACATTCTGAAAGAAAGAAAAAGAAAAGTTAGAGAAATCGTGAAGTTGCATGAATAGGTGGAGTACCATGGGAATGTAAAAGATACAAAGGATGTGTATCGAAATAGGAATGTCCTGCGTTATCTCTGCCTACTCCGATATGGTGTGATGGTATATATGTATATTTTTTGTATTGTATTGTATTACATTTTTTTTGTTTATATATAGCCTAGTGGGCTAACTGCTATGTGGCAATATCTTCCAGCCAACTAGGAAGGTGTTAAAGAGGCCTTGAGTTAAAAACACACTGGTATCCTTTTCTTTTAAATTTGGGTTCCAACGGGAATCAAACCCGTAACCTCCGTGTTGGATGACAAGCGTCTTACCAACAAGGCCAAAGAGGTTGTCTTAGATATTATAATTTATATGACGTATACAAAATGTAAACTCATATTTATAATTTCAAAGCGAATCTTATCGTTTGTTCCAATTTATGGTCAAATTTAATCGCTTTTTTGTAGTTCACCAGAGACACACATTAAAATGATTTATTTTGTTTCCAATCAAACGTTCATATATCTCGGCTTATACGTCTAGTTTCAGGAATGGCAACATAAATCAGATTTTCTCCTGAGAAGATTTACATACATGCCAGTACATCTCTCCGAGGCAGATAACTATTACAATATCTCATAGATACTTCAAGAGATACCCACCAAATAAATCACTATGGAATTAATCATGTATCATAATTTAAATGCAAACGGTTTTAATTAATATATTCAAATGATTAATATATTATATTCGATTATATTTTTACTATAATTATTAATAAAACGAAACAATCATTGATATCTGTATCATCATAATGAAATATTTAACAACTGTTTAAATAAAATGTATGATATATAACATAGTTGACCATTATACGATAAAAGCCAATGAATTTCAAGAGGTAATTTGCTCTTTCTCAATGCCAAATGTATGCTTAACTTACAAATAAATAACTTTATTTTATACATTATTCATAGTTAAGGTGTAAATACTACTAGTGTTTTAAAACCTTTTAATTAAATTTATCAAAAGTTTCGGCTTAAGCTTTGTGGAACTCCAAGTAAGAATATGTATCAATATTTGTATTAGACTCGTATAACAAAATATTGGTTTACTGGTTTAGTGTGTCTTAGGAAAAAATTATTACCTCTCGAAACTAGTCGGCCTATATCGTATCAGTCGTCAAGTACAAAGTATAAAAAAGTTTATTAAAATAAGTAAACAAATACTTCATTTATTGAAAGTTATGTTATTTGTAAATACAAACCTGGTGTAGTATTGATTTATATTAAGGCAATGAAAAAAAATACGAGAGATAATCTATCAAAACGTCTTCGTTTAAAATTGTGTTACTTAATTTATATTTTTTTGACTCATTTTCTGTCCATGCACGTAAAGAGATTGGACAGACTGCGCAATGAATAGGTAAGAGGGGGTTTAAGATGGTATAAATTTCCAGAATAGTTCAAGGAGACGAAATTGAGACAGTTTTGATAGAAAATGTGTCGTAATTGACAAACGTAAGATCTAAAACCTTGTTAATCTATATCGAGTGGGCTATTCACATATGTTGTTTCGAAAAAATACAGGTACCATAGCTTGTTGCAAATTTTTAAAGTATTTTAGCAACTAGTATAAATAAAGTTTACTATAAATTTAATAAAGCTTAGTAGTCTTATTGATGTAAAGTGATGTTCATATTATCAAAGTTAAAAGAGGAAACGTCATTGAGTTCAAATCTACAGCCCTTAAGAGAAAAGGTATAAATGGTTCTTAGATTATTTAGGCAGAATCTTTGTGGATGTTCACGTTGAAAACCATTATAAGTATAAATGCAATATTTTTATTACTACTTAATATAAAAAAACAGTGCGACCGGTTTATAAACGATAAACATCTATCTGATTATAAATCATAAAATTTAAACCAATCAAAAAATAATTTTAATAAAATCCTTTAAACATAAAACGGTTTTTACTTATGAAAGTTTTGGACGCAAGTAGCTCATAATATTGACTCAGTTTACAATTATACGCAAGGACGAACTATGTAACCTAGTTTGCAAACATTTGTCTTCTAACGCAAGCATTCTTGGTTCATATGGTATTCTCGCTGATGGAATATATTTTTAATATGTTTCTGGTTTTCGCTAAAGGCCTCTAGAACAGCTTTCTTGTTATTTGGAAGAGATTTCGTTTAATAAATAACACTAGTGTAATAAAATACAAAAGTCAAAAGAAAAATTTTTTGCGATTTTTTGCAATTACGTGCGGAAGGTAGTTTGTTCAAACTCCGCGCTGTGCTATCCCCTTCAATGACACAAGCATTTTTCCGACAAGTATAAGGATACCTATTACTTCAGTCATATCTATTATTTCAAAAAACTTAATTGCCTTTGTGATCCGATCGTTTCACATCAGGTGTGCCATCGGATTCAGTACCGCGGTATGACCGATGAGTTTACTAGTGTGCAAGGGCTCACTCATTTAAATATGAGAAAAATAAGAAAGGTACGAAAACCTCCACGGCAAAGTTTCACTTTCCAACTGAATTGACGTTGGAATGACGAGGGGGTTGTCGACTTCGAGGCCCAGCAACGACGATTTCAAATTCAATGCAAAATTAATAAATTCTCGATGATTATGTGACTCAATGGTAAGCATGTTTGTTTAACATCCAGGCTTCCAATTCAGTTTTCAAATCGGAAGCCTGGGTGCTAAGCTAGCAAAAGTTGGTAAAGATATGTTGGTAAAAAAATAATTTACTCCCACAAAAATAACATCACTTGATTTAAAACCCAGCAATAATTATTTAAGTATAGGTTATCACAAGCGCTCGGGGTAGTAGTGAACAAAAATTTTTGTGATGTTGAATTATCTCCGATAGAGACGGAAATATTAAAACAAGGAAAACAAAACGATTACAACTGTTGATACTTTCACAATAATACATAAAAAACGATTGCATGCAAGAGATCGTTATTTTTCAATGAATTAAAACACAAATATTTTTTTTTAAATACACTATAGAAATTATTATTCCGACAGTTTTAAGCAAAGCACTTGACCCTAGAGAGAAAAATTTTATAATACAACTTCCAAAATTATAAAAGTTAGTACTCACCTTGCAATTGTGATTATATTAAAAGAGATAAAAAGGCACTCACCTGCAACAAAAAAAAAACATTTTTACTGCCTTTGCTAGTAGAACGGAAAAACATTGTTCAAATACATACTGAAAATATATTAAGATAAACTTTATTTATGAATGAGAAATTATACCATACATTTTACATTCTTAACATCTCACGGTTTTAATCAAAAAAATATTCTTAATTTAAAACTCAAAAAATTAATATACGAGTAGAAGCATGAATATCTAGTTGTCAATAATTAGGGAAAACGCTTAGATCTAGAAATGTTTTTTTGTTGCTTTATCAAGAAGTTTTTTACCTAATATACCTAACCGTACATATATAATTACCGTATATACCTAACCGTACATATATAATTCTTAATAAAATAAAAGCTTCGATCTAGAAAAAAATATTACTCAAGTTACTTGTATGATAGAACCGTCCACATCTCGTTCTCAATATTTTAAAAAAAATGTTTAGATCTAGAAATGATTTATCATTTCTAGCTTATGAAGTTATAAAGATCTATCCACACATAAGATAAAAGGCCCACATACATAAATACAGATAAAAAATAAATACGACGTATAGAGAGATTTGATGGGCAGATGAAGCGCTATAAGGTTAGTCGGCGAGAGTCTCTAGCTGTGTGCGGGGTACATAAAGACTTGGAATAGGTGGCGTGAAATAATAGAAAATAAAGAGCTTTCTGTTGTCGGGATGATGCCACCTCAACAACTAATATACGAGAAACAGCCAACGTACTGCTAACATGATTCAATGTTTTCAGGCGGCTCAGCAGGATCTACGTATAAGTGACGTCTGCGAGAGGAAGTGCATGGGTAGGGTCTGACTGTTCTACGAAACATCTCATGATGGATATGGAATGCAATGGTGAGGGAGTTCTCGACTTCGTGAGCCAAGAACGATGTCATACTCATATATACAAACAATATACGAGTATATCATACCATCACGACGTTTTCTTGTCGGGGTAGTTAGCAAGCCAGAATCTTTAGTTACTTCAGCAATATTATCAGAGGAATATAAGCTTATAATTCACATGTGGTTGGGATAATATATGTGGTAGTTTGTGATTTGATTATGCTCAAGAATGTTATTGAATGTATCAGCGAATTATTTAAGTATTTAAGAAAAATATATAAAATTTGTAATTAATAAATTAACGCACTTTGTCAAAGGCCTTCTTTAGTGAGGTACATACAAACACACATACCGACTTGTGCTTTCCTGTCGGGATACGTAGAAAGGAGAAAGCGCCAGATTTTCCAACACATCTATTTTACCTAATCTATATCCATACAACTTCTCACAGAACTCCAAAAATTACTTGTCTTAACATTCCAATCTTTCAAAATATCATTCATTTTATTCAACAATGCTTTACTTGATCAGCTTTTAAATGTATGCTAGAATATATTGCTTATAGTTAAGGCATTAACGTTGTGGAGGTTTAAAGACATTGTAATTTGTTTTCTCAATCACTGTATATTCCACTTTTTGTACCGTTATAACCCTATCGGTTTCAAGGCTTTCACCTCATCTTTAGGGGAACACAAATAATACTTGTTTGTTGTACTGCATGGTTTGGACTGTGATACCGACGTTTCGAAAATGCTGCAGTTTTCATATTCAGGGTTTGTATTTAATTGACTTTGCCAAAATTAGTTGCACACCAAATACCGGTTGGCCTATAGTGGAGTCTCGACCGCAACGTGAGTACATAGTTATATCTCAATTGGCGAGCGTACAGCGAATGTCTCAAAACATACTTTGCTTAATCAAGCTTAATGCTCAAGAAGTTATTATAAACACGTTGTTATTTTTCATCATGCTAAGGTCCATAAACTCTCCCTTTCTAGTACAAGCTTTCTGATGATGTTTGTCGAGAGAAAGGGCGACCGTTAATTATATCGAGTTTATAATACATTTTGTACTTTGCTAGCGCAGCACATTGCAAACTTTCCGTGCGTAGGCATTAATCTAGTAAGATGCTTAGTTCTCACGCGTGTAGCGATAACATAAATCTTTTTTTTAATCCTACAAATACAATCTCAACTTTGATGAAAAGGTGTTTATGTCGTGTCTACAAAAGTAAAGGCCTGTCAAATTATATTATTTTTTTTGCGTCTGGAAAAGTTTGAGTCTGCGACGACAACAAAGAAAGTTTAATGTGATTATTGAAAAAAATATCACGATGTTTTATCACATTAGCTTAAATAGCACAATGTGTTATCACATTAGCTTAATTATAAACTAAGTTTAAAAATGTAACAAACTATTCGTTTTTTTTTTAATGAAAAACTTAATTTTTTTATCAGTGAACGTATTATAGTATTAAATAAATTGATTGAATTGACTGCTTATTTAAAGTAATTAATTTATTTTTTTGTTTTCACATATCCAAAAGTTTGGGCTGAAAAATATTTTATGTTCTCGTGGCAGGGTTCGCCCTATATTGGTGAGGTCGTACCTTGACAGGGAGGATGCCATGAGATGAGTCCAGATCTTTTGATAGCATATCTCTTAAATATATTTTCTTTGTCATTTTACCGCAATATAAATACTTGCAATGTCAGAATACATTTATTTACGAGTATGTGCAAATTATGTCGCTACCAATAAACATATATTATTTTATTTATATATATTTTTAACAAACCTTTTTTTATTGGCTTTTTGTTTTAGAACTGTAAAAAAACAGTTGTTTTGAATTTAACTTATAACGAGGCTCTCTTCAGACGGAGAGCCTTGAGATAAGTAATTAATGAAATTAGAAAATAATATATTTTTAAATATTCTTATTCCTCTACTACATCTTTATGGTTGGTTAGCCGAGTTTGCCTCATGGGCAAAATCTGGCAGGTTACTCTGTATACAATCCAAGTAAATTATAATATAATACAGTGCTATAGGGTTGCGCAACAGGAACTGCAATTTTAAATTTAATTTTAATTTAAGTTTTGCAATCATGTACCAATTTATAATTTATGTATAGGGTATGTAGATGACGTATGTTTATTATAAATATTAAACGTTTGCCAGCTGAAAAAATGGAGTCTAATTTAAAATTGCAGTTTTCGTTACGCCAGCCTATGAAATAATACATTCGGTCAATGTAAATCGATATCATGATATGATTCAAACTTTTTTTGGCATAAATTGAACAATTTTGACTTGAAAAATATGTGGTTCCGGCAAAATAGGGCTACTTGTCATACTGCTGATGAAACAATGGCTTTATTACAGGAACAGTTCTATATCCGTGTAATTTCTTGTCGTGGAAATGTGAATTGGCCGCCACGATCGTGTGATTTGACCCCTTTAGATTTTTTTCTCTGGGATTATGTCAAATCTCAAGTGTACGCCAAGAATCCAAAAACCATCATTGACCTTAAATCTAACATCACTCGCGTCCTTGCAGATACCCATACGTATCCATTTATATGAATTGGTTATTGGACATTTTGCTCAAAGAGTCGTCATCTGTAACAGGAGCCAAACTGGCCATTTAACCGATATCATTTTTCACACATAATTCTTATACATTCATTACATTGATACCAATAAACATGAATATATAAAAAAAAACTTGTTTTTTTTTATTGATTTAATATTTCAGTTCTTATTGTGCCACACTAAATATTGAACACGGGCATTTAATGGAATAATCAATCAGCATCATCATCATTATAAGTCCAATCAATTCATTTGATAAGAGTAAGGACTCTACTCTTCTTATGCACTCTACTTATCAAATTAATAATTAATAATTTTTGTAACAATATTTTAATAAAATTACTTCAAGTTACGAGTCTTATAAAATAAAATACATTTCTAAAGTAATTTTGTGATTACTAAGGGTTCAGAAACCACATATCGTACATGTCTCATAGAAATTGACGGTTTGCAAGAGGAATGCTAGTAATTTACTATAAGTAACAGACACGGCCAAATTACTCACAACTCATACATTTTCAATGAAATCCGCCCCAGATGTGGTCTTCTCCGAGCTTTAAGTCAAATTATTCCCTCATTCGCTTGCGTCTACCATTATGATGTTATGCCATTCAAAAACTTACTGAAATTTTAATAAATTTTAATTAATTTTTCGTCCCCAAACAGAGTTACTATGAAAAAAATCTTTCAAAATGATTATGTTTTTTTAAACACATACTTGGTGAAAACAAAATATCTTTCTCTACGAATGAGTTTTTGTAACAGTTTCATCTGCTCTCCCAAATGTTTTAGAAATTCTTTATAGGATTGTTAGAAATTTAGATTAAATTAGTTCGCTTTGTTTGTTTTACAGTTTCCATCACAATGTCAAAAGTAAAAGGAAAAAATCTTCTATGACTGGGAACGTTATAAGTACTCATTATCTTATTTAAGTGACTTTTAAATGTTTAACTTGTTTTTTAAATATATTATCTACTTTTAAAATTAAAAATTCTAATGTGTTAAGACTAAGTATCTATCATGAATTAAAATAAATAAATATATTCATATTTAAAAATTACTAATATATTGTAGATATGTATAATGATAGATATGTAGTCTAAAACAGGCGATAAAATAACAAATTTTCAAAATAACAAAAATTGCCTTTCAAATTATTAAACAAATATAAGTGTAAGGTTTCCAAGCAATAAAAATACAACGTTAAACTTAAATATCTAATAATTGATATTTTAATTTTTCCAAAATAACACATTTAGGAAATTGTATCACCTCGATAGATCAATATTCTACTTTACAAAAATAAAATGAAAATTTTTCTCCATGAATCGAAGAGATTAACATTTCTTTTACAAGGAATTAAATATCCAATAAAATAAAACAAAGATTTTTCAATGAAAATTATTATCGTCTTCTAAAAGGTTTTGTTCATATTATTTTTCTCGGTATCACTTTGAATAAAATGTGGAGATTTTTCTTACACTGCTGAACGAAATCGTATCGTGATTCAAAATAGAATAAAGAAATGTTTTACAGAGGTGGCGATGAAAGTTTCAAATTAATTATAAGATTAAATCAAATTCAGTGAAACAAAAAAATGTGAGAATGAAATAATTTGATAAAGTTTTCCTTCAATGTTTATTTAGACCAAATAGAATTCATTGTTTTTAAATTAGCGCAATTAAATTCACAATAAAATAAAACACGTTTATTTTTATGTTCTTCGATACGTAAAAAAAATACGATACACAGCAATGTTAATTTTATGATTATAATCGAAAAGTCAAAAAAAATTTTGAAGTTATTGTTTTTCTTTCGATGGAAAAAAAGAGATATAATGTATGAGGTATCTTAAAAAAATATGGCATCGTAAAATTTAATACCGCTAAATGTAAACAAATGGCAACGGAAGAAAACATTAATTGAAGGTTAACATTCACGTTCAAATTCATTACAAAGAGCGTTGTACATGAGTCAACTATTCAGAGTCATTGGTATCTGCTCAGATCTCCTAAGAGATGTCGTAGAGAGAACAAAAGATCTTGTAAATATATTTAAATATATTTAAATCAAAATTCACCTGAAGAGAAAACCAGCCGGATAACCTTTTCATAAAAAATGGTACCAACGGAAATCGAGCCCAGCATCTCCAGATTGGAAGCAAGGTGTCTTACAAACTAGGTCACAGATTCACTCATAGGCGTTGAAGAAATTCTATTAAGTTTCAACGCAATGTTTTACAGTTAAATTTTTTTTATAAAATAACATCTTCGTTATATCTTTCAAATCTGTGTCCGAGAGATTTTCTTTCTGAAACAAGTATATTTTCGAGGTCAATTTCGTTTTCAACGATTCAATTGATAATTCCAAATCGATCCTACAGGAAACGCTTTGATCACTGGGTTTTTGCCTTTGTTGGTTATGTGGCTTGAGATAGTCTGCCTAGAAATATGGAGGGCGTCTGCATGTTTAGGAAGTACTTGAAAACATCCCTTTTTGGGAGGTGTTGTCGGAATTCATGATAACATATAAACACTAAATATTTTATTTATTTATTATTACACATTACAAGAAATATACATAATTTGCGAAAAAACAACAGGTAATTTGATTTGGACATACAATTTTAATGGATCTGGGTGTGTTACCTTTCGTTTGTCGTATCCCCAGCAAACTAGGCTTTTGCCTGTATCTCACTGAGGATATTTAGCATGAAAAAATAAATCTATACTTCTTTCCGATTTTTGATTACACAAAAACAAAACGAATCCCGTTGCACGCTCTCATCAACCTGATAAACAGTGACACTCAACTACAAGTGGAAACATCTTGCGTAATTCAACTCCTCACACATCATCACTCCAGAAAGACCAAAAATATTCATCCCACAATATACCGCTCACAATCATAAGAACAAAAATAAAAATCAAAACCAAAACAAAAAAAAAACACAGAAATACAAAAACAACAAGAAGAAACCCACACTCACGGACTCACACAAATATAGCACCACAGGTTTATGATTGAATATGAACAGTGAACTCTGCCTAAAGCTGTATATGTAATTATCACATATTAGAAGATTTATAAAGGTTTTTAGTAGTTCGTCTTCCCTTAGTAAGTTTTCTGCGATTTTCTGAGTAAATTTGTTTATATAAACATATACAGATGCATTGAAGATCTTTATCTTATGGCCGAAGCTTCCAACTTATTTTTACACTCAACTTAAGAGTGTATATAATTATTTTGTAATATTTTTAATATATTAATAATAGTGGGTTCGAATCTCAAGCTAGAGCATCCTTTAAAATAGTTTTCTTTTCAAACGGCCCTTAATCAATTTTCATTTTATTTTTATTAATATTGAAAGTTAACGTAACTCAAAAGTGAAATCTGAGAGGAAAGTAACCAGGCCGTTAATAAAAAAAAATAATATTATTAAAATAAAAGAAATCAAAAGATACCTTTGTTATAAAACAACAGATTCAAGAAACACCAGTGAGATGGAATAATTCCGCGAAATCCTGACATACCGTAAGGGCAGTTAAGGAGGATAGCACCATAGCACCACCATAGCCATCAGTTCAGATGACTAAATGGGCCGGACAGGGAAACACATAAACTGCCCAACCCTTGCCAGCCTCGATTCGGATACTTTCACATGTATTCAGCACACAATGTGCGAAAAAAGGATTTTCTGCAAAATATTCATCAAATATCCTCGCGTGCTATCTCTTTTTTTTATGTATGTCTGCAGAAAACTTCGTATGAATTATTCTATCTTTTTCTGAAATCGTGTTTGCCTTTGCAGAAGTTGTTAGTGATTTTGGAGAAAACACTATTTGTTTGAGGAATTTGTTTTATTATTGAGGCAGAATAATGTTATTGCCGTCGTTTTGTAACACTTTTGTTGGAATTAAAAAAGATACAGAATTTTTCTTTAAAAGCTTAAAAAACTGAAATTGTACTAAATGAAGTTTTCAAAACATTTTTTTTATTTTATTCAATCTTTTAATAGTATTATACAATTAACAAGTAAATTATAATTACTTAATAGCAAACCAATAAAATGAGACGCTAGAAATAAAATACAGTGAAACATAATGCTTCAGAAGAAAAAAAATTCTTTAATGCTAGTTATATGGTTGTTTGAGTGGAAGGCGTGGTAAAGGAAGACCAAAAAAAATATGTTTCGCTCAAGTTCATGATATTTTAAAAGACGAAAACGAAGCAAGAGAAATCATTGGAATTGTATGAGAAGATGTATTGATGAAGAAGAGGCGAAGGATGTGTGTCGAGATAGAAAAGTATGGTGATCAGTTCTCTTTGCCTACTACGATAGGAAAATGGTGTGATAGTTTGTTTATATTAATTTGAAATTACATTTTAATAAAGACATTTACTGTTTTGTATGGTATAGGTTTTAAATGTACATTTCAAGAACAATTAATTTCAAACGCGGTTATAATATTTTTAATTTTGTTTGCAATTTTTCGTGATCAAGTATTTTATTACATTTTAGTTAACATATTTTTTTCGTATTTTGACAGTCGAGGTTTACAAAAACAGTTGATGTACTAGAGTGTAGATCAGTCTCAATGATTGATGTCAAAGTAACTTAGTAATTAATCAAAATATGTGACTTCGAACTCGCATTTTTAATTTGAATTCAAATAAATTTTACCCATTAACACCATCAGTCGTTTTTACATGAGTTTTTAATTTAATAGAGTACCGATCGGTTTTAAATTGAACCATTATCTAAAATGTGTAATTATAAAATGAGTATTTTTGTAGAAAAAAAAACCGTTAATTTATAAAGATGAGCACACAATTATATATCAAGCAAATGACAAAAAAATTACATCAATTTTTTTTTTAATTAAAAAAGATTCCAAAAACAGTGCTATGTTATTTCAATAATATATAAACACGCGATTCTATATTTCAAATCCATTTCCCGTAAGACCAATGGCATGGCATAGCCATGGTTTTTAATTTTCAGGGATATATTTAAAAATTTTGACGTAAAAAGCAAGTTGGTCAGACAACTTAATACGATACGTAAAATAAATATTTGAATATAATGAATACTCAAAACACTAAAAAGCAAGTTGGTCTGACAAATTAATACGATACGTAAAATAAATATTTAAATATAATGAATACTCGAAACACTAAAAAGCAAGTTGGTCAGACAACTTAATACGACACGTAAAATAAATATTTGAATATAGTGAATACTCGGAACACTTAAAAATTGTTTGTTATCATAATTTCGTATCACTTTATGAAGCTTACATATTATTTTTTACTGTCCTATTTTGTTATACACTAAGGATATTTGAAAATAGATCTTATTTCGCATTATAAGCAAGGATATTTGAAAAAAGATCTTATTTTGCATTATAAGCATACATCTGAATCCAAAAAAAATATCACAATTCGTTTAATATACCATACATATGTTGTCCGAAAAAAGTCGTATTTCTCTAATAGGTGTCGTTAGGATTTAGTTACTACCTTCATTCTAAACATGCTCAATGTGCTTTGTAAAGTAAAAGCTAAGCGCATTTTTTCAGCCATTGTTTACTAAAATCACTTGAGGGTTGTTTTGGCGTAATTATGAAGAAGGAACCAAATGAGTGATATAAAAATGCTTCATAAATAAAAAAAATACATACACAGCTCAAATGACAATACAGTAAGCAATCATGTGTGTCAATTGTAGTTTTTAAAATTTTCATGATGGTCTTATCAAATTCAAAAATGGTGTCCGCTGTGAAAGGCCGATTTCCAGTGCTGACGACCGATTCGAGGCTTTGATTGTGAGTAACCAGCGTTATCAAACCCGTATATCGAAAACCACCGTAAATGAGCCTTTGGTGCAATTAAACGTTTGATTTTGAACTAAAAATAAGAAATTACTTCCAGACATTCCGGATTCCGGACAATCCGATACATAAGTCAAAAGATTGTAAAAAGATGAAAAAGCTCATTTTGGTGCGGTTTTCCTAAACACCTCTTTTAAATTATCAGACAATTTATCATAAAATAATTAAAAATTGATAATGTAATGCGACCGTGCGTGCGGTCACTGAACCCACTGAGGCGACCCTTGTCCGCGCGGTCATTGAACTCGCAAGTGGCGAGTGCGAGGCGGCACCGAGCGAAGGTCGCCCGCGCGGTCATTGAACTCACTAGTAGCGAAGAACGAGACACCGATATATCTCTTGCCTCTCCTGCAGACCGTAATATAAAATGTATATAGAACGTGCAACAATAAACATGTGTTCAGTGGAAGCGAGACAGTGACACGTTTTGCGCCGTTCTATACATTATAAATACAGACGCTTACAATAAACTTTCTCTTTGCATATTCCGATCTCGACGACTTTTATTCAAACAACCATCATCCTTCTTTTCGGAACACCAGTCCCTAAAATGTCTAACGAAACTCACTGTTTTCCTAAAATTGTGACACTTCAAAGAATCATGAAAAATATTTTTGTTGCTTATCAAACTAAGTCCTCCTTTTGATGTCAAAATCAATGTTCTTCGTTTTCATTGCAGTTAATTTTAACTATATTTTTTAGCAAATAATATTCTTATAAAGTCCTTTATAAGGCTTTTATATTTAAAAATGTCACATTTTTAGCTATTACTAGTAGTATAAGAATATAATCAGTTGAACAATAGTTTGAGTTAACTACAATGAAAATTAAGATAGTTCAGTCACGTAAAAAATATGAGTAATAAAATATTTATAAAAATAATCTATAAATATGTCAGCAGTAAAAAAGCTGAAAGTTTAAAAATATCTCAAAAAACGTGGCACGACCTAATGAATCAAATTCTGAAAGAGTGTAAAACCTTTATAATGAGATTATACCTGTCAAGACTAAGAAATAAATGTGCCAAGATAGAATGAGGTAAATAAAGGTGAGTTATCTTGGCCTCTCTACCCCAATAGGAACACTGACTATAAGTGTCTTACGACTTAAGTTTTTGGATTTTCACCTATATTAAAAGCTTTCTATATTTTTTATCACTTCTTTCTTTTAATAGTTTGAATTTATTGAATGCAATGATAGTTTGAGCGTTTCATTAAAAGTTTCAAATTTTTTATGAACTGGCATCAAGTTTTCTTAAGAACGCTTTTCTTAAGAAAGTTTACGTTATTTTAGAAAGATGAATATGGGACGAATATTGCCTTTAATATAAAATTGGAATTCGATCTGAACTGCCTATTCTACAAAATAAAACATAAACGACCCCTGTTTTCAGCATCTCGAGACACTAACAAACCTCCCCTTTTCTACCCTCAGATGTTAAATATTTGTGTAGCCCGGGACTCAAGCCCTACTTTTCTGGCAATTCCATTCGAGATATATTCCAAGTGCTGATAATAAACGTTTTCTTGGAGAGTATAATAAGATTACATTGATATTGCTACAATAAAAATCATCAACATACTAATAATGAGAACATTCGGATTTTTAATTTCTTCAACTTTTCGAGCTTACTCGATTCTCCAAGAGGATATATCTGATTTAATTTGTTCATATGAACTTTATTCACGTCCCACAGAAATCTCAATATCTTCCCAGATGGTGTTTCTTGTTACATTTTTTTTCGCTGATTGTCGTTATTTCAAGCTATTTATTCATAATGTACAGATTATTTGAATCTTAGATAATTATTCTAAAATATTTTTGTATTTATTCAAAAATAGGGAGGATTTTAAAGAAATATGTTTAAAATTCCTATGTATCAGGGACCTCGACATTTACAAAGCAATCGTCGTCGTTGCCGGGCCTCGTAGTCGAGGATCCCCTCGCCATTCCAACGTCAGTCTTGAACCGCTCTCCCACGTCGATCATGTGATCTTTTGTGAGAGAACAGCCCGATTCTGGACGCGAACTCCCTCCCTCAAATGCCACATACATATGGACCCTGCTGAACCGCCTGGCCATGTTGACGCATGTTCGCAATACTCAACAGCTCTCACTACCTTTTCGAGAAGGATTCTTCACATTATGTCCAATTTATAATAATGTCACGTGGAAACAGAGGTATAACGAATAGCTGTGCATGGCAAGACTAGCGTAGCAAGAGTAATAATGATTGCTAGACTTCACTACCTTGTATATTTATACCTCACGTAGGACACTGGCTAGGTAAGAAAGGCTTTATTTAGATATCCGGTGGGGCGTAAGAGAGTGAGGAGACCAAAGTTGAGATGGCTGAATGAGTTGACGGCGTAGTCAAATTAAGGAGTAATGCTAAGAGATGTAAATGGCAAAGAATTTTGCCGGCACATCCTGAGTGGTTAGATTTATGAAACAAGGAAAACATAGAGTTTTAAATGTTTATTATTCACATTCTCAGCTTCCCAGCTTGTTCTTCTGATTCGTTTCGTTATTTTTAAGGATCGTTATCTTCAAGACACGCATGCATTTTCATAACTTAAAGCAAAATACCCTGACTTTAAAAAAATAACCGTTACAATGTTACCAAAATTAATTATACACATTCTGAGTGGTTGGATTTATGATTTAGTGGTTGGATTAAATGTTTATTAATCATATTCCTAGCTTGTTATTCTAATTCATTTCGTTATTATTAAGGATCGTTATCTTCAAAACACGCATGCATTTTCATAACTTAAAGCTAAATACCCGGACTAGAAAAAAAAAACCTCTACAACGTTATCAAAATTAATCGTACACATATAGCTTATATTTCTTCACATACCTTTTTGCATCAGATGACACAAAGATACACTGATAAATAATAATGCTATTGGAGTGTTTTTGGTAATGCATACTGAGGATCTTTAAGACCATCGGGCAGTTAACTTCGGAATAATATAAAGAATATCATCCCATTTGCGGAGGCTAATTTACCAATTATTTTGTCATAGTTACTTCCAGTGGTATTTATTTTATTGTAAAAAAAAGCAAAATTTATGAATCGTTAAAATTAATTAATAAAGTAATAAGTCTAACGGTTTTACCTTATTTTTTAATATCGCTCGATGATAAAACTCATTTGTATAATAAAAAATTGGTTTCAAATTCGCTTGGGCCGAATCTTTATTTGGTTTTTTTTGCAAAGAGGTTCAGCGTAGGCAAACCGGGTTAACACAGCGATAAAAATCGCCATTAAACTCGGAATTAGTGTTTTACGACTAACACAGCGAAGCTTTCAGATAAGCCATGACATTTTCCCCCAGATAAACCCTAACTCTCCCTCTAGAATCCTTCTGGCTCTTTTTCTTCTAAGTTGATGCGTTTAATTGGTTGTTAACGATCCAGTTATATTTAAGAAATTATTCAATTATATTTTATAATCAAATTAATGTACTACTTTCATTTATAAAAGAGGAGTAAAACAATTTAAAAAAGTTTCAGATATTGTATTAAAGCATTTTCTTAAAAGAAGCACACGAAACAAATAACGAAAATTATTCGATTCAGCCATGTAAAACGAATAAATGATCAAAATCTTTCAAATGTAAAAAAACATGGCCAAAAAAAATCAATATGGAAAAAAGGAATGCTGAAACGACTTAACAACAGGAAAATATTCACGGTGTAATATGGTGACCAGAGTATGCATGATGAGGTATATTGAGGTGGAAGATGTGTATCAGGATATGATGAAGTGGGTTTTTCCTCATAGGATATTACCACAATATGAACATGATATGATAATGCTAATATGTAACAAGTTGTACACTTTCTTTACAAAAAAAAAACTATCACCATATCCACTGTTAAAATAAACGCTTTTTTCCGTAACGTGGAGTTTCAAGCCTTGTCTTTTCAACCCTATTTTAAAAGCTCTATCAGGTTAAGTCAACAAATTTGGTCTGTTTTCATATGTCAGACGAACAGTGACTGCGCAATAATAATCATATTTTAAGTCAAAACCAAAAGCAGCACTAGTCTTGGGTATATTGAGACAGAGAAAAATGGATGATATGCTGATTAACCTGGAGAAACTCCCGGAAAGAAAGGATGGAAACCAAATACCTGATACCATCTAAGATTCCTGCAATTTTACTCGTACAATCTCTGTTCTTTCCGACTCTGGACTATGCGGACGTATGTTACTTGGATGTTACAGAGCAACAGCTGGACAAATTACAGCGTCTTCAAAATGTGTGTCTAAGATTTATTTTCAACCTACGAAAGTACGATCATATAACTTCATACCAGAAGGCATTGAACTGGTTGAATGTTAGAAATAGACGCCAAATTCACAAACTGTCTCTATTGTATAATATCCTTAACTGTCCCGCAGCACCCTCTTATCTCGCCGAAAATTTTCAGGATCTTTCCAATCATGGATTAGCGCTACGCTCAAACAGAGATTGTTTATTGGCCTTTCCAGTTCACCGCTCCTCTTTCTTTACATCGTCCTTTACTGTCCATGCAGTGAGACTCTGGAATCAGTTACAAACCAATATAAGACTCGCTCCGTCTTTGGCATGCTTTAAGAAGCGACTGAAAAAACTCTTAATTTCTAGTCAGTAAAATAACGTGTTTCATTCCTGATTTTTCTTTTCCTTTCCTCTCCACATTCCTTTTCTTTCCTTTTGATTGATGATATCTCACTTTATATGAAAAATAATGTTCGGCTGATTGTCCGTCTTTGTGCGGTTCGTGGGCATGTTCTCACGTATATGTTTATGGATTTCGTGGGGATGGGTAGTCATTTGAATGATTTATGTGACCACGTAACTTGCTTCATTTACTTTTGTCTGGTTGGTTGGAAGAGATTGCCGCGTGGCAATAACCCCGCCAGATTGTATTGCAATAAAAGTGTTAAATAAATAAAATAAATTGTAAGGCGCTGTTCTGGAGGCTAACACTCCGCAAGAGTAGCAATGCAAACAAATATATGTACTACACTGGAAGAAATAACTTTTAAAAATTCGTTTCCGACAGAGTATGTATGATCAATAGCACACATTACTTATCCGTACACATTATTTGTCTCCATAAGTATAACTTACATCTTGTTGGAATTGTCTGAAACTTTTGAAAATATGAACAGTTCCATTTAAAGATATTGTAAGAAATTATTCGTAAAAGTTATCAAGAATCCAATCACATATTACTAAATAAAATCCAGCTCCATGAATGTAACTAGAGAAAATATTTGCAGTGAATGAAGAAAAACTAATAACGATGAGTGTTTTCCTTCACAGATTTTTTTGGTTATATAAAAAAAAAATATTGGGAAGAGTTGTGAGCGAAAGTGAGTTTTGAAGAAAAATCTATACTTAAAAAAATAAACAATAATCTACTTAATAATAAATTACGTCAAGTGTTAAAAAGATGTATTAATTTTTTAATATTTTCTAATTTTTTTTAATTAATGTTTAAAAAATTTTTATTTAACAAATTAGCGTAATTATTAAACTTGCGAGCAGAGCCTGATATTTTTTTCATAAATAGAATAATTTTCAGGCTGTTTGCACGTTTTTTGTTTATTATGTATGCTTTTAGTTGAATGACTTTATTTATAAAAATTAAACCTCTGATATTTTTTAATACAAAACAAGTTTCGTTAATTTTGCTTACAAGTTGAAATAACCTCTCTTTTTACTTACACAAGTATCATTGGAATAAAAATCGTCTATCTTTTGCATTCACTACCCAATGCAAAAACATGTTTTATTAAAAAAAAAAAAAAACAAAAAATCTATATTTTTCATCACATCATTTGAATTGTTGAAATAAAATAGGCACTAAGTACCAACAAAAAAAAACAAAAAAACTAAGTATGCAGTTTCGTTCTATATGTCCTATAGAATGAAACTGCATACTTAGTTTTTTTTTTGTTTTTTTTTTGGTACTTAGTGCCTATTTTAGTTCAACCATTTATTTATATATCTGGAAAATAAAGGTAACAATTAGTTAAAGTAGTTTTATTTTTATATAAATTACATTTGCTATACGATATAGTATGGGCTAACATATTTTTGATACAGCGTATCTGAAAGTACGATACAGCAATGAAACTAAATATGCATTTTGATTTGTCTGGGATTTGTCTTACTGTTTTCTTTTATGCACATAATTTCCCTTTACTTCACCTTTTTTGGTTTTTCGCCGAAAGTTCTCGAGTTTTCTCTTCATTGCGGTTGATAATTTATTCCTTAGATTCAATATGCTATAGGCACGAGAATTCATCAAGACAACTAACTATGACTAAAATTTTAAAGTAATACGAATATTTCCAATCTTTCATAATAATTTTGAGCTCTGCAGATATAAGATGCACCTGGAATGGGTAAAAGTCCTAGAATTAACATGGGAGTGGAACGTAAAGGGGTTTGTAGGGAGTACCCACGTCCCTAAATATTGTTTACATGCAGGGTCAACGATCGATGAATCAACCTCTGGATATGTACAATTGTCACATACCAGAAACGTCAACACTGTTTACACGCAAATAATATTTACATCTCATTCCAAGGTAGAAAGAGAACATATCACGCCGTCTCGCCGTTTCGACAATAAATATCCTACCCACTGTAGTATCCGCAGGCTTGCGACCACCTCAACACGCGCAGAAGTGAGATCGAGATATACCTCGGACGCATTCACGCGTCCCGTTCTGAAATTCTATATATACCTACTTATCGATGAATAAATGCACTTGTTATTATTCGCTTGACCATTCATTTCTGTGTATTATTTACCGACCATTCACTCTCACTTTTATCGCATTCCTGAATCGACGTATTTTATTTTAAATACAAACAAATCAAAATCATCACGACGTATCAAATTAAGCATCCCGCTAAATTGATGACCTCGAACGAAAAGGAACACAGAATTCGACTAAAGCGAATACAGAGATGTCAACAACATCATTATCAGCACGTCCTACTAGGACACACGCTAAAGGTTCTTTATTCAAGCGATTTGGTTAAAATGTGAGAGATATGTTTTTCTTTATTTGACTCGAGTACTTAAGTGTTCGCGTTTCACGTCAATAAGAAGTACGAAGAATATGAAGCGCCACAAAACATTGCCTTTATTATTGATAAGATTACCACGGTACCATGTTGCAAACCATATTGGTAATTTTTAGAAAGCAGCGTATTTTTATTCTCTCGTTTGATAATTTCCATCGATTATTTACCCATTTACGCTTTTTTTAAATTTAATTTAGAGCTTATATGTTATAAGGTAAATGCTTATTTTCAAGATATCTTTATGATTTTCGTTATTTAAAGTAACATATAATCGTATAATCGAAATCAAAATATATTTTATAGTTCAAATTATAAATCAATTTAAAACTAAGAAAGAACATTGGAAATCGCAACATGTAACTGAGTCCCAATATCTAACCACCATTACAAAGGAGTCTCATTTTGAGTTTTTTTAAACATTTTCCGAATAATTGAAGATATTAATATACGAGGCCTCATTTATAAACTAGCTATAAAAAACAACACTTTTTGCATCATCTTATTATAAGCGTAAAAAAAATTACGTATATAACTGAATCATATTTAAAGAAAACATTAACGATGTGTTTCTTACGAGCATAAGCAAACACTTAAATTAATGAGAATCATGTCTTGTAAAATGTTAATTAATTATTTAGAAACAATGTTTAGTATACTGTTAATGTTCAGGTATTCTATCAAGAACAAAAAGGAACTTTCAAAAAATAGAAAAAAAAATTACGTTTATTCAACAGTTTTAAAAATGATCTATTCTTGAAGTTAAATAATATTTTATTAAAAATCAATTTCATTTAGAATAATCACATGAAACTTTTTTCTATTGAATTGTATTACATTTTAATATAAAAAAATATATACTAAACATCTTACGATTGTAGAAAAAAATCTTGTTTTAACAAGGAATATGATGTTAAATCGTTGGACCAAACATTTTGATGGATGAATAAACAAAAGAAGGTCAAACATTTTCAGTCTAGAGTAGACCTGATAATGAGAATTTTATATGACGTCACAAAAGAAACATTTAACAAAGGCTAATAAATTATATAACCACTTCGTTAAAGAATTTTGATTTGTGCAGTAAACTGAAATGTCTATCTATGTTGTAAAGAAATATTTTATAAAGATCTTTTAGCCAGGGGCAGACTTCCAAGGTGAAATTTGTGTTATCGTTAAATGAAAAAAATTATGTGGAAAATTCAAGTTACTTATAAAATCAACTCCGCTTCATAGTTTGTCAAAATCTTAAAAAAACATCCAATTTAATTTGAACACTCATATGAAAGATAGATAAATATTGCCGATAACGTGTCATAAACTGTAGTGATTTAATTGTACATAAAATATAATGTATAATGGGTTATTATACATAAAATATTAACTACTTACAAAGCTTTACAAAACACCTTATGAGATTTGGGGATTCCTCATTTTTGACAAGTGGAATAATCAAAGAGTTCAAACTTGTTTCTGATGTGTTGAATGTCTTTGTTGAATAAAGTAAAACTTAAGAGAATATCAATATGTGATAATGTGTGATAACCAACTAGAAATATTTTAAAGAGGTTTTAAGTGAAAATACTGCAGGAACCTTTTTTGAAAATAATGGGGAACATCGGGAATCGAACCCACAAGTCCAAGGCAAAAGTCTAGCATTTTACCAACTAAGCTACGAAGATCGTCACTGCGCTGCATTTTTCATTGCGCTTTAGATACGGTCGTGGATACCGAATATAATCAATTACAAAACAAACGCTGGTTGATTGCAAGAATTTACTACGCAGCAATAAATCTGCTAGATGTATACGAGTATATATGAGTATGACATACATGAAGGTATTAAATTAAGTAACGTTTTATTTCTTGCAAATAATACCATTCTGCATGACTTAGTCGGGTCTCTCGTATTCCGCCTGGAGTATATGAGTTTGAATCCCTTGGCAGCCATATACTCGTATTTTAAAACTGCCTCTGTCTTATTTTCACTTATTACAAACTAGCAGCAGTTGACGAAAATTTCAAAGAAATTTGATGAACAAAGTTTTTGCTTTGCCGCGTGTTTCGTAAAACACTTTACCCTACAATTGAACCTGAAAAAACGTACGACTCTAGAAATAACTCTTAACCAAATTTCTGTTGAATTATCATTAAGTTTTATTGGAGATAGTCTAATGTCAGTTATAAAAATAAAATTATGAATCGATATGTTTTTAAAAGTCCAATTGAAAACAGAATTCCTTTTTAAAGAAATTAAATCGAAAGTTTGTCTCAGGAGATAACGGAATTAAAGAAAAAACTTTCAGTTTTATTTGCTTATCAAAAATTCCTTTGAAAAATACGCCAATCAACAATGTTACTGAAAAAGGAAAATGTCTTTTCCTTTACTATTTTATTAAAAAATCGATTAAAGGAATGACATTTATTAGAAGGCCACCAACAAAATGTATCTAGGGCGAATCATGACACGCTTTTTGAAATATATTCAAGATATTTATGCTAAGCGAACCTTGAAAAGGGATTGAATTTTGATGATATGTTTGTTATTTCGCTCAAATAGTATTTATTTGGTTCTCTTATTTGTATACAAAATGAATATAAAAAGCATGTGTTCTTTCGATGAATTAATTTTTTTCTTGGGAAACCTTCAGTTCTTGAATGAAATAAATACGTAAGAACTGTTTATGAAAAAAAAAAACAAATACTTTCAACAAACAACCCTCAAAATACATATCACGTCAAGAGAAATTGATGCATTAGATTTAATAATGATAGAAAAGCATATAATTCTAAGACTTGTTTATTCGCTACATGCCACGTCAAGGGCTTTCCATAATTTATGATAATAACTCTTTGGAACCCATCAGAAACTAGACTCGGAAGACCAACTGTATATCAAACATTGAATATTATTGTGTAATAATAATGTTATTTTGCATTGCATTGTCTCGTATCGCATCGTCTCATATCGTGTCGTGTCGCATAATATCAAATCGCATTGTATTGTATTTTAATGCATTAAATTGTTATAGGAGGGAGAGGAGTCCCATATTATTTTTGGATTCCACGTTTAATGCATAAAATAGAACCTTATAAGGTAATTGAAATAATATCAAGTATCAATAATTTTAACTGGATGATTTTTGTCTAAAAAATCTAGATTTTTCTGAAGTTCTTAACATGCATTGTCAATCTCTACATTTCGGAAGTCATCCAAATTCCTTCACCACTATCATCAACATTGAACACTTATTTAATGTTTATATAGAACTATTTAATTTATATGGATTTTGGTTAATTGTTACAAACACGCTTTCTAAACTGATTAAACTGCATAACAACGCTGATTGAGTTAACAGTAATCTCTCGAAAATGCACGCAAACTCGTAACAAGTCATTAGAGTCGGCCAATTTTGTCACTTCAATGAATAATTAAAGTACGCAAGTTTCGGGATCACGTTTTGGGATATATATTCTGTACATTTTCATAAATTTGTATGCTTGAGATGAGATCCATTTATTGTAAGTGGTTACTATACCTAAATGCATTTTGGTTTTATGTATTCATACAAGTGTTTCATTTGTCGTTTTGCACAGATCCCCAATATTGATAATAATATGTAGATAAAAATTATAAAAGGATATATTTTATGACGATGAAAAAAAACACTGTCCAACAGGTATCTTTCCTCTGAATCATATTTTTTATTTGTACTAACATAAAAATGTATATCATTCATAATATTTAAACATATTATTTGAATTTATAGTTTGGCCGCTTTCATATGAAAATAATGTCATTTTTATATAAATAGTTGATTGATGACATTAAAAAATATATCAGGTGATGCATGTTACAAGTGTATATATCATATTTTAATCTGCTATGAGAAAATAAAAAAAAACGATGCATATTTAAAAATGTTGTTTAGTCAAAAAATATTCTAATTAAATGTAAACATTTTTGTGATTATAGTATTTTTTAAATATTTAAAACCATAATTAGTTTTCATTTTTGAATCATTATCACCCTTTTTTTATCATTTGTCAAAAAAACTCTACAATATTAACATTTTACAAAAAAAGTTAATTAAACTGCTTTAACTATTTTATTCGCTCTGTGATTGATAAAGTGTTGAAACAGTATCGTAAAACCTGCAACTTTTTTATTTATTTGAACGTTATAGCTCCTCTAAAGTGTTTAATTATAATAAAACGTTATAACAGTATGAAAAATGCATACTCAGCTTTGCTCTATGGAAGGCAAGAGGATTTATAAATAATTAACTATCAAACAGCAGGAAAGTTCCACAATAAATCTTAATTAAACGTTAAATAAAAAAAAAAAACGAGTCGCGCATATAACCAGAGAACAAAGTTACTTTGTTTCCTTCTCCTTGAATTTCTATGATAAAAAAATCATTTGTCCTTTCGGATAAATGTTTGTGGCCGAGGATATTTATGTTACTTGTACGAGTTACATTTTTTGATCCGTATTTATGGCAAAATTCAAAGATCTTTCTTATTACAACTTTCATTGCATATTTTTTCGCGTGATGATGCTTCAGACTTTTTTTATACAATAAGCAATGTTATGTTTATATTAAGACTTTTTGAAAGAAATAAAAAGAAATAGTTACTCGTATATACTTTATTGTTAAAGCTGCTTTTGATAAAATACAGTGAAAAATGTATAATCAAATAGATTTGGTGCACTTTCTTGAAAAAATTTATTTAACTGTTTAAATCAATTTTTAAATTTTATAAATCAGATTTGAAGCTTCTTTGGTAAAGTCAATTTTTTATCTTTAATTGTAAGTCAATTTGTTACTTCCATGGGACAATTTTAAGACTTATCGTCATTTTCTTGAAATAGTTTTCAGCTTTAATTGTTCAAGTCAACTAACAGCACTCTTGACATTATTTAAATTTTAATTTGTCAAGTAAAATTTTTACTGGCTTAAAAAAGATTTCAAACTTAATTTATAAAGTAAATTTTTAACATAAATCAAATAGTTTTGAAACTGTGTTGTATTAATCAAATTTTTATTTTCTTTTTAGTTTTGATGAAAATTTGTTTAAGTCAAACGTTTACTTTCTAGAAACAGTTTCGAAATTAAAATTTTCAACCAATTTTTAAATCATACAGCATAGCAATTTCGGTCTTGAAAATAAAGACGATTCTCAGAAAAGACCAAATCCTATAATTTGTTTATCAAAACAAAAAAAATACATCTGTAAAAGTTTATTAATAAGAAGAATCTAGAGAAAAGTTGAAGATTCTGAGATTACTTGTGGAGTGAAATCGGTAAACGATTATTTAGTAAATAAACTTGTAATAAATTTTTGTAAATAATGTGATTTTAATAAGACTTGTCGACCGAAAAACTTTGAATAGTCTGAAATACAAAAAACACACCGTGTTTATTTTTTTAAATGTTTAAAAATAAATATTCCTCATTATTTAAAAAAAATATTACGTTGTCTTAATGAAGAGTTTTGAATATTTTTTTGTCAACAAAATGATAAGCTTATAAATGTCTTAAAACCCAAGACTTAGTTAATTTTTAATTTCAGTTTTTTTTTCTTTATTTCTTAATAGTAAAATAAGATAGCGATTACTTATTAATACTAACATTTTTGGAAAAAATAATTTAAATATATGATTTGAGTAAGAACTACTTATCTACTGGTAAATTTAACAGAGCCAAAAATACGATATGATGGTAAAAATATTAATGAATGATTTTACTCGTATATTACGTAAAGTTTCAATTTACAAGTAGAGAAAAACAAAGATTATTTTAAATATTTTAATGCTTATTTAGAAACAAAGTTGTCAACAGCAAGGACATGTTCTTTTTTAAATGTTAAATTTTTTTTAACAAATTCAAAAAAATAATTTCGATATTTTTTTTATAAAAGTTTGTAAAAATTTTCTTAAAAAAATCCCTTTCGTACAAGCACTTCTGACAGATTCGAAGCCTATCTCAAAGAGCACATCGTATAAATTTTCAATCTTGTTCGGCACTTTCCACCTGCTTGAACTTTTTGGAAATATTCCAAGCGAATGTAACGAAACCACTTTAAACTTGGAGATTTGTTTTCATGAATAATTAATAGCATAAGGCTTTGTAAATTGGTAAAGCCGACACTGCAAAGCGGTCTTGTGTAAAACTAGTTGTATTTAAACTGAAAAAAATCCATTATTTGCCTGTGTAATATTCCGATGAAATATTTTTTTTGAATAATTTAAACGAAAATCCCAAGGTGATGGCAATTATGCTCAATTTCAAATTGAGATAAGCGAGTTTTAGTTGTAAGCATCACATAATTAAGTTTGTCATTTTAGTTCTATGTTTGGTCCTTTCTCATTTTAAAAGTTCATAAAAGTATTAGGTGTTAACACAAGTTGTGTCCGTTTTATTACGAATTTAAAAATGAGCATCAAAAGTAAAACAAAACGGTAAAGGTTTATACGTCATTCGAAACAAAATTTTCTGCTCTACAAGAAATTGTGTTTGCTTTTACGTTACATATATTATTTTATTTGATTACAAACCTTCAAAATGGAATATCCAGTAGACGAAAGTGAGCATTTTCGACACCTTCTATTCGCGTTCAATCGAGGGAATAAAGCTGCGAAAGCTGCTCGCGATATTTGCGAAGTGTACGGTGAAGATGCTATGAATGAAAGGACAGCTCGTCGATGGTTTTTCCTTTAATAATGACGTCGAATTGCGGACATAGCTGGACGAATTCCTTGAGTCAAGACCGGATAGTTTTTATCGCACAGGCATTGAAAAACTTGTAGAACGTTGGCAAGAAATTGTAAGTAATGAAGGAGAATACATTATTGACTAATTTGTTTTAAAATAATGAAGGAGAATATATTATTATTATATACTAATTTGTTCTAATTTTTTTTGTTGTTTCCTCTTGTTCTCATAATTTGGAAAAAAATGGACAAAACTTATGTTAACACGCAATATATTTGGTTCACAATGCGAAATTATATAATGCGTTAAAAGTTTGATCGCTAAGTGAAACAATTGTGCGCAGAAAGAATAACATTTATAAATACATATATAGTACTCGTATTAACAAAACGTTCGATTGCTGAATTCGAATGCTAAAAGTTTAACTGAATTCAATTATTTATGATCCATAAAGAAAAATTATTCAATTTATCATATTTTTTTGGAGAATTTCCGAATTAAAAAACCGTTTGTTTATTTTTTAATTATTTATTTCTTTCGGGTCGGTTTTATATATGTAGAAATATCTCTATTTTATTAAAAAAAAAACATACATTTTTTTTATAATTAGATCAATGTTGTAAACAGAAAAAATCTTCAACCCTTATTGTATTACTAAAAACGTAGAATATTTAACCATTATATACTTTGTTTATTCACTAATTACATTAACCAAGATATACGTGTTTTGTACCTTTTATACCGAAGCTATCTTCGCCAACAAACTATAATGTTTTATTTTTTTTGCTACTGTTGATATTGCGCGATTGGCATAAACCATTAAGTGCTCCATTTACCTTGTTCCCTGTTTCGATGGTTTCTATAGATGAGAACCGGATGATATACTAGTGATCAAAATGCTTCGTATTTTTACAATGCTTTTGTTATCTGCCTAATCCTGTATTTCGTTTCCAATTGATCTCGGATTTATTCAATTTCAGTCATTTTTTATATGAATAAACATAATGTTCTTACTGTTCTGAAAACATTGTTGTGTATGGCTGCTATGAAAGAGAAAACAGGCATATGTCCTCTCCTGTTTAGGTCTTCATCGTCCTTTGTATGTGTCTCTTGTATTGCCACTACATCTATTTTGTGTTTGGTAAGTAATCGCGCTAATATTTAGAGAGGGAGATGCCCTCAATGTTAAAGTGGCAGATATTTATGCAACTTTCCAAGTTGCGTGTCCAATAGTCCTGAGAAGGACTGTTTTGTATTTTGTTTCGGTCTCTCTTTTTTATCTTCTTATTTCGCGCCATCGCTGTGTAGCAGCACCAAATGTTTGTATGTTAGCGTAACCCAGCGTAGACCACTTGGAGGTCGACAAACTTTCTACCCCAACGGAGTGCTGGAGGATATAAATAAACTGACGACCGAAGCCAAAAGATGGCTGAGGGATTTAAATCTGATTTTATAAAGCACCTGACTATGCCATACGCATATATATATATATATATATATATATATATATATATATATATATATATATATATATATGATTCCTCGCATTAAAAAAAATACTATTATTGGGGCAAAAACTGTTTGAATTCGGTTTTGATTGCTTTAAGTTCAACTATTTTAGCCTGATACTTTTACACTTTTGATTCGTAATTCTGCAACCGAATCAAAGATTTTTTCGTGAGCGAATCAATTTCCTCTAGGTTTCTTGAGAATGATAACAGAAATAGGTTTTCTACAAGACGGCTCATTCTCAAAAGGTTTTTACATAAATCTCAAACTGTTTTTGATTTGAACATGATGTCAAATGCCTCATCTCGAAAAAGTGATATTTCTAAGAAAGGAAACCAATCAAGATCTGTTTTATTCCAAGAAGCTTTTCTTTCCTATAAACAAACACGAAAACAAAATAAGCCACCTTATTCAAAAAAAGACAAATAGCTTTTCTATTTTTTATGTACCTCATATTTTCCGAAATATGTAAATTGTAACTTCCTTGTGTATTTCTGAAGAATAATAAATTATAATTAAAATAGTTATACATTCAAAACTAAATATTGGAATACTGGTATTGAAAAAATGTTATTATCTCGACAAAATAATTAGGATTTTTTTTATTTTGTCGTTACATTTTTACCTAAAAATATTTTTTTTTCCTAAAAATTATTTTTGTAATTCAACAATACGAAATATTATATTCAGAAATTTGAAACACAGGCGGAACCGTTTTCCCCCATTAAATTCGTATATCTAAAATCATCGTTTTAACATGCGTTTCACGAATCGAAACATCGGGCGACGTAACTTGGAACAGTTACTTATCTACGTGACAAAATTGCAGCCAAACCATCAGCACATGCGTTTTAATGGCTTATGAGGGGACTAAAATTTTTTTACTTTATATTATTATTGTAACAAGTTTGACTGAAAGTTATCAAGAAAATTTTAAATGTAATGTAACTTTATGCATCTAAAAAGCATTAATTCTACAAAAAAATAGTTTGAAATCGGTTAGACAAACATCAATTTTAGATCAAGTTGTTATTACCCGTCTGAAAAAGGTAGATCGAAAATGTCAATTGAATTTGTTGAGTGGTGAATTCTGTAGATCGTTATATGTAGAACTTTGAAATGAGACAACGGTAAAAGGACTTCAAAAGACTTCACAAGTATTTTTGTAATATTTTTACGTTGGCGCAGTTCTATTAAGATTTAACCTGTTCACCGCGTTAAAAATCAAATTCCACGAATCCTGTGCGCGGCACAATTTCAGCGTTTTTAAATTTCTAAGTTTAAACACATATTTTGTTTAGAACCACTGATATTTGATTACAACACCAAGTAAACATGACACTTAAGTAATTTTCTGATAATAAATAATAGTCATTACTCTTAAAGAGACTCATTAAATAAAGGAGATAAACTAAACATTACGTAAAATTAACAAAGGAATGCTACGATCAAATCAATGCTTCATGACACTCACCCAATCAAATGCATATAGCACTAGTAATGTTTATTTACGTAAGAGAGACTCATCGCAGGACTTGATCCACGCGACAGGTCGTTAATGCTGGAAATATTGAGAAATCAAAAAAAATCGGCGCTCTGTTTATTCAACAATATCTCATAAATATTATTTGACAAGGTTTTCAGAGATGTCGCTAGAATAAAGATTATTTTAAATTTTAGTTCAATTTTTATTCCGGTTTTGTGTCATTTTTTTTAAGTATTTGTGATTTGAAACTTGGATTGTCGTCAGATCACAGGCGTTTGTGCTTCCCGCGGGGAACACGTTAAATGAATTTCAAAATTAGGCTCAAACCCTGGTCATTAGAAGACATTTGATAAATCTTAGTTAAATCTTAACCGATTAATGTATTTTTATTCTGGATTATTTTTTGTAATAGATTGAATTGGTTTTACAGATCATGTTAGTGAATTGCGTCTTTAAAACGACTATAGGGGCTCGACAAGGTTGTAGTTGGGGGCGGAACAATCAGGATGTCTGCATTGCTTGTTTGGGATAAACTCAGAATAACATGTGTAACTTTTACGTCCCTGTAACTTTAAACAATCACCTTACTAGCGTAATTGCAAAAAAGTGGTTTCATGCCCCGAATACGAAATACTAAGTTAAAGAATAATGTACGATATAACGGAATTCTAGATTTTCCTTCTGTTAAGTCAAGTTTTTTTCTAGCTTTAAATATTTATTTTGTAACCCAAGTTAAACGCGTATAAAGAATACACAGTCGTTCCGAACATAGGATGAAAACAACCAAGTCTAAAAATAGGAATATTTTAAATAAGTAAATCACCTAAGCTACGGAATACAGAATTGCACAACAAATGTGAATGGCAACGAATATAGAGGCTTTTATCTGGACAATATATGAAAACAGTCGTTTTACGGGGAACATCCGGTCAAACGGTGACCGTTACGCGACGCGAGGCTTCGCCCGACCCGGCGATATTTATAGCGTTACCCTAACGTTAACGGTAACAACTTTACACGCCACTGCATCCTCGTTAGGTTCGCTTGTTGACTTTGTTGATGATGTTTTTATCCCTGCCAAGCCTGCTTATTTACTATGAAACAATGACTATATTTACACTTAAAACAAAGTAATATTACTGGATACCAAAGATATTTTTTCTAAATGACTTTTCACCGAATGGGGAATTTCGGCGTTTCCTTCCAGTAAGTAATGTTGTGTTTATTATATTTATTGAGAAAATAGATTACATTTTACAAATAAAATAAACACAGTGCTCTCTACCAAAGATGTGTAAAGAATAATGGATCACATTATAAATTCAAATAATTTGTGAAGTTGCACTTGTATATAATAACAATTTATGAAAACACATATTGTGTCGTTATACACTATTTATCTTTTTTCTGAAACCTTGGATCATTGTCTAGAAAATTATCAGCTAAACATTTACTCTAGTCCTTTGGACATAATATATTCTCAGCCATCTTTATTTTCTATAGGTAGCCTACCTGAAGATTATTTGTCAATAAGATTGCTATGAAAAATGTGTGCAATTACTAAGTCATTGAGCTATCCTACGTATGCACGCAATTGTCTTCTTCGTTATCTTCCCCATCTAGTAATATACTCCACCTCACAAATAGCAATTATTATCTAAGTGCGTTTCCTGTTCCATTCCTTACCTTTAATCTTCGAAAAATTTCTCAGTGTTTTGATTATTTCTAATATCATACGTCATGATTGCTCTAACACGTGTTTGACATATTTTCTTGTTTCTTTTCTAATTATTTCTACGTCATATTATTTTTTTTCTCTGTTACGTATTTAAAACAATCAAAATACAATGACTTTACGGGGTTGACATTTAATTTTGCTATGAAAAACTTGAAAAAAATCTACATAAAGGTATTTCAACTGTAATTTAACTTTTTGGAGAAGTAGCTGAAATTTCAGTGAAAATGAATATCCTTAGCTGATATCAAAGTTTTGATTTTTTTGCGGCAGAGTTAAATCTATTCCGCATACTATGTACATCCTCTTCTGTTTCTGACACATTTGTTGTCTTTGTAACACCGGAAACCTTTAGAATTATCTCTCATTGTATTGTCCAGCCCAAGTGATGCAGTTTTCTCAATAAGTTGGCCTATGATCCAGTTGAAATTAGTGAGGAAGATTTACTAACGTAAAAAATAACTTTTTCAAATTAACTATAATATTTTGCTTATTCTACACATTTTAACACTGAGATCAAATCAAAAAAACATCTCTATCAATATCACAGTATTATTCGTTTTTTCATGCTTAGTAACAAGTGGTTTGTATTGTTTTATATTTGACTACGGACAGGTAAACCTAGCGAATTTATTAAAACCACGTTCGCAATCTCTTACAACTAACCAGAAAGATTAAAAGAGTCCTGAAATTAAAACCACACTCAAAGGCAACAAAATCCTTTAGTAGCAAGGAATTATTACAGGTATGTAAGTATAGATTTCTCCACATCTTGAACTTTTTAGAAAGATACCTAACGGATTTAGATAAAAATCTTAGAGTTGCGATTGAATCTCTGTCAGCTCTGTTAAACAATTCTTCTAGTAAAAAAATGATATAAAAATATGGAATAAAAATAAATTTAAATGTTCTCACATGTTTTACTAATTAAAAAAGCTGACCATTGTATTTAAAATGTTAAAAATAAAGGTTTTGAATGGTTTTCAAAACCAGGTTTAAGATATTTATTTTCACATTAAGTTAGTTTTTTGGATTTATTTTTTAAACGTATTAATTAATCTATAATACAAACATTTGCCAAAATATAAACCTTTAAACTACTTTACATCTTAAAAACTAGTCGTGTTTATATATTATTACTATGAACTAACTTTGTTTTAATTGCCTTCATGTAACTTTACTTTAAATAATCTTAATATTTAATTTCTAAGAAAAAGTTAACATTCGCATACTAACTTACGACTAGATAACAATTCTTACATTAAATTTGTTTTATAGTGGGTCTATAAATTTCACGTTTAAAATATGTCATTGCACCCCAATCTAGAAGAGGTGAAAATGAACATATGTTTTTTTTTGTAAATCTGAAAAATATTTAACTATAAAATTAAAACACGGTTACTTTGTTATATTCCACATTATTTATTGCAAATCACAAAGCATTTAAACACTATAATTACATCATTATGTGTTTTGTTCATAGTAAAATAGAGTAAAACTGTCTATAGTATTTGCTGTTTATGGTACTAAGGGAGAATATGATTAGAAGCGGGAAGATGATAAATTTAATTGAATTTTAATTACATTTTTATTTTGTTTGCCTTTCGTGTTTCAATGGTTTTTATTGTGTGATATGGATATTTTTTTTTGTGTTTACTGAGTCTGAAAACGAGTGATAATGTGTTATTAGGTATTCAGCGAACTCAGAAAACGAGTGATCATGTGTTATTAGGTATTCAGCGAACTCAGAAAACGAGTGTTCACGTGTTATTAGGTATTCAGCGAACTCAGAAAACGAGTGAGCATGTGTTATTAGGTATTCAGCGAAGTCAGAAAATGAGTGATCATGTGTTATTAAGAATTTAGCGAACTCAGAAAAATATTGTTTTTATTCTAATGTGTTCTTTCATTCATATACTGAAGTTCCTAGCCGGTCATACCTAAGAATATCACATTACAATTATAACAGTCAATCTGGTAAACTCCACTCTTAATATAGATGCTATGAATATTACAGTTGGTATTGGTATCAGACAGCGAACAACAAATTTTATATCCTGTATAGAACGCTGGTTTTATCTTTTCTTTGAAAGCCGATTTAATATTTTATATTTTTCAGTGTAGAAATATATATTCTTCACAGAAAAGTATAAAAATCAATAAAGAAGTGCACTGATGGAACAATACTGTACTGCATAGTAAAAACGTAAGAAGAAAACTGTGGAATCACAATAGTTTTCCAGTATTTGTCGGTAAAATGTGCTAAGTACTTTTCAAATTGGAAATTTCTTTGTTTCGTGCTTTTGATTTAGATTATTGGTGAAACTTGTTAAGGATATTGTGGAGAAGGCTTTGATTACGGATACCACTTGACACAAATTCCCAAAAGAAATCTCGTACCTTTTACACAAAACACCATCTTATCTTTAGCGGTTTTGCAAACAATTCACAACAGTGTATAGTCCTAAATCCTTGGGGGATTATGGAGGAGAAATAGGGGACATTAAGTGGAAATATACAAAAAGAAATTTTCCTAAAGAATAAAAGATTTTTATTCCTCCAAGCCCCCCCTTAGTAACGTGACTGAGAATTGTACATTTTTTGTAATGAACTTATATCATATACTTTATTTATATATCAATACACTTTTAAAATCAGTATAATATTTTTTCCTTAATTTTAAACCATACGAGTATAAAGGGTCTTTCAAATTGAGCGGTTTTTAAAATTTTTTTTTAATTCTTAAATAAAACACACAATGTGCTTTTATTTCAAAAAACATTTTATTTAAGTATAATTTAAGACATTTAAACACAACAAAAAACAATTATCCGCTAAATATCCGCATTTTGCAGCTCTACAGATGTCAACTCTTTTGTCAAAATTTTCAATGACATTTTGCCGTAAATGCGGTTCTAACTCACCAATAACGCGAATAATTTTGTTCTTCAGCTCAGGAATTGATTGGGGGTCATTCTTATAGACCTGGTTTTTCACTTAACCCCAGAGAAAATAGTCCAACGGAGTCAGATCACATGATCTTGGTGGCCAATTAACATCACCGTTTCCGGAGATTACAATACATAAAATATCTCAACAATTTGAACGCGTTGTTGTTTTGTATACAACATTTTTATAAATGTCATACATTACACTTCTCAAATGTCACAAGACCCAGGCAAGTTCGCGACGCCATCTGTGATTTATCCAAGAATTATAAAAACCGCTCAATTTGAAAGACCCTTTATATGGTATTTGAATATATAATGTTCGTTAAAAAAATTATCTAACCAAATACACTAATAAGGAAAAAACGGTTTTCTCGTTTAAAACTGTGTATACCGTGACTATTTTATTTATTATATAAAACTTGGCGGGCGAATTTTGATTTTGCTACCTATATTGTATCAAGGGTGCCTTTAAGGTTGTGTGTAAAGTGCAAATATGTAATATTATCTGCCTTGAAAAATATAAAACAATAATTGTAATCTAACAGAAAGTATTCACTCAAAAAATGAGTTGTGAAAAGGCCATGGAATATTTAAATACAGTCAATTAACATAGAGGCATAATTATATAGTTCATATTGGTTTTCAAATTCCTACTACAAAAAACACAATGAACGTTTTACAATTAAAATATGTCAATAGCAATTTACTAACGACTCATGCACGTTAAAATTCTTCAATCGTGAGAATACAACAATTCAGTAACTCCATGCCTGGTTTGGTGGTTATTTTAAGGTGAATGTTATTGAATTCAATTACAATTTCCTCAATCTTAGACTCTTTACAATTTCCTCAATTTTAGACTCTTTACAATTTCCTCAATCTTAGACTCTTTACAATTTCCTCAATCTTAAATTTTGACTTGGAGACTGATTATTCCATATACTTTTTGTTCATATTGTCTATTGTGTAATTTAATTTATTTTGTATTTTTGTTAGTTGTATTTTAACATCATTTTTATTTCAGTGTATTAATCCTATGCATTGGTGATTTTATCCGCAATGTGTATTCAAAATTGTATTAATTTTTATTTTATCCTTTGATAAATACATAAATGTCATAATTTGCAAAAAGACACTTACTTTAGTGTCAAATATCTTATTAAAAAGCTATCAATTCTTCAATGATGTTTTGTGATTGACAAATAACTTAATGTTATTTCTCTGTAAAAATATTGGAGTGGAATTAATGTGAAGTAATAACATTTCATTTCCAAGGTTCCATTCGGATAAAATATGCCGGGAATAAGAAAAAATCTCAAATGGTTTTTTATTCAACCTGGTCAAAAATTTGATTTTGTGTCACGTATGGTATAATATATTTTTCTCTTAGACAAAGCCTTTTATTTTGTTTTTTTTTTCTTGGTTTAATGAATTAGACTTGTTATGAGTGCTTTTTACCTTTTATATGTTAAATTTCATGAATTCGGGATTCAATTTTTTTTGTTAAACTTATGCTGTGTAAATATGTCAGCAAGTCGAAAATTTTTGATGTAACAAACTTAATGCAAAAGCGCTCCAATTCAAATACAAATTTAATAAAAAAGAAATGACACTTCATTCTCGGTAACAATCTTTTAACGATTTGTTTTTGGCTCACCTCTTAAAAGTCTTTGGCGAAAAAGTCTACTAAGACCTTCATTTGAGAGATTTTGTATGCAAACACCACAACAAATTAAATATTAACTCATTATTATTTTTTTCAAATGTAAATCGGTCAACGTTTTTTTTTTTTAATTTTCATTTTAATTGTACTGAAATAAAACTTTGATATTAATCAAGGACTTCACGTAACCCTTAAATAATTTTGTTATTATATTAACAAGATACGCATAAAAATACAAGCTTCATTATAAATTTAAAATTTAAAAAAATATATATAACTTCACAAAAAAAAAACAATAATAATGATACTAATTAAAATATAAAAAATGTAAGATTTATTTTAATATTATGAATCAATATGAATTTTAAATTGATAACTTTTAATTAATTATTTCAAGTCACAACGAATAAGATGAAAGGAACATTTTTTTTAAGGTTTTATTTTTTATTGATAATTTGAAAAAACCTTTGTTAGGCTTCAATCAAAACTGAAATGACAGTAAAAAAATTTGTTTTCAAATAATAAAAATTTGGACTAATAAGCATTCTTTTAAACTAAAACCATTCTTCAAATTCTGAGAACCTTATGGTTTAATGTTTTTAATTTGAAAGACTTTCTTTTTAATTTTTTTTTTTATTTGAAGTTCAAAATAATGTCTCTGATTTAAGTTTTAAAGAAGACAGATAATTTTGTCAACAGTAATTTGATATTTACAGCATCTGAATAATAATATTGTTTTCTGAATTACCTATTGTGTTCTGTAGCGAAGGGAAATTTCCCTCATTAAGGTATTTATTTTATACACAAAAATATTATTTTCTTTGCACAAAAATTTGCTTCAGTTTTACAATCAAAGATTTATTTAATATATGTATACTCGTATTAGAAAAAAGGTTTTATTTTCTCTTGAGAAATTCCTTTCCAGTCTGGTTTTTTTTTTTAACAATAACTGTTTCTTTCTTGGAAAACATTATTTCCATTTCAATGAGGTGTAGGAAGATTTCTGACAAAATACGTAATATGAGATATTCCTTTTTCTTCTCCTTTTGCCCTATACCATCGATTTAGGATGGACCCCTTGAACCTTCTTCATCCATCTATGTATCTAGACAATCACTTGGGGATAGTCCGAGTCTTGCCATGTCATCCTCCGTTTTCTTATATAGGGTTGCCCTCTGCATCTATTAAGGAGTGTCCAATTCGTGGCTGTCTTTAGCGTAGACCCCTCATCTTGCCGTTGAACGTGTCCATACCAGCATAATCGTGATTCTTGGGCTTGTACTGGTGCTACTTTGATTGCTTCACAAATTTGTTTATTCCAGAGCTTGTCCAGTCTTTTAACGCTCAGTGACCATCCAATGCATACCCCACTACCTTGATCAAAAAGTTTTAGGACTTTATTCATAAAATCGAAAATACAAGTTTATTCATCAAAATCAATATGGTTCCCTTCAAACTACTCCCCATCGACTGCAACGCACTTACGCCAGCGCTTGATCCAATCCTCGAAACACCGCTGGTACTCAATTTTCGGTATGTTCATCAGAGCCGTCTTCGATTTTTTCATGACATCCTCTCGGGTGGTGTAACGCGTTCCGCGAAGCGGTTTTTTAAGTCGGTTAAACAGGAAAAAGTCACAGGGAGCCAGATCAGGTGAATTTGAAGGCTGTTGGATAGTATTCGTGTTGTTTTTGGTCAAAAACTCATGGAAATCATGTCTTTCGCGATTTCAACGCGGTTCTTTTTTTGCATGAAATTGAGGTCTTTCGGCACCAGTTTTGCAGGGACACGTCTGAGGCCCAAATCATTAACCAAAATGTCTTGAGCGGATCCATAAGCGATGTTCAAGTCCTCTGCCAGCTCTCTGATGGTCAATTTGCGGTTTTCGGCCAACGTTTCTTCTATTTTATCGATGTTTTAATCGATTTTCGACTGCCACTGCGTTCGTTATCCTCGACCGACTCACGACCACTTCTGAAGCGTTCGCGCCACCAAAAAACACTTCTCCAACATTTCCAAGGTCTGCTGACCGTTAAATCCGTTTTTCACACAAAATTTAATGCAAACTTGTTGATGCACAGTTGATGCCATTTTCAAACTTGTAAAACACCGAAAACACGCACAAAGGTAGATGTACTCAGTACAGCGTAACTTTTACAAATATCAAGCTATGACGCTGACATTTAGAGAGTCAATGATAGATGTAGTAACCTAACAAAAAAAAAATCCAATCGGGCGACTGACAGCGTCACACGGTGGTCGGTCCTAAAACTTTTTGATCAAGGTAGTATGATGCAGTCATTGCTTTTTTCTCTTTACAAACCAACACTACTCCATATATTATAGCAGACCTGATCACTGTCTTATAAATCGTGCTTTTAAGTTTAATTACGTACTCGTATAACTTCCGGTAGTTTTTAATATTAAATTTTTTAAATGATTCATTAAATTTCTTGTATTTATCACTTTCATGCATCACTTTTACTTATAATACCTTGCATCAATCTCTTTCAACTAAGCTGTTAGCTTTTAAAGACGCCTTGTGTTAAATCCTGAACCGAAATAAATCCTTGTCTTTTAATAAAAAACATCTTTAATACATAATAATATGACATTTCCTTTTGGCAATAAACCCACATTATTTATTAACAGACGAAAATTTGTTATTCATTTACTCAAAAAAGTATTTCTTCTTTGATCACAACACATCATCAACAATTTTTTTTAAAGTTTAATGGCTTTGTATTATTTTTTTTATTATAAAATAAGTCTTTTGAGAACATACTTAAATTTCTCACTTAGATGTGAAGCAAAAAAAAAAATTACAAAAACGAGATATATTTTTTATTTCACCGACAACTTTAATCCCTTCTTCAGGAAGGATGGAGAACATTCCACCTGAAAAAAAGCTTCGGGATAGAAGATAGAAACACGCGTAGCTGAGTTTAAAGTTAAATAATAAAGTAAATTATTTTTAAATATTCTAATACGGAGTTCCACTAAGCTAAAGCTTAACATTTAAAAACGATAAATAAATATAAGAAAAGAAATTTAAACGGAAAAAGGGAAACCAAAAATAAATTGAAACATTTAAGGGTAAAAAAATGTATCGCTCACCATCGGGTTAATCACTGTAAAGCAAAATTCTGTCAAAATGTAAAGTGAATTGAATTAAGTCATCCACACTTTTTTTATGTACGTAATTTGTACTTTAATAAAAATGTGGAAATTTTGCAATAAGAATCTAAAATATTCAGACTAAGCAAACATGTTGAATAATTCAGCAGCGCATTATGCAGGGAGCGGATGAGCGCAAGCAGGACCCAGACCCACCCCTAACGGGATCCTGCAGAGGCCGGCAAATAAACAAATTAACAGCATGGGCATACGATGCGATAGCATCTACGAGTATATAGTAAAGCTCAAGTTTAGAATACGATAATTGCTCCAGCAGTCATAAGTTAATCTGTTAACATTATACTGTATCTGGGAGTAACTTTCTGGTTTACAGATATTATATTCCCATAACTATACTTAGTTAACACTTAGGTGATGTAAAATACCGGTGCGAGTAGTCAAGTTTTGTGCTTACTAAGTATAAGATTATTGAAGTTAGGGGATGAATTTATTTTCGAAACTATATTTATTTTATCTTTTATTCCGTATCTCTTTTTTATTACTTGAAAACATTGCTTACTTAAATTATACTAAGTATTAGATTATTGACGTTAGGGGATGAATTTATTTTCGAAACTATATTTATTTTATCTTTTATTCCGTATCTCTTTTTCATTACTTTAAAACATTGCTTACTTAAATTATACTAAGTATTAGATTATTGACGTTAGGGGATGAATTTTTTTTCGAAACTATATTTATTTTATCTTTTATTCCGTATTTTTTTTTTCATTACTTTAAAACATTGCTTACGTAAATTATACGTGGTTGTCTAACAATAAGGGTATATTGATGTAAAGAGATGAATTTGGTTTAAGAACGGTTTTTATTTCCGCTATCAATACATTTTAATCTTTTTTCTGTACTTTATTAGATGTCTTGCAGTTATAAGACAAATAAACACTTTAAAGTAAGAAAAAAGCAGTAGTATACAGATCTGTTCCAGGACGGCTTTTGTCTATCCAACTATCTTGAAACGCTTTGTTGAAGGTGAGCTCGATATCTAATGGAATAAAAAAATATATCTCAACTTGATTTTTTATATAATGTTTATAAAATGTGCTAATAAGTTGTTAAAATGACATACAGCAATAATAATGTCGAATTGTGCAGTATACGTCGAAATTGTTATGTAAAACCAAACTATAGGTTTAATCTTATCTGAAAATATTCAGTTTAATTATATTATTTATAGTCAAGGCATTATTAACATTGTAGAGGATTAGAAACATTGTTATTTGTTTTTATCAAACATAGTCAAGTTTGATAAAAACAAATTACAGTTTAGTTACATTACACTTTTGTTTATACAGTATAATATGGCGAGTTTATTGTCACATAGAAACTTTTTCCGGCAAAGTTTAATTAAAAACATACTGGAAAACTCTTTTTCAAAAAATGCGTGTACCAACGCCAATCGATCTCGTAGCCCCTAGGTTAAAAGCCAAGCGTCTATCAATTAGGGCACGGAGGTCGTTAAAAGTGTGAATGATAAAGTATATATACGAGTACAAAATAAACCAATACGGATAAAGACATCTTTTGACTAAAAAACATATGTTTATGAATATTTTTTTACAACTTTGAATTTTTTATTAAATTGAATAAAAATTTATTTTCGCTGAATTGATATACCCCTGAAAAAGCCTTATTCAGATCAAATAAAAAATTTAAATATATATGATACGTGAAAGGCAAATAAATGGTTAAGAATGATTTTTTTTAAATAAAACATCGAAGATTTATGAAAAGAAATGGAAAATTTAGAATGAAAGTAACTATTACAGGATGAAATATATTTTTCCCGCGCTATTAAGCTGCAAGGAGCACTTCAGTGGTGCTTTTTTTATCAATTCCTTTCTATAGTGTAGCTCATGACTTAGCATCGTGACTATAATAATAGTCTTTGATGACTCCTCTCCATCCATCCCTGCACTCCACAGCTCGATGGCCAGTTGTTAAGGGTAGTTAAGTTGCATATCTCACGTGGTCAGTTCAACGCATTGGTATCCTTTCTCTTGTGCTTTGTCTTTCTACGTTTCCAGTAACTGCAAATCTCTTGAAACTGTCTTCTTAGCCACGAGCGATGTGTCAAAAAATCGAAGAATTCGTCGAAGGCATAGTGTCGTCAATCTGTCGGTGATTCTCAGTTATTCCAGATCGGAGGCGTTAGTTTGCCTTGTTTCCCATGGAATTCGTAACATCCTTTTCCAGCACCACATTTCAAATACATTTAAGTCTCCGCTTCATACAAAAAAAATTATAAAGAATTAAAACTTGACTAGGCTCATTTTTGTCATGATGGTGAGAGTTCTGCTCTTCCATATCTTTTCCAGCTTTGATATCACATTTTTAGCCATTCCAGTTCTTCCTAATTCTTCATTTCAGTTCTTAATTATATAGTAAACTTCAAAAGTGCTATATTTTTAAATATTCCATAACATTACCCTGCGTCATTTCAATAAAAGTATTAAACGTTATAGTGGCTAACGATTTTTATGAACAATGAAGGTAACAAACTCTGCTTGCAGGATCCACCTCCATTGATTTGTTCACACTTTTAGATCATTAATTCAATTATTTCTATGGCACCTTTCAATTTATCCGAATCGATCATTCTGGCATATTGAAGAGTGCGACTGGGATACAATATTGTCATCGAACCCAATAATCGAACTTTCGGGTTTAAACCATTAAAATAAACACGGACCTCATTTTTCGCAATCGCGTGTTTTACTAATAGCACATCACGTGAATAGACAACAAAACTCACATGCGACTAATGCTTATGAGTAATGTTACCAGACAAACTATTTAAAAAGACGAATGATAATATAATGATAAAAAACACTTTTAAAATTAAAAGTTTATTTTCAAGGGTGCTCTAATTCAGGATTCAAATCCACTATAATCGACAGATAAAAAATGTTATATAATAATATAAATAATGAAATAATTTAGGTGATTACAGATGACTGTGAACTTAAGACTGATGTGTTGAGTAACATGCAGAAGAGCACTCACATGTGGTTTGGGCACGTATAACGAATGATTGAAGAAAAACTAACAAACAAATATATGTATATATATATATATTGCAAACGTGAGTGAACGGTATATTAGAGGATGACCAAGAAAAGTAGGGCTAAATTAAGTGACATATATTAAAACAATGAAACGTAAAAAGTCAGTAAATCATAGGAGGTGTATGGATACGGAAGACGCGAAAGATGTGTGTCAAGATAGGAAAGACTGGCGCTCTATCCGCTCTGCCTATCCTGAAGGAAAAACTATTTTATGGCATGTATCTATAAAATAGGTGGTAGCTGCGGCCATTAAATTGGATTCTTACCCGCTTTTTAATGTAGATATTTCACAACACATGTGACTTTAGGTAGAGTGTAGAATATGACCTCCCAAAAAGGCTTGTCTTTTTTTATTCATTTTTGTGGATACGATCAGGCATTAACCCTATCTCCAGAGTGGAAGACATCGGTCTTACCCTCTAGGTCTTGAAGGTGATCAGATCGAGTAAATTTAAGAACACCAAGATTTTTAAAAGACTATTATACTGTATATGAAACCAACATTTCTTTGTAGTTCCTTAATACATGCGTTTAAATAGACTAAAGGCATTAAATGTATCCTTATAACTCCCATCACAATTTAATGGTGGTTCAAAAATATTATTCGATAGCTCGATTAACGCAAATTCAATTTATTTGAAGATACAAGATTACTTGTTATTTATTTTTACTTTTTTGAAGTGTTTTAGTATGATTATACGAGGAAAAGTTATTTTGAATTACTTCCAGCACCCAAGGGCTTAAGAAAACAGTTGATTTATAACATTGTACGTCTAAACAAACAAATAGAAAACCTAGTTAATAACGAAAATAAAGAAAACCCTTTCACTTAAGTCATAGAAAGAGAGAAAGTTAAGAAAATAGGAGAAGGCGTGACGCGTTCTAAGCAATATCGTGAAGAAATGAATGGAAACGGATGAAAAAATTGTAAGATGAAGGCAAAAACAAGACAAGGGATAAGAACGTTCATCTATCAAAGCGGGGAGACTGGAGAGATAATATATTTTAACAAAACAGTGATTCATTATCGTTTTTATTAGCTTTTTATATTAAGACAACTTTGCGAGTTATTTTGTGATGTCAAATTATTAATTTTAATTTTACTCGTGGATTTTATATATTTTAAATTCAAATACAGAGTAATTTAGAATGGGCATTTATTTTATTTATACATATACGAGTACTAATTAATTATTTTATTTATACATATACGAGCAATATTAATTCTAAAATCTTTCTCTTCGCATCTCTTATACAATTTTCTTATCAAACACTGTAATTCATAATTTTTCTCCGCTAATACCACCAAGTCATCAACACGAAGTAAACTGTATATATTGTACATAGCTTTAAGCAGTTTTACTATCGGGGAAAGCAGAGAGGACAGAGCACCAGACTTTCTAATCAGGATGCATATCTTCCTCTATGTCTTCATCCATACACTTTCTCAAACAACTTCTACACTTTATCTGAGTTTTAGTATTTTCTTCTTTTAAAATGTTATTCTCTTGATCCAACCGCACCTTCATTGGTTTTTCTCTACTACGTATTCCGTTCACCTTTTCACTGTTTAATTGTTATGTTAGTAAGTTTTTATTAATTCATTCGACATTCCCACATCAATCAACTTTGTATCCTTGTCTTATCACTTCATTCCGTATCCTGTAAGACATTGTTACTTCATGTTTTCTTCTCAAAGAATACATTTCTATAGCTTTTATTCGGCTCATTTTAGTATTTTTCTCCGTCCACGTTTCACTTCCATGTGTCTATAGTTGTAAAATAGCAAAGTATAGTTGTGGTCTATCATCATAACCGATTTTTTTACTGTTCAGTTGGAAATTAAATTTTTTTTTACCCCATTGACGTAAACTCGTAAACCTTGTACATCTTCCATCATCTGAGAACTACCCTAAAATAAGAATTCCTTAAGTTTGTCTAATTTTTCATTACTCACCTATAAATCACAATAACTTTCCTTTCACACTTTCCACTATCACAATTTTGGGTTTCGCAATATTAATTCTAAAATCTTTCTCTTCGCATCTCTTATACAATTTTCTTATCAAACACTGTAATTCATAATTTTTCTCCGCTAATACCACCAAGTAATCAACACAAAGTAAACTGTATACATTTTAATTCAACATTTGTGTGCCAGAATATAACTTAAAATATACTAAATAGGTAGTGAAAAACATCAATAGCTGGGGATTTAAAACCATCTTAAAATAATTTTCTTCACACAGGAGAAAAAATTTAAAACAAAATTACCTCGAATAGTTAGACGGCATTAACACTTCCCTGTGATGGGTAACTATTACACATTGCTTCTAAAAACTTTAATATCTCTATAAATATAATAAATACTGGGTTCAGATTTTAGGTATTCCTCTGTAATATATTTACGCATTGAATGAAAAAATAATGTCAATAATAATTAACACTTATCGGCCACATCAGAGATATTTTGTGAAAAATGGGAATAAATTCACCAATACAATCAAACGTGTGTCAGTGTGTGACGTAGGTATATTCATTCTAAAAAAACTGCTATGGGTGAGGAAGCAACGCTATTCACGTCTCACTCTCACTCTACTTCGGTATATGGGAACACAAGAAATATAATCTCAGTTCACTCGCTTCTCTCGCTTCAGTAGCTTTCGGGCATCCATTTGAGGTGGTCTCTTCGCCCGTTTTGTGAACGTCGGCCGATGTTTTCAGCAATTAAATTTCAATTATTTTCACTTTTGACTTAAAATTTCATTAATTTAAGCGATTGGCTATGAATATTCTTATTTTTCCGATTTTAAATCGGTAATTTTCACATGTACTCGTATATTGAATACACAGCACCGGAATGCACGGATTTTTTTAGCACAGGAAGGGAAAGGTTAATAAATATGTTTGTTGCATCAATATTTAATACTTATTCCCTTATCAATGCAAACTTTATATCGAAGAATAACTATAAGATTTAATTTTCGGTTAATAATGGAATAATTTCCACTGACGTTTGAAAAAACTATATTATTTTCATCGGATTTACATAATAAATTAACACAGTCTAAAATGCAACCACGAGTGAGAATTTAATTTTCATTTTGAAAGGACTATATTAATCAAATCCAGTATCATGTCTCAAAGAGAATAGTTAAAATATTTATATATTACTGCAACCATTGTGAAAACATAGTAAACCGCAATGAAACTGCACGTGATGTACTTGTCCAAACAACCATCCCCTTCCCTTTGATTATTGCGGTTAGGGGCTAACTCACCAACAAACCTCGTTGTTGCCGTATTGTGACCACACACCGACAATTTTACATTTTCACTGTATAGTTTTTAACTCTTTGATGAGGTTTTCTTTCCACGAAAACAGAAAACAAATTATATTTACTTGTTATTCTCTGTCTTAAAGTGATTTTCATATAATACGAGTATTTGCGGTTGTGTTACAAGATGACCTCCGTAGCCTAGTTGATGAGACGCATATCTCTCACCCCGGGGGTGCTGATTTAATTCTTGTTGGAATACAGATAATTTTTTTTAAGATTGAAGTCTGGTTTTTACTCAAGGCCTCTTTTACATTGTTTTGGTTTGTTAGAGTAAATTGCTACATCACAATAACTCCGCCACATTTCACTGCGTACAACAAAAGTGTTACACAATACGAACTTAATTAAATGTCATTGTATGAAAGCACGATGATGGATAGCTTGTTTAGAATAGAGTATGAGAAATGTTGATGCCCTAACGAAAGTTCGATTGGACTTTATCTTCCCGAGAAAGCAATAGTGTGCCCTGAACTATATATTTAGTGGTCATGATACGGATAGGGGGGCTGTTGAGTCTCCCTTTAGTAAGTTCGGTGTTCTGCAGACCATGAATCACATCATTGATGAGTGCCCGTGGCGCACGTTCCCAGGTGAATTGCAGAAGGTTAACAGAGCATCTCACAAAGCAATTATTTGGCTAAGAGACCTACCCATTCCTTTGTAGTATAGAGATTTCGTACGAGAGAAAAAAAAACGGGAATATTTTTAGATACAAAAATTAAATGTTACATTTTGTTTAAACAATAATTGAACAAGTAATAAAAATCAAACAATAAGATTTTTTTAATAAAACATATAAACTTTCAATTTGAAATAAATATTTTTCATGTCAGTTGATTTGTGATTTAACAAATAAACCCATTGCACCACCAATTAGGAGACATCATTTGTTCATACAACACACTATTTAATTTTGACACCTTTTTTTATTACAATAATATTAAGATTAAATTACACACAAAATAATAATGGTAAAACATAAAAGCATAATTTTTTTTGTTTGTAAGTTGCATCATTAATGCTCATTGCCAGGTAGTTTTGGAAGGGTGTGATAGGATTTAAAACATTCTGGCATGTGAAGAGCCACCAAACATTTCTCACAATCCCATCGAGATTCGCTCTTCTTTTTCTTCAAGGAACACATTTTGCATAATCTTGATGGGTTTTGCTTGACTGGACTTGGTGGAATTTGCCTAGGAAAGTGTGCCCATTGCAATGCTTGTAGCCGCAAAGAGCATACTCCTCCTGAAACTCTCCCACGGCGGTTGTATGATGGTAGGGTAATGTGCTCAAAAATTCTCTCAGCTACATCGATCCTATAGTCACCGTATGAATCTCTCTTTACATTGGAGATATTTTTATGCAACGCATATGTATTGTATAATGCCATGTCTGCCAAGTAAAAAAATATCTTCTTGTAACCCTTGGAGTATCTCTGCATAATTGGAAAGGAAGCTAAGCATTGGTCATTTCCATCAACTCCACCCATGCCACGATTATAATCAATGACAACCTTGGGTTTTTGCAAAGCATTGCCAGTCTGTCTGTCAGTTTTTCTAGTGTCTGTCATTTCTACACGTGGGTGAATTGTTGATAGCAGATGAATAGGCTTTTTGTCTATCGATCGTATGGCAGCTATATCATGGCTGAACAAAATATTTACGTCACCACGTTTCAACAATTTTTGCTTCTTTTTGTTCATTCTATATGTTGGTGGCATATTCTTCCTCATGCATTGAACGGTTCCAACGGCATTTATTCTCCTCTTCTTCAAACTGAAAAATAATGTTGGAGAACTGTACCAGTTGTCCAAAAACAACGTGTATCCATCAGAATTGTACGCTTCCATCAGCTTATATACAATCCCTTCACTAGCTGGTAATGAAGGGTCTGATTTTTTGCCGGTATAAATCTCAAAATCAAGACAATACCCTGAACTTGATTCACAAATTTTATATATTTTTATACCGAACCTAGCCCTTTTGGATTTGTTGAACTGTACGTAATTTAGACGGCCACGAAATTTCATCAAAGACTCGTCAATTGACAATTCTTCAGTGGGCCGATAATTCATAAATTTCTTTTTGAAGTGCTCTATTATTGGACGGATTTTGTAAAGTTTATCTGATTTGTCCAAATAGTCATTGTTTGAAAAATGTAGATTTGACAATATTTTTTCAAACCTTTTGAATGGCATGATGCCTCTGAAAAATGGAGTATCAGTGACTTTTCTTTCACTCCAATATGATCTCAAGGTATTCTTTTTTACTTGACTTTGCAGTATGCAAATACCAAAAAATGCTTGTATTTCATCTGCAGTTACATCAAACCACTTATCATCACGTTTTATATATTAGCATGCTTTTGCTTCGCAAACCTATTCGTCTCCTCTGCAATTCCTTGAAAAAAATCGTCACTAAAAATAATTTTGAATAGGTCATGTGGTGTTGGATTCTGACCTAAACTCATTTCCACTGATCGACACAAGCCTGGTATTCCCGTAAATATTATTTTGGATATTTGTGATGAATCAGCATTCCAAATCCACTCTTCATTTTTAGTTTTTTTGGGAGGTATCTCTCGATCGACATGCTGTTCTATGGAACTATCACTTGACACATCACTTCCACTATTTGAATGCTCCAAAACATTATTCGAAGGCGTAAAATCACAAGAATCACTAGAATATTCATCAACTTCATTCTCACTGCCACTTTCCAAAAGTATTCGCTGTATTTCATCCTCATTTGATGAAATATTACAAGCGCGACGAGTTTGTTTACGCGCGCGTTCTGCCATTTTGTAGGTATTGACAGATGTCAAAATATCGTAATATTTTGTAATAAATAATGTGAAATCAACTGTGATTATTATATTTTATTATTAAATTAATAACCGAAATATACTCATTGACGTCATTTTTAAGAATAAGTTTATTGTCATCCAGTTTTTATGTAAAAAAAATCACCTCAAAGACAAACCGGCGAAACGCCGGCTTAGTGAATCAATGACAAATTGACCTTGGCCGGCGATTCACCGGCTTTGTGTTGCAATGGGTTAAACCGTCATTCTCCGTTTATCTATTCATTGGTCTTGGTATGATTTATTTTCATATATGGTGTTAAAATATGTTATACAAATTTTAAGTAGAAAAAGTTAACAGACCTCTGAGCTTTTTATCACACAACTTTTGCCTCCTCCAGATTCGTGCATCTCGTTATAATCAATCAGTCATGCACCTTGTCATAATCTTCTGTTATTTATACTTTTCAATTAATTTTCGTATAAAATCTGGTCTATTTGATCCAGCCACATTTTTCGGTCTAATTCTTCCACGCATACCTTACACTTTTGACTTATATACTCACTTCCTCATTAATTCTCTCCACATGTCCAAATCATGTTTAAGCTCCTTAATTTACCTATTATTTTTTTAACAATATATGGTACTGTATATTTTATTACTTTCAAACTAAACAATGTAGATTAAACAAAATGTATATACGAGTATATTATATGTACCAGCATTCATTTACATAGACTAATAAGTCGTCTTGATTACGAAACATACGAGAAAGATAATACGTACATTGCTTGCATGGTGTGTAAATTAACATACAGCGCGGCACTGTGTTTGGAGAAAACGTTCTCGCGTCGTCCAAAGCAAAACACAGACGCTAGAGACATACACCCCGACCTCAGTTTCAGCGACGTTAATAATGCGTGATTATCACTTCAAGTACAAGGCTCCAAACCTGTCTTCGTCCATAAAAAAAGAGAAAATAAAACCTCAAATTACATGCTTTTTTCATGCTATATTTTGTGCGTGTTATATGTTTTACTGTGTGCTTTCGTCAATTTATATTAACATAATCCTTAATAATATTAATACTAAATAAGTTGGTTTTTGTGGAAAAAAGAACTCTATTTTGACCTTTGTCAGTATTTTTGTTTGTGTAGGGATCGTCTTGTTATTTGTAAATGAATAAACAAAACCAATAATGGGCTGAAAATTCAGATTTCATTGTTTTATCAAAAATGTATTTACTTATGTTTTTATAAAGTTATATCTTACGAAAAGTTTTATAAATACAAAATTTTTGTAAAAAATAACAGGTAATTTAATGCGGACACACAATTTTAATGGATCTTAGTTTGTTGTTTTCCATTTGTCGTGTCCCCAGTAATCAAGGTTTTTGGATACATCTCACTGAGGACACATAACATGAAAAAATTAATTGATACATTTTTCCATTTTTTTAATATACAATACCCCGTTGGTTAATCTCTTCAACTCGATAAACAGTGGCACTCAATTACATATTATATATCACGTTAATCAACCCCCTCACTCTTCATCACTTTCGACAGACTAAAAAGTTCATCCCATAATGTGTCGCACATAATCATTAAAAACACACCACACTCAAGAGTTTCCACAAACTTTAGATAAAAGTCAGTCTCCCTACAATCCCAAGTATTCCAACTCCTGTCGCAAAAACAAGTACGATCCAATCGAATGCCTAATTTTTTCTTAAAATGAAACACATTTTTAATAAATGCCAACAAAAATATATAAAAACAGATTATGTACCTTTGGAATGAATAAATATAGATAGGTGCTATTTAAAAAAATCTAGTTCCAAATGCTTAAACAACACTTTTTAGACTTGGATAGTTTTGAGATTAAGTTCCTCATTTTCCTCTCAACAAGCCTTGATTAGGTTAATACGAACACGCATCTTTAGCGCCTTCATTAGTAAATCATCACCTGAGGCAAACCTTCAGAAAATATCATTTTGTTGGAACACACTTTAATACCATCACGCCGCAATTATCTCAGGGTAGGAAGATTGAACCAAAATTATTTATTATTTTCCCCTAAAATAAACTACGCCTATTTTTAACTGCATAAGCCTGTTTTAAAGTGGGCATTAAAATGCAAAGTCAGAAAAAAAAACATTTAATTTAATGTTACATTACCCTATAAACACTTAAGCACATGCATACAATATTACATATACACATTTTTACGGCACGGTAACCAAAGTTGTACAATAATCAGAACCGATTTCGACTCAGTCAAAAATAAAAGTAAAATAAACAACTTAAAAACAAAACTTAATTCTAAATATATGTTTAACAAAACGTTAAATACTTTACCTGGATAAAATATAAAATCTTATACAATTTGAAGGAAACGAAACTCAAAACAGAGAATATAATTTATTGACAGAAAACTGTTTACATAGCAATGCCATAAAGTGATTGATATTTAATATATACATATCTTCATATCGTGTCCCTTGTGAAATAGGCAAAGACAACAGATCTCCAAACTTTTCTATCCAAGAACACCACTTTCGATTCTTCTAAATTCGTGCATTATACTTCTCACTTTACATACACACATACCATCACCTCATACCCCTATCAGGGTTAGCAGAGTTGATGGAGCGCCATGATATCCTAAAACGATAAACATTCTTAGCCTCTTCTACATCGATACACCTTCTCATACAATTTATATGATTGTCTGACCTTCTACGTTTCCTTCTTTCAGAATAACATTCACTTGATCAAACCATACTTCTCTTGGTCTTTCTCTCACACACATTCCACTGGCATTGCACTGTATATTTATTTTGTTATAATTTATTTGTTTATTCGTTCCACATGTCCAAACCATTTCAACGACGTCTTCTTCATCTTTTCACTTTACCTTATTAAAAAATCTGATTTATTTAATCTACACATGCTTTCCCGGTCTACCTCTTACACGCACACATTGTACAACTGACTTGTAACATATATTCGCTTAGTTATTATTTTGTCATTCATTCCGTCCACATGTCCAAACCATCTTAACGCACCTTTCTTCATCTAATTCATTCATCTATAGGTTAATTTCTCCTTCATGTTTTCGTTCCGTCTTCTCTCATACATTGACACTCCATTTTTTTTTCTAAGTGCACGCATCTACACAGCATTAGTCTTACGTTTATTCTTCTTTTACCAAAATGAGTGTTATTTCTATACGTCAATTTGGTCACCAACATAATATTATGTATTGTCTATTTTGCTTGTTTTGATATAACGTGGTTGCTATTACATTGAGTGCTCCATTTACCTTGTTTTTTTATCGCTATCATCTTTTAAACATTTTTTACATAGTGTATAATCATATCTAGTAATGAAAGCTGTCAAATAATATTTTAACAGGAAGTTCAATAAAATAATACTTTTTTAACCATAATTATAACTTCTTCTCCCTGGCACTGTCTCAACTCATTGCCTAGGTAGGCAAAAGTATGACAACACCTGATATTACATACGGACGTAAATATTGTTTTTTGATGATTTATTTCTTTCGCGTACAAAATTATATAACCTTTCATAAACAGTTCGGGTATAAGTTTTTTTTACATGTACCTACCTGCCTACACTCCATGAAAAGTTGATTTTGTACTATTTAGCCAATTCGAAACCCAACTCGAGGTAATTCGGTCTATTTGACATGTTTAGTTCCAGCATATTGTTAATATTCCATGAGCCAGCGATCTCAGAGGGACACGTCTTCCCGAGAAGACATCCCTTACGCATATTTCTATCATGTATTGTATCGCCAGACTTTTCATGACTTTGTGGCTTTGTTGTTACTATAAGGCAGAGCTTAATCTGTAAAATTCAAGAAAACCTCAACCAGTGAATATTTTTCAACAATGAAATTATTCGGTTGCATTGTATAGCTTTTTAAATTGATAAAACTATATTTAATCAAATATAATAGAAAGCTTTTCTTTCATGTTTGATAACAAAAGTTACGTCATCCTAATTGGTAAGACGGCTAACTCCTCGCCCACGTTTACGGGTTTGATTCACATTAATACCCACTTTTTAAAAGGTTTCAGGCTCTTTATAATTAAAGCGTCACTTATATATTTCTGATTGGTTGAAAAAGAATTTTACTTTTATTGTTTACAAAATGTAATATGATGAATCGTTTGATTCAAAACTCATGCGCTTCGAACACGTATAAGATGTTTGTCTCTTTACAAGTGTTGTTATCAGGCGAACTTTTATACTACACTTAAACACTTTATTTAGGCACCATCAAAATCAAAAACACCTGTTGAAACGCAAGCGTTTACCATAATAGTTCTCAGGTCATGAAATTAAAACTAGTCAAACGTGGTAATTAACATTCAAAGTTTTCCAAACAATTTAATTAAATTCATCAACAACCTTAACAAAAGAGAACCTTTACATCATATTTCAAGTAATAAAAGCATTTCAGATATTTAAATTCTGTTACTGTCATACCTTTACTTTTTTCACACTCAAATGCGATTCCAGAGCGCTCGGCGACCATAAATTTGATTGTATAATGACAATATCTTTGGTGTGAATGTGAAACGGTAACGGAATAAGCAACAAAAATACATTCCCTTTATTACTCCCCTGACCCAGATTCGTCGCGAAACAAGAGCATTTTTCGCAAATATTAAAACATTGCAGAACGGGCTCTTTACATCCGGTCCCGGCGTCGCATCGAGATTTGTTTGACACGTTCTCATTACGTTTTATGTCGTACCGTCATGGAGCATACTTCAAAACATTTATTTATAACTTATATGAAATTAAACTGACAGGTACTTATCAATGTTTAATAGTTTAATAGCAAAACATTTAATAAAATGTTGCTTTTTTCGTTCACTATCCAAATACTCTTTTTATAATTAACGGTATATCGCATGAGCTGTATAAAGGGTGATTCAATGAGAATTGGTACCTTTAAGACGAATTTTAAAAGATTGAAGCTTGTAGGAAATGAATATTATTTGTGAAAATGTTTAACCGTAAAGCAAATTCTTTGAAAATAATTTTGCAGTCTTACGCGCGTATTCACGGCGGAAACGAGCGTAGAGACCGATTAGCATTTAGGTATCTTTATTAGAACTTTATCACAGTGGAAATAATTTTTAAATGTAATTACGGTAACATTTTTATCATCCCACAAAAAGGCTTGACTCCGACTGATTGCCATTTTCAATATTGCCATTTTCATTAAAACGACGAAAATTTCATATCATTACTGCATATGACATCACCATTAACTAGTCACATGGGCACAATTTTAGGTCGTTAGTATTGAAATGTAGACCGCAGTTTTTTCACGTGACCATTTCATTGTTTTGTTACTCACGATCAAGAAATTTAGAGAACTGAAAAGTCGAAAAAAAATAGAAGAAAACGGAAAACTGGAAAGTCAAAAAAATATTCACGAAACTGAAAATTGGCTAAAAGCCGAGATATCAAGGAACATGCAAAAAGAACAGCATCAAGGAGGTGTACGTTAATTAAGACGTAATGTGTATTAAATTAGATCATGAATAATCATGGTTATGTAGTTAAACCAGGTAAAAATTCCTTTTTTTATTTAAAAAATCAATTTTCACATATTTCATTTATCACAATGTCTCAGGAAAGGCTTGTCTTATATTATATTATATACTAAATATCAGTTAGATTATTAAATATAGGTAAAACGTCCTAGAATTGGATTACTTCTAAGTTTTCATATTTCTCAACACTTAAACTGAAAACTCTGGTTTTGTCCACAGTATTCTGTGGAGTGGAAACATGTGCGCTAAGAAAATAGCTAAGAAGTATGCTTTCGAGATGTGATACTAGAATCGAGTACTTTGTATCTCATGGACTTAAAAACGCACCAATGTGTTCATTTTTCAGGATTTGCAGGTCAAATAAAGGTCATCAATGACATTACCGAGCATAATACTGTCATTTGTCGCTTGAAGAGAGGAAGTCAGATTCGAGAAGTTATTAGTGACTGAAATTATTAAGCAAAGTGGATGGACTAAATAGAAAAGATGACTTGTTTCTCATTGATGTTTTTTTCTCATCATGGCTCAGGATGTGAAGAAGTGGTGGGAAATCATTCACTCAGTTTCAGATTTATCAGGGAACCACGACGCTCTACCATAAGCAAAACGACAAAGAAGAAGCCTTATTACACAATTCCAATGTATTTTTTCATAAAAAAACTGTAGTTTTCTAAAGAAATTTATGATACTGTGATGATAATCGAGTCAATTAACATCGGTTCGTTTGTTAGTTAACATCGATTCGTCTTTAAACCGATTTGCTAGTCCGGTTTAGTGGCGTCAAAGAATAGTTTGGCTGTAATCAAAGCTTTCCCGTGAAAGTAATAGCCATTTCCTAGGCTGTTTAAACTCCAAGCCTTAAACTGCTTTATTAGTATACTAACTGCGCCGTTAGTCATTTTCCTATCTCGTGACGTTAAACCTTAAGTTCGCCATCACTACTATTTTTTTAAACACTTACCGGGGGAGGATTTTCTTCGGGCAGTACCTTCTTCGCCACAACGTGTTGTCGCGCTCATAAAAAATAAAGGTTTCGGTATTTTCGTGTTGATTGCGCTAAATGAAGAATAATTTTGTCACATATAACACCATGGGTGGTAGTAGAATCAAACTTAGAGAAACTAATATGAGAAACATACTTCGTACATCTAATATGACTTTTTGATGAATCAATTTATTTATTAATTTAATAAACGACACAACAGTGTCTTTATATACAAATGAACATGTGACAGGTTATACAAGTACTTAAAATTATTGACAAATAATGCAAAACTTTATCTTAAACTAACATGAAGATACAAAAAGCAGTAGTAATAATAAATTACAGTCATCGTTTTAAAATTATTTAATAATCTTTGAGAATTTTGTGGGAATTTTATGGATATATATTGAGATAAAGAAAATACATGGCCTACAAGTGATGTAAATGAAAACCCGGAAATTATAACAGTGGAATAATAAATTTAAGAACTTTAATATTCCTAACAGAATATTTAAGGAGTAGGTATTACTTCTGTCAGCTAGCAGCTTTATTAGAATTTTTTTTAATAAGAATATATTTGCAGAATACTTGTATTAATTAATTGTTTCAAAACTTCATTATATATTAATGAAACTGGTACATTTAGATAAACTGGTACATTTAGATAACACAGAGAATCCGAAACTGAACTACAGAGGAACTTGTCTGTAAGAGTCCCCTGGCTCTTGCTTTACAAATCCGGCTAAGCTGAATACCTCGTGCTTCCATACTTCAACTTTGAAACTATCGTTATTGTGGAAATTATCTCTAATTAATGCAGTTATACTAGGTAATAAAAGAAACATGAAAACAAACATTCACAAGGTCAGAATATGTCATAACGAAAGTAAAAAAAAATACTGGATTCTAATTTGTTAAGTCTAAACGTAATCAAAACAATGCTTGTTCCATTATGTATAACAAACAATGGACTACCAAATTCTGAATTGTCGTTAAAATAACATCACTATTCAAGCGTGGAGACAGAACTATGCGACTGCACTTTGATTAGAAAAGTATTTGGCGCAAAATACTTTGAAATATTATTTGAGACACAATTATCATGGAATAATCAAATGAAAAGTTGAGCTACTAGAATAAAAAAAACAATTTATATTATTTGAAAGCGAGTGACTGGATGCTTAGTTATTTTATTAGTAAATGAAAACACAAATTGAATCAAAAGTGTGCAATCGAATAATACCTCGTGTTTAGTTCCCTTTTCCTTGATTTTAACAAATTTACGAGAGTTTTTTAATTACTAATCAGTGAATGATTCTGCGTTAAATAAATGTGTCTGATTCAAATTTTCTTTCTTATTGTAATATGACGATGATGGGATTTTATTATACTTGTTTTCTGGAAAGTTATAATTTTTATTCTCATGACTACAATTTACGTATTTCTTATTTTTTTGTTGTTTTGTTTTGAAAAACCTACCTCACTTAGAACGGGCGTACACCAAGTTTAGCAGAGAATTGCTTGGTATTGTAAAAATTGGGCATTATAAATATTAAAGGATATATATCAAAAAGCATTTAAATCCAGACTTGATGCATTTATAAGTCACCAATTCAAAAAAATTTAATACGATGCAAAAGATATAGTTAAATGTTCCTGAAAACTGTTTCAGGCACACGGTAATATTGAGAAATGGAACCATAACTCTACATTTGCTTTACGGACTGCCCCTATTGAGTTTTGGACCTCGGATATTAACATCTTCAACTTGTCGTAAAATGTTTTTGAAATAAATATTATGAATCTTTCTTAATATTGAGATAAGTTGTTTTGGCGTAGCTTTAATTCCTTTTGGTTAACATCTTTAATTTTTACTAGAAAAGCTTAGCACTATAACTTTGGATAAAGCAAAGTAGCAGCTACATCTTACAACATGCAGCTATGACAAGTAACCGATCCATTTGATTATGCATGTCATCTCTTCGATTAATATATGCTATGCCAGGCAATTGACATTTGTAGACAGAAGTTGGAATTGTCGTTGCACTATCAGGTCTGTAAGTACGAAACCGGATTTTTTTTTATAGAAAATACACATTTATTGTATGAAAATGGTAAAAAATATTTTATTTTAAGTATTGCCCATCGCTAGCTACACCTTTTTCCCATCTCATTGGTAATTTGTGGATGCCACGCCAAATAGACTTTTGCTCTTTTGTGGCAAACCAATCATCGAGCCATTTTCGTAAGAAGTGAAGCGCTGCTCAGCAAGTGTGTGTCTCATCGATGCAAATGAGTAATAATCGGATGGAGGCAAGTCTGGTGAGTACGCCGCATGCGAAAGTATTGGCCAACTAAACACGTCAATCGTTTCCTTGACCGGTTTCGCTGTGTGAGATAGTGCATTGAAGCAATGTATATGATAGTTCATTAATCATGAAGGAAAATCACTGTGTGTTGCTTCTTTCGATATTCTGGTCGTTTTTTACGCAATGGTTGGTTTAAATCCATCATTTGTTGTCGATAGCGTTCAGTATTAACGGGTTTGCCAGGTTTTAGCAGCTCATAATATATAACACCCTTCTGATCCCACCAAACACAGAGCATTGTCTTCCGTCCATAGCGATTTGGCCTTGCAGTCGATGTCGCTAGTTTGCTTAGAGTTACCCATGATCTTTTACGATTAGGATTCTCGAAATATATCCATTTTTCATCGCCAGTCACAATTCGATGGAGAAATGATTTTCTTTTATACCTGGCGAGCAGCATTTTGCAAGTGGTTTTTTGGTTTTCCTGCTGTCTTCCATTCAGTTCATGTGGAACCCATTTTCCCGCCTTCTGGATCTTTCCCATGGCTTTCAAATGTATGGAGACGGCTTCTCGTGTCACACTTAATTCAATGGCGTTTTGTTAAAGAGGTACAAGTCATCAATTACTTGTCAGTTTGAAGTTTTGCAACACTTGTATTCCTGAAATACAGACCTCAGGTAAATTTTAAAGGTAAACTTTGAATACATAAATTATTTATGTATTCAAAGTTTACCTTTAAAATTTACCTGAGGTCTGTATTTCAGGAATACAAGTGTTGCAAAACTTCAAACTGACAAATAAGTAATTGATGACTTGTACCTCCTTAACAAAACGTCATAGAGTTGATCCGCAAGTTGTTGTTGCATTTGAGCGTCATTCTCATCTAACAATGCTTGCAATTCGGCGTCTTCAAACTTTCTCAGTGGTCTTCCACGTTCTTCGTTTCTCACGTCAAAATCGCCACTTTTGATTTTTTTAAACCAGTTAAAGCACTTTGATTTACCAAGAACATGCTCACCGTAAGCTTCGACAAGCATTCGATGCGATTCTGCAGCAGTTTTCTTCAAATGGTAACAGAAAACCAATGCTGTCCGCAGATCGTAGTTTTCAGGCACAAAAACAGACATGTTCAACGTTATGAAAACATATGTAGTTGTATTAAACTTGTATTGTTGTGAGTTTAAAGTCTTTGACAAATGTAAACACAAGAAAAAGGCGCCAATGACGCGGTTTGACAGTCACTATATTGGCAACCAAAGCCATCTAAATTCCGTTTTCATATTTACAGACCTGACATACTGATTATTAAACATTTGACATCGGTGAACTAAAATATTAATAATAGTATAACGTGAATATATTTGTAGTAAAAATAAATTAACACTATCTTTAGAACAGAACCTCAAGGAATGAAATAGTTAAAGATTTCAAAAATGTTTTTATTTGTTTTGTTTATTCGTTAATCATTTCAATATTTGAGGAAAATAAATATATTTAAAAATGCGTCCCCTTTTTTGAAAACAGAAGTAAAATCCAACGCCACTTGATAAAAACTTATAGTTTTTTTCAAATAAAATAAAGTCACTATTATGTAAGGTGAAATGTAAAACAGAGATTATTGACGATCTAAATGACTTAGCTTACCAGCTAATCAGAGTTGGAGGATCGATTTTCGTTGAAATCCAGTTTTTGAAAAGGATTATTGGCTAGTTTTTCTTTTAGGCTTATTTTAATACCTTTCTAATTGATTTGAAGAGCTGGCACTAAACCCGCCAGTAAATCACATGGCAATAAACTCTCCAGTTTACATGGCAATAAGCCCGCCAGTTTATTACATGGTAATAAACCTGTCAGTTTTTATTGTACGTGTGTACAATAAAAGTTATACAATTGTGAGCCGAATATCAAAGTTGACGATTTTTTATTCATGAATTGTAGTAGTAGAGTCTATTGACATACTGTACTATTTTCCCGCAAATCAGACAATAGTATAGTAGAAAAGTATCAATTAATGGGTGAAATATTAGAGCGTTATTTTTAAAAATAAAATTTAAATATAACCAAAGTATCAAAAAACAAATGAAAAAAAACTAAATAATGGCAAATGTCTCCAAAGATGGAATGAAATGGAAATGAAAGGAGATGAAAGATGAAAAAATACAAGAAAATATAATATGAGTTTTAGGGACATTTCATCGTCATTGTTATATTTTTAAGTAACTGTTTGAAGCAAGCCAACGAGGGTAACAGTCTTACGGCATCTGGTAACTGGTTCCAGAATCAGATAGCATAGATAATAAAGGACGACACGATGAAAGAGAAACGATGGACTAGAAATGCCAAATTTGTAAAAAAATGTATGTGTAAAACTGTAAACAATTAATTGCCCAGTGTTAAGAGAAGCTTCTCTTAACAATTAAGTCGTGATTGCCAAAATATACATATATTAACTATTTTCAGGAGTAAAGCATTTCCCAAAACGTATTTTATAAAAAAAAAGCTTGTTTTTTTATAACCAGACGTTATTTATCTTGTATTCAATCGTAAATTTCATAACATTTTAAAAATAATAACTAAAATAACGTTTTGGAGTAAAACTATTTTTTTAAAACATGACTAGGTCGAATATTTTAATTTCTGAGTCCTAAAGTAAAAAGGTAAGCAAACAACTATGTCTATCTTGCTGAGCGAACTTAACAGGAAAACATTAAATTTATACTGAATAAACCTATTTTAAGGAAAAAGGGTTGAAAATAAATGTTTATTGATATATTTTAGTTGTTGGTTGGGCGGATAAAATGCTTGTGCTCTAGTAATTAAGAATTAGTTCAAAATACGCAATAAGCTATTTACCCATGATATAGTGAATATTTTCTATTTTCATATTATCTAAATATCAATTGAACTAAAACATGAAATATAATAACTGTCATTTTTTAACGCACTAAAACTAAAACAAAAATCTTATTTTTCCATTATATCATGTACGTAAAAATACATTATATTGTATTACACTTTTATTACCATTATGACAAAAATGCGTCAAATTCTTGTCTTCGCAACATTAATGTACGGTGCAGACTCTGAGCAAAAGAAAGAAAAGTAAAATAGACCCATTTGAAATGAATGTTGAAGACGGATAGAACGAACTTCATGGACGGCATGGCAAACTAATGCCTCCATTTTTGAAGAATTGAAAGTCACCGACAGATTGTCGACAACAGAAAGTATTGTACACATGCGATATATGAATACATGTGTATAATATACATTCATGTGTAAATAAATGGGACATTTTATTGTACGAGGGTCATCCAGAAACTAAGGTCACAAGGGCTCCTGAGGCCGGGGTAAAATTTTTGTTTCAAAATTGGTGTAACTGGCGTGTAGGGGGGATCCTAACGGTAAGTTTGTTTGGTCTTGCGTGTTTGTCGGCCATTTTGTTCAGTCGCGCTAAATTCTTCCGATGGAGAGGTCGTCGTGCGCTCCCGCCAACTCTCGTCCGTGCGACACCCGCGCGGTCATCAGTTTTTTTACTTTGCAAAACAATACCGCCGCGAATATCCATCGGAAGCTCGTAGAAGTTTATGTTAGGGATGTAATGAGTCGACAACATGTCACGAAGTGGGTTAGGTACGCCGCAGAGAAGACCGTACTGATACTCACGACGAGGCAAGGCAGTGATTTCTGACGAATTTGTGCAAAAAATTGACGCTTGACGACCTTCACGAAAAACTTCCTGACATTTCTAAAAGTTTTCTTGGTAATATTGTGTCGGAAAAACTTGGTTACAAGAAGTTGTGTGCGAGATGGGTGCCCAGAATGCTCACACCGGAGCACCGGCAAAATCGCGTGACCACCGCGCGTGAATTTTTGGATCGTTTTGCACAGGAGGGAGAAGCTTTTTTGAACTCTATCGTGACGGGAGATGAGACGTGGGTGTGTCACTACACCTCAACAACTTTTCAACGATCAGGAAGTCGAGGAAGCTGTGAAGAGCTGGCGGCGGAGGTTTATGACATTTGCATACAAAAGCTGGTGCCCCGACTACAGAAATGTCTCGATCTCGACGGCGATTACGTTGAAAAATAGTTTAATATATTATATTTGTAAAGTATCTTGTGAATTTTAATTAAATACAAGCATTTTTCGATCCTACATAAATGTTGTACCCTTACTTTCAGGATGACCCTCGTATCTACGACGAGTCCTCTGATTTTTCGAACACATCACATCGTTCGTTTGAGAAAACAGTTTGGAAATGTTTGTCTTCTTCTTCTTATTTTATGCCTGTTGGCCTGTTATGGTCCTGCATCACTGTTTGCGTCTTGTGACGTCGACTGCCAGCTGTCTTTCCATATTTTGGGAGGTCGTCCTTGAAGTCTGCTTGCTTGAGGGATGCTGTCCCTGACCATTCTTACGGCTCATGGTTTCATCATTCTGGATACATGTTTGTTCCAGAACCTTGTTTTCTGTCGTCCCCATATGACAATATCTTCCACTTCGCACATCCTTCGGATTTCTGTGTTTCGTAACATACTCTATCACGAAGGATTTTGCCAGCGATACTCCTGAGTACCTTCGTTTCGCTGGTTTGAAGGAGATTTTTGGTTCTAACAGTGTCGGCTCTGGGCTCTATGCTGTATGTCATTATGGGGAGGACACAGGTCTTGTATATCCTCACCTTGATTTGGATGTTCATATACTTGTTTATCCAGATAGTGTTCTTTAGATATCCGGAAATAGCTGCGGCCTTTTGTGATTGTTCAAGCACTTCGCCATAGAAGTCATTATTGCACATTATGCTAGCACCTAAGTATTTAAATTTTGTTACTTGTTCAATTGGTGTGTCGTTGATCGCTATACTGCATCCAACTTGCTCTCTGGCTAGTCATGCATTTAGTCTTTTTGATGAAGCTAGACATGTTTTATTTTTTGGAAGCAGTGTAGAATCGATGTAGCATTTGTTGCAGGTCTTCCTCTGATTCGGCTATGATGGTGGCATTGTCAGCATAACATATGATGAAATGTTTGTGATTACTGAAAACGTTGAAAAACAACGCAGAAGGAACATTCCCAATGCGTTGAACTGACCATATCAGAGACGCAATAGGAGTACTCATAACAACTGCTTTTTGTACTGAGAAGTGCAAGGATAGATGAAAAGGAAGCATTAAAGACTATCATAGGACTCACGGTGATGAGTCATGAGATACATGACAGGATAGATTATGCTTTCATTTTTCAACCTAGGTTGTGTATGGCAGCCAACAAATTATTAAAAATTAATCAGAATGATGTTAAACAGTAAAAAGTAAAAGAGCAACACAGGAATTGAACACAGCGCCTACGTGTAGAGGATCAAGTAAGCTTACGAACTATGTCATAGAAATAGTCATACAATCATTTGTTGCTTCCATTGACCAATCAAAATGTATGGTTTTACAACCAAATAATGCTTCGTGGACAGCCATGGTATAAAAAACATCAAACGTCATCATGACCGGATTCGTCCTCCTATTGGAAGGGGGTATCTCGGTTGTGCAGACTCATCTCTCTCAAATGTATTTTTTCTTCATTGGCTTAACACTTATGGAAGATTACAAGATACGAGTATATATTTACAAAGTAAATTGCTATCAATTAACTTATAATTAATTTATAAATATGTTTAACAAAAATCTAAATTGTTAAATCAAATGCTTGCAAATGTAACGTTTTACCATCGCGGCCAATTGTAAAACTCAATCAATTAGAACAGTCATGCTGTCTATAAATCGATACATCAATATTTTATTGCTGGGTCTTGTAGTCGGAATCCCCTCGCCATTTTAAGGTCCATTTTTGTCACCTCCAACGTTTTTAAAGTGTGTGAGCCCTTTTAGACGAAAAACCTCACAGGCCACTTCACTATACTGGATCCAATGATACACTCAACTGATACGATCGGAGCACACTGTCATGTTTTTTCCTTTTTTTTTTTGAAACAATAGAATCAAACTCATAGATATCCTTAGACCCCCAAATATTAGACAAATGCCAGTGTCACTCGAGGGGAGAAGCACACCGTGGGGCTCGAACCGGTGACTTTCCGCACGAAAGTCTAATGAGTTACCGTTATGCACCTCTATGCAAATTTCACAGAATCATCTGCATACCTGATATGATTAATCATCTCACGATTAATCTTCCCTTACATATCAACATTAGCGAATGTTTATTTAAATGTTCTATTGACGTTAAGACTGAATAGTAATAACGACAATATACAGTCATAGCGAACTCCCCGACAGCTATCAATTTCATTCTTGCTAAAATTTCCCAGTCTGATAACCGCTTTCTTAAGTTTGTAAGTTATTTTTGAAAATGTTACTATTTCGAAGCATATTTAAAAAGTTACTATGTTTAACGCTGTCGAACATATATTAGAGATTTTCAATAAATATAATCATGAATTCAAACCAAGCACAACAAACTAAAAATACCCTATTTCCAAACGCTTGTCACAATCAAGTTATATTATATTATAATAGTGAACGGAAACCCCATTTACGCAGTATTTTTAACGAGTATGTAGTCCGTAGGTAGAGCAAAATTTTCTTTTTTTATTTATAAAATCATCACGTAGTGACGATGAAAGTTTTGCTCTAGGGGAACTTTTTTTTCAATCGACGTCTCAAAGGAGTGTTAGACGATAGTGGTAAAATACTATTTCAGGAATATTCCTTTAAATATCTATTTTTAAACTTATCTTTATCTACTTTTCATCGGAAAAATATTTATATCTTAAATTTTAAAAATAAAATGTATGTGACCTTGTGGAGTCATTCATCATCTATAATAAGAACTATTTATTCCAGCAAGGGTGCAACTGGACGCGAGTCATATAGAAAATTAATAAACAATAAAAATAGATAAACAATAAAATAAATAAACAATAAAAAATAGTACATACGAATGTATAAAAAAATATTTAAAAGTTAAAATTAATTACTTTTTTAATAAAATTTATTAAAAAAGACTGAAAATAAACGGTTTTTTTGTATTCATCAACTAACGAAGAAGCTCTTTTTAAATCAGTAGTTGACTCAAAAAATAAAACAGTTTTATACCCCAAGAAAAAATGTTTATTTATTTAAAAAAAAACAAAGATTTGTTTGTTGTTTCTTTTGTTTTATGTCAACGTGTTGTCAAAAATTCTAAACTGTAGTGTCATGAATAGGAACCAAATAAATAATGCCTTATACAGTGTCGTTTAATAACACTAAAGAAAACTTCTACAATTTATGATTTATGACAGGCAGACAAACATAACAACCGTACAACAATAAATTCAAATGTTAAAAATACACAAAATAAACTGCTCTATTTTCCCATTTGAATACAAAATAAAACTTTTACTTCTAAAAGGAAAATTGTTCCTTAAATGCAAAAATATCTCAATTACTAGTTTATCATTCAATAACTAGTGTATCCTTTTACGCAAGACATTGATTACTGTATTATTCTATTTATAAAATAAGGCTGCTTTATAAAATAAGAACTGACACTTAAAATTATTATTTTTCTTCTTTAAAATTCCTGTTCTCTTCGGAGGTTGACAAGTATCAATGTTTTTTTTTTGCCTACGAGGCAGCAGCTCTGAGCAAAAATACTCGTATATTTCCACAGTGAAACCACTCCCGTAATTTTTCCAACCAGGATATGCATATTCCTCCTGAGTTTATTCTGTCTTGAATTTTTATGAAAAATTAAAATTATTTAAATAATGCCTAATTTATATTATACGATATAAAATATTACATGTTTTAATTCAGGACATAAAATATTTGCATTTTTAATATTTAACCGTCATAAGTCCGCTTAAAAAACGAAAACAACCTTTAAAAAATATACAATTAATAGTATAAATAAACCGAAGATACTTTAAACCTCCTACACTCAATTTTTTTAAAAACATTTTAACTTATAACAGTCGTGCAATAAAGTTGAGATTTATTTGTTTTAGTTCATTTAAGCGAAGATAAATCAACAACGAACATTTAGTAACCAAATTATTTAAAGTTTATTCGTAACCTTTAATAAGGTCACATTAAGATTTGAATAAAAAAAATATAGAATAACAATAAAAAGGTCATATTTTTATCGTAAATTACTTCATTCACTAATCCCACTCCATTCATAAAATGCGTTTCGGGCCCAAAACGACACGAAACGGGGGGAATTTTAACGCGTGTTTCTAATTAAATTGAATTTTAAAGACACAATTTAAATACATTAACCCCGTAAAACGTACAACGATCGACTATAAAATTTCTTTCTCTTCGTGGCGTATTTAAAATTTGAGCGAAATAAACTTTCTCTTTAATGCATAAATGGAGTCTTAATTCAATTTCAGAGCGATTGTTTCGTAATGTTTTGTTCCGAGAGGCAGGTGTAAGCGGGAACCTACTGAGGGTTGTCAGCCCGCCATTAAAAAAGGACGTGTACTTATTTATCATTTCTCCCTTTAACAGGGACCTCGAAATTTGGAAGATTATCTGGGTCATTCGTGTTCCACTTAATATTTATCTCCGATAATATCATTCAGAAACAGATAAAAGGACATGATAACATTGGAACTAGGGACTGCTTTGAAAACGAAATGTATTTTGTTTGTTTGTTTTTGTTTTTGAGGTCAAAATTTTTAACTTCTCAAATGTGGGATTTTACTTTTTATGATTTTAACTATGAATAAAACGATAAAGTAATATGTTATGAAAATATCTCAAACAGTTTGAACAAATTTAAATTCAAACTGGACATCGTTCACCTTTAAATTAAATCATGGTTTGATAGTGATGACACTTAATTCTAATGAAAAGAAATTTTCTAATACTCGTATAACATATTAATTTAAGTATTCCATTAGTGTTCTAACTTTCAAAATTATTATAAATTTGAATTTTTTTTCTTACTGGTAATAATATGTTCAAATTTGTTGCGTATGTCAATAATTTGTTCAAATGGGTTGCGAATAACTTAATAAACTCAATTTAAATATTAAATCTAAGAATTTTAACCCCAATATCAAGAACAGTTGTATTTATTATTATATTCTTCTCTCCCTGCGTTGGATTCAAGTATAAGAAGTGCCCCAAAAAAATGTTATAAGAGAATTCGAAAGAAATGTGAGATCGTTTAAAATGGTATAACATATCCCCTCATTAATGTTTTTAACTTAAGCCCCATATGACTACTTTTTCCTTAATAAAAGCAATTAATCATAGATTTTATTAACAAGTTTAAAAACATCAGAAATCTACAAGAAAAAAAAAACAGTTTATGGCTTTCGGAATATACACTACAAGTTGCAGCTCTCATCTGAGACACGAAAATACTTATAACCAACGAGCCCGGAAAACGAGACAAGAAAAACTCTTGAAACGTGGGCATGTAAAGGCAAAATCACGCAAAGTGAGTTTTTAAAGTCAAACGAAGCTAAATATAAACAATCACGAAACCTTCTAAAAATAAAAAAAGCTATTTTAAAATTATAACAACTTTTTTACGATAATTGTATCCGTTTCCTTAATGTAGCCCAAAATAGAAACCGCCTTGGTTCTATTTCAGACTTCAAAATACGTGTATGTTCAAGAAGTTTATTTTTAAATATAGAAGAAACTGTAAATTAGCATTAATATCGCATATTGTTCTTTCAATGTTTTCGCTATCCCTAATCATATCCTACTCGCTGTAGCCCCACGCTTAATCTTTGTACTACAGGTACAAGTTCCTTAGGGTTGGGATGTTAACGCTTGTAATGATTCTGAAATTGAAATTACCTCAACTAAGTCCCGGCAGACGGCTAGCAGTTTTAACAAAGATGTTTAAAATGAATATTTTATACAACCACAACCCATTTTGACAGTCTTTGGAAAAAATAAGAAATTTTAAGTGATCACAACATTAGGGAAACTTTGGACTACTTTTTTTCAAGACGATAAAGTATCTTCTCGAGTAATGGTTGTTTCAAGGTGAGTGCCCGTCTCTTATTTTATTTTCTTTGTAAAAATTAAACAATATTTGTTGCCGCCGCGTTACTTTTAACACAAGAGAGAATATTTTTTCCGGAGGGGTTGAAATATTATAATATAAGACATCTTTTGTAAATGATATTTTATTTTAAAAAAATGATAGTTTTGTTTGAAAAGAAAAGTTTTTAATAAAGCACGTTGAATTGAATAATAAGAGAAAAAATCAAATTCATTTGTAGTTTTATTTTTTCGAAGACTTTTACGTCTATTGTCCATTAGTTGACAATTATTTTTGATATTCACATATTTATCGCGTTTGGTGGGCTTAGAAAAGGTGTAACGTTTTGTACACGCCATGGTCTTCATTATTTAATTGATATGTAGGTAATATTTACTAAATTTTATAATTCGTAGTAAACTAACCACATTTATAGAGTACTCTTAAGTTGAACATCAACATACACGTATATGAAGCAATCCAAAGTTAACCCTTCCTTCCCTGTGATGTGTAACTAGTACACATTGCTTCTAAAAACTTTAATATCTCTATAAATATAATAAATACTGGGTTTAGATTTTAGGTATTTCTCCGTAATACATTTACGCATTGAATAAAAAAATAATAATAATTAGAACTTATCGGCCACATCAGAGATATTTCGTGAAAATTGGGAATAAATTCACCAAGACAATAAACGTGTGCCAGTGTGTGACGTAGGTATATTCATTAAAAAAAACGCTATGGGTGAGGAAGCGATGATATTCACTTCTCACTCTCACTCTACTTCGGTATATGGAAATTCAAGAAATTCAATCTCAGTTCGCTCGCTTCTCTTGCTTCAGTAGCTTGCTGGCATCCATTCGAGGTGGTCTCTTCGCCCGTTTTGTGAACGTCGACTGATATTTTTTTTTCATGTTTTCAGCAATTAGATTTCTAATTATTATCACTTTTGACTTCAAATTTAATTACTTTAAGCGATTGGCTATGAATATTATTATTTTTCCGATTTCAAATCGCTCATTTTTACATGTGTATTGAATACACAGCACCGGAACGCGCGGATTTTTTTAGCACAGGAAGGGAAAGGTTAAACAGCATGGCCAAAAAGATCTGCGTTATATTCCCTAACATTTATACAAGACTTAGGGGTAGGAACTGTTTTCAAACACTTAACGCAAGAACGGGCTTTCCAGCCGCGGTAACTCTTGGAAGTGCCTTAACTATTTATTATGAACCTAATAATATATTTATTATAACGCTGTCAACAGTAAACATTTTTTTACTAAGACTGGAGATGTAAAAAGCACTCAACAATTTTTTATAATGACTATTTATTTATTTAACACTTCATTACAAATACAATCTGGCTGGCTTATTGCGGCAATATCTTCCAACCAAACAGGCAAAAGTTAATGAAGCAAGTTAAATGGTAACAAAAAATATTTAAAAGATTATGTTTATGACGTTGATGGGCATATACGAGTACATATTAAAGTAAAAGGGATATATCATCGATCAAAGGAAATTATGGTGGAGTGGAAAGAAAAATCAGGAATGACGCACGTTATATTTCTGACGAGAAATAAAAAGTTTTTTCAGTCGCTTTTTAAAGCATGCCAAGGATAGCGAGTCTAACATTGGTTTGTAACTGGTAACAGAGTCTCACTTCACGGACAGTAAAGGACGAAGTAAAGAAGAAGTGCGGTGAACTGACAATGCCAATAAACAGTCTCTGCCTGGGCGTAGCACTAGTCCATGATCGGCAAGTTGCTGAAATTTTTCGGCGAGATAGACAGGGGGCAGCGGGACAGTTTAAGATATTTTACAATAAAGATAGTATGAATGAGTATCGAATGAATGAATAAAGACTTACAAAACAAAAAAATATATTGTGTTAATGTGAGTGAAAGGCGTAGTAAAGGAAGACCAAGGAAAGTGTGGTTGATTCAAGTGAAAATATTTTGATAAAAGAATATGCAGAATGTCAGAAAAATCGTAGGCACTGCATAAGAAGATGTATGGATGTGGAAGAGGCGAAAGATATTTATCAAAATAGGATAGTCTCACGCTCTGTCCTGTCTATCTACCCTGATAGGAAGATTGTGTGATGTAACATATGTTTGTACAAATTGAATAATTATTTTTTGAAATGTGTTAATTATGTCTTTTTATGTCCTTCGTCCTTATCAACCACAGTTATTACACGTCACTGGCGTATCAAAATTGTTTTTTTTAATATGTAAAAGTGAAAAAGATCTTCATAATAAAAAAATTCACTTGTAAAAGTTTAATTATCCATTTATTTTAATTCTTAATATTTTTCTTTCCAGGCTGAAACATTTAGATACAAAATTAGATTTCAATTACTTATTGAATTAAAGTTCCAGTTTGAACTAAAATTCCTTGAAAGCGATCAAAAATTGTGTTGATCAAACAAAAAAAGACTTCCTGTTGAATCTGCCACTTTCTGAAAAAAAAAAACTTGTAATATCATCCGGCAGGTGGGAGGAGATATAAATATTGGAAGTAAAAGACTCAAAAGGAAAGAAAATATTTTTCATTTCGAACTAACTCCATTAACTTTTAAAAAGTGTTTATTGATATTTCAATTAAGTTTTCAAGTTGATTACTCGAAAAAAAAATTTTAGAGTTATAAACGAAGAAATAAATTGTTCATAAAATGTTGATTTTTGAAAATCTCTCAAATATGAACCGTTTTATTGATTATTCTTGAATCATTTTGTTTTGAGTTTATTGATACTTTTAATTAACAAATTTGATTTGAAGTAAAACGGTACAGTACTTTAAATGAATGTTTATTTTTTTAAGGTTATTCGATAGCACATTTTTTTTCTTAAAGCCCTTTTACCATTGTTTGATCGAAAAAAATGTTAAATATAAGTGCTTAAACCAAATTGACAAATTTCCATAATATTAAGGTCAAAGTTTACGTCATATTTTAAAAAAATGAAAATAGTTGAGCAAAACAAATATCTTTTGACATTTGCGATGATTATTTGAGATTGGTTTTGCTAAAATTAAAACAACCACATTACGTTCCTGGCAACAAATTATAACCAGTGTTTTACCCAGTATAGAAGATAGCAATAAAACATGTTGATATATTGAATTGGTTTAAACGCGACAGAATTTTAAATGAAGCCGCAGTATTTTCGATAATTTTTAAAATATTGTTGATATTATATTTTAAATGTTAATATTTGTTTTTAAATATAAAAACTTGTCCATCAAAAGCAAAACATCAAAACGACGGCCCAATTTCTTAGATACGTCTTATTATGTCCTTCGTCTCAATGCAAGGATGAATCTCTCCATTCTTCTTTGTTCTTTGTCATAATCGGTTCTTCTATCCAGAACAATCCCATATATCATCTCAGTCAGCTTTCTGAACTGACTTTCCCAGATGTATCTCTGTTATCCAGCATGTCTTCTCCCTAAAGAGGTCGACGGCAAAACTAATTTTTCAGATAGTTGGGAGCCATTTTTAATAATGGTTTCAGTCATCTTAGCTAATCAGTTAATGCCCCTTCATGTGACTTTTATGACTTTATATTTCGTATGTGTCTATCCATCGAAGAAACAAAGAACTTTGAGGTTGAAATGGTCTTCATCATATACTTTGATGGTTCCGAATCGAACCAATAGGGTAGGGTACTATGATAAAGCATTATCGTTACTGGTCCTATGGAGTGGAATCACTTCAAGACAACATTTTTGAGAGGTTTTAACAAAATTAATGATTGGATATTAACATTACGCACACAACAGTTCAACTAAAGCCAAAACGTGTCACTACTTTATATTGGAAAATCTATAATATTCATTGAAGTTCGTTTTTTCTTGGAAAGTTATCAATGGAATTTTCACTAAATATATTTTATTGGTCATGTACAGAATCGGGTATAATTCTTACTCTAGGTAACTAGAAACTGCTGAAATGCGCATGCTAAGATGGTCAGCTGGTGTTTCCCTAAGAGACAAAATAAAAAGCTCACGCATTCGTGGAATCCTAGGTGTTACAGACATCAACAGCAAGATGGAGGAGAGGCGATTGAGATGGTATGCGCACGTTGGACGCAGAGCATCCGATCACATTGTGAACCAGGCAATCTCCATGGATCTTCCTCGAATAACAACCAGAGGAAGACCAAAGAATTCATGGGTGGTGCAAAAAGATAACCTGATGCAGAGGCATGGCCTGGGGGACGTAGTCCGGGACAGAAGAGCATACAACCTGAGGACGAGGAGAGCTGACCCCAACAGTCTTCGCAGACAATGAGTTGGGATGGAGCCAAGGAGAAGAAGTACAGATACGGGTAAGTGCCTAATCTAAAAGACGCAGCTAATATCTTCCTATCCGTACACTACTCAGCGCATATATATTTGTTTCGCAATATTTCGAATTTATTATAAAAGTGAATTTGAGCTCCGCAGTGGATCGTTCTTTAGGTGTTGCCCTCTAAAATACGCTGTATAAATACGCCTTATATTATCAAATACTAGAATCTTTTAACTTATTCAAGACACACCCCCATCGATTGATTGTAAACTGCTCATTGCATCGTCTGATTTCCACAACTTTACTACATGATGTTCTTATTTAAATCGTGGATTATTCTCTAAAACACAACATGTTTTACTGAGGACTTGGTCTCATAGCCACTTGCTTAACTAAATTGCTTGAAGAAAACACAATTCGATCAGCACACTCTCATATTCATACTTTTATCTGTACGAATCCATCAGCTGGTTTTATCTATATCTATAGATAGTAAAGTTAAAGGTGAGAGAAACTCACCTTGTATGAAACCCTCTTCTACTGTGAAACATTTTAAAACCATTACACGCACACGCTCACAGTTGTTACAACACTCACACCGAGAGTTTGTTATAGTACACATAACACATTCTCTTCAAGGAAAAATATTAAATATATCACGTGGCAACTTGTCACAATATAACGAAGTTGTCAGCTAAACTGAAATACGTGTTTTATAAAAAAATATTAATAACTAAGTTTTTTTGAAACTTTGATGTGCCATTTGACGCACAATAAGATGATCCTTAATTTCTACATAAATTTTAATACTACGATATTCTTTAGAATGCTTCAATACATAAACTCTCATCTGTAACTGATAATAAAATACGTTCATCCGACCCTGACCTTACAAATTTAAATACATTATTCTAATATCAACTTCAAAGTTCAAGTGGGATGATTTAAAATTTCCTCAACTCAAACCAACATAGTTCATTTGTTGCTTTTGTTTAAGCAAGTTTCCTGCTACATTAAAACTGTCGCAAGTAGTTTTGATTTACAGGAAAACTTAAACTGAGTTCAGGGCCACACTTTTCAACGATGAGTTCTCTCACATATTGTTAAATAATCAGGGTTCTACGAAAGGTGTAGCCGCCCTAATAAAATAATATATATTTTCTTAAAAGGTTTAAAAAAATGTTTCAATTTTAAAATGAACTACATTATTTGTCAAACTTCTTAAGAGTTATTTTAGTTATTGTATTTACAAATGAAATATAAAACGCTTTTTTTTTCGTTAAAAAAAACAGTTATTTCTCGGAGTAAAAATAAGAGACATACTCGTAACATACTTGTTTCATAAAAACGTAATTTATAAAATTTCATAAATAAAAATACACTTCGAAATTTTCGTCCTAATTTTAGTTGTAATGTAAATATAATTATTTTTGCTTTGCGATGCCGGTTTTTTATTTTTTGCTTGTTTTTGTGAATTTAAGGGTGATGTGTTGAGTAAAATTAAAAAGAGCTAGTTTTGGCAGTGGAATGAACAAATGAAGAAAATAAATATAATCGTATAATACAAATGTGAGTGGAAGGCGTGTCAAAGGAAGATCAAGAAAAGTATAGTTGGATCAAGTGAATTATATTTTGAAAGAAGGCAACGTTTGAAAGTCATGGAAATCGTGAAATTTGTATGAGAAGTGAATGGTTGTAGAGAAGGCTGTGTATCGAGATAGTCAGGTCTAGTGTTCTGTCAACTGTGCTGCACTGACAGGGTTATAGCGTGATGGTATGTTTGTATTTTGAACCTAAACAATGTCAACATAATTTATCGTTTTATTTCCAGTATAGAAATAAAATTAGAACAACAAGATTGGAAATTAAAACATAAAATTCTATTATTGACATCTAAAAATGTCTTGCGCGGCTTTTCATAATAAAATATTACCGCTAACGTGCTTTGCTTTTGATTTTATAAAAGGCAGCACATCAACGCCACAAATTAATTTCAGTTTAAATAATCCACGAAAATATATTTAGAGCCGGAATATCAATAATAAATAACAATTCTGTTCGACTTAACTATTGAAACTGGTCATACTGCCAATGATTTTTTGTCAGACGTCTAGACATAATAATTTTATTGTTATATTATGTAATTATACTAAAATTGAAGATTTTCACAATAAACTGAAATTTTTCACGATAAAACAATCCACCATTAGCAATGTATTTGCATGTACTTTTAAGTTACATAATAATATGTTACCCTAATATATCTTTAAAAGTATGGTTTACAGTGAGAAGGTTCATTATTACCCCACGATAAATTACAATGACCTCTGGATTCCAATAACTAAAATGATAAGAAGTCAAAATAACTATCTACAAAAGAGTTATTTAAAAAAAATGTCGAAAAGAAAAAAGCTCAGAATATCCGGTGTTTTCATTGTCTTTGTGCTTTATATGTTAAGAATATATTTAAGAGTTGGCGTAAAAACGTAAATGGTAGTTATCGGGTGTAATAAGAATAATACAAGGACAATTCATACAGCATTGATTCAATATAAAGAGCGGACTTGCCACAAAGGCGCTCTAATTCGGGGATTCAAACCCAAATTTATTTAAACATTAAAAATATTGTAAAAAAAACGTGGATGAAAGGAAAAGAACGTAGTGACTGCGCCGTTTTCACTTATTAGATAACATACTGCCCCTGTAAAACGTAAAATGCTAGGTTAAAACTATTAGTATGTAAAATGCTAAGGAAGTACTAGTTTATTATATTTTTTTAAACTACATAAATAAACACTCTAAAAAGCAAAACACGCTTCTTGGATTTATTTTAATAAATATCAATGATATCGGAAATTGTCTAAAGTTTTTGTATACATTAATACATCTGGCAATTTCACTCAATAACTTTATAAGGGTTGAATGTTTTATTCATAAGCCAAAAAAACTAACTACATATATTAAAACGTCTAATCATGTATGAAAATGTATATTTACGGATGTTAAATGATATGTGTAAATCAACGAATCAATTAGTGTGAGGTACATGGCCGCGCGGTAATGCACTGGACTTCCGTGCGGAAGGTCGATGGTTCGAACCCCGCGCTATCCTACTCCCCTCGAACGACACAGACACTTTTTTCCGCCTAGTGTTCGAGAGTATAAGAATACTTATGACATCGATCATGTCTATTACTTAATAAAAACAGGTTAAAATAAATTTACAATTATTATTGTAACTTGGAAAATAAACAAATAAAATATTCGATTGGAAAAAAACTGGTCTTAATATTTTTACTCGTTTTTTTTATTCATATATTTTTGTACACTTTGCCAATTGCTGGAAACCATCGTAAAAATAATCTCAATTTACTCGGTCCCTGTAGCTACATAAAATAGGAAGGTAGCACATCTTTACCGTACCAGATCGGACAAGGTGATGGAAAGTACGTTTACAAGTTATGCTATTTACGTTATTTAATCGATTCCTTGAATTAACGTGTCCATAAGCCACACCCGTTCTCGAGATTCGGTCTCTCGACTAGGTAGAGGCAAGTGGCTCTCCATTGACCCATAAAATATCCGGGGAGCACACATCCCGCCCTTGGGGGCGGCCACCCCGCTCTACCCCACAATACAACTTCGCCAGTAAATCTTGCGCTATATTGCCCGGCGCCCGCCATAACCCTCATCTCCTCTCCTGGCTACTCCTTGTTACGCCTATGAGAAAGACATTTCGGAATAAAATTAAGTTTATGTTTTGCCATGTTTCTTGGAAAGTCTTGATTATTTTATAAAATATCGTCAAGTTATTACTTGCCAACTGTTTTCGTTTTGTTCTTCAGCGAATATGAAATATAGACTGATGAAAAAGGTTTTTATAACTTTTGATGCTGAGAAAAAAATTTTTATTTGATTATTTTTATTGACTATTTTTGTTGATTTTTCATAAATGTTGTTGTAAAATACTACAACACTCAAGATTAATTTTTAAAACCGATCCGTATTTTAAGTATTTATCATTTTAAAATATAACACACACGTAGATATCCAATTGGAAAGTAGCGTTGTTGGTGTACTTGGAAGTAAAATGATGCACAAAGATCGTTGGACCTACCAAACTTAACACGGTATTTGGGCTTTATCATTCGTAAATAAAATATAAATTGCATATTTGTATATATTATGCAATGTTCATTTTCATTTAACGGGTATGTAACGATAGTGAATTTATAGTGTTTTTTTTTTACATTATTGTATTTAATTGTATTGTATTCCATTGTATTACATTGTGTTGCATTACTTTGCATTGTATCATATTGTGTTGGAGTGTAATGTATTACATAGCATTGTTTTGTGTTGTATTTTATTATTTTGTATTGCATTGTATTAAATTGTAGTTTACTGCAGTGTATTGCATTGAAATATATTACATTGTATTGAAATGTATTGCACTGCATTGGAACGTATTGTATTATATTGTATTTTATAGTATTGTATTGATCATTCAATACAAAATAGAGGGTAGAAGGCAAAACATCCTGGCTTCGCAATAAACGTGATTAGACTGGTATAAGGAGCGTTGGGGATCTTTTTTGGGCTGCCGGGGATAAAGATGCTTACTCTCAAGTGATAGTCAATGTTTGGGGGGACCTGACATGACACTAGGAAAAAGAAGAAGTATTGTATTGAAATGTACTGTACTGCATTGAATTGCACTGCACTGCACTATACTGCACTGTACTGCATTGTATTTTATTGTGTTGTATTGTGTTTTGTTGTGTTGTATTGAATTGTGTTGTGTTGTATTGTATTGAATTTAATTGAATTAATTAGCATTGTATTTTCCTGTATTGTACTACACTGTACTGAAATGTATTGTTTTGAATTACATTGTATTTCATTGTATTGTATCGCATTATTTTTGGTTTTAGTGTATTGCCTCGTATTATTTTTAATTGTATTGTATTGTATCGTATTATATTGTGTTAAGTTAGTTTATGGCATGTAAAAGTCTAAGCAATGAAAGATCATCTTAACAAAACCAAACCTTCAATGGATAATATGGAAGAATAATACTGATAACATTTTTGTTTGAAAAATCGAATAAAATTAGAAAAGAAAAACAATTGAAGTGTCCGACTTTTGAAAATGTATGGATAATAAAGAGGATTAGGAAATTCTGAAACTGTCTTCTTAAACGGCATGATAGTATATACATATTCAATATCAAACCAAGTGGATTAATTTTTTTTAGGATGGTGATAATATAAATACAATCCCATCCTTGGTATAAGTAGGAAGACAAAAAAATTATACACTTTATAAAATTTTGGTAATAAGCCCTGATGTAGACTAAATTTCCTTGTTAAAACTAGGTTATTGGATTTCCTAGCGCAAATTACCGACAGGCAGAAATTGCGCCGTTTTAAACCGTTTAAATACAACATGAAATTTTACAGCAGATATTGGAAAAGCGTCTACTCCGATTACACTCCTTGATCTGAACCTCTCAAGCCTTAAAGAAATTAAAGTTTAAAGAGAAAGAATGAAAAAAAACAATAGCAATTTAGGTCCTCTTTCAATTTTGATTGAATTATATTTTTTAATGACACGACGCTTTGTGCATTCGCATACTTGAATTATTTTCGATAAAATTTGTTTGTATGTTTTTTTTTTTTTGACCTGGCGAGTTTATTGCCATGTGACAATATCTTCCAACCAACCAGAAAGATGTTTTTATAAGCCCTAAGTGTTAACCAGACTGGAATCCTATTTTTTTTAAATCTGGGTTCCAGCGGGGATCGAACCCGCAACTTAGAAGTGTCTTACCACCAGGCCACGGAGGTCGTACAATATATCCAGAAATTAAGTCACTTTTTAAAAAAAAGTATTATGACAGTATATGGTTCTTTTTTTCTTGCCTTAAATCATTTTTCTGTATGATGGATTGCATTTTTTTATTTTGTACGGGGTCTTCTCATTACAAAGGGATAAGAAAGTATTTCAGCCCCATACTCTCTTTGTGAGAGACGACGCTTTGTTGACCTGCTATAATCCAACTGAGAACGAGTACAGCGAGCACTTGTCAACTAAGTGATTCATGGTCCGCAGATCATCGCACTCACAAAGGAAATACTACGAGCGTTTATGTATTTGTATATATGAAGTAAGTTCATTGACTACGGAAACGGTTCAAGATGCACCATTACCTTCTTCGGAGAAGAAAGCCATGTTGAGACTTAGTTGGGTCTTTCTCGAGTCCACCTCTTCTAAGCCATCGAATTATAAATTGCATAACTATTCATTATAAAAGGGAGTTTATTAATATTGTTCATTTTCAATAATTTATACAGCCCGACTTTTAATAAGGAAAATACGAGAAAAACGTTTTTAAAATTCTATAACCTTTCACATAGGGTTATACATGTTGATATATTTCGATATAAAAACTCGTATGTTGTAAAATGTTAGGCTTTTTCTAGAGTTATTGAATTATTATCTTCGAGTTTTTTTGGACCACTTACCAATGAACGTTTCTTTCGAACATAGCAATAAGACTTACTACCTTAACACTGTGCCTCTAAATGCACGAAAATTTTCAATAAAATTGTTTTAAGTCTAGCCATCTTTTCAATTAACATCCTAAAAAATTTAAGGTAATTTTTACTCAAAAAACCTTCACAATCATTTAAGAAATAAATACTACTGAAACTTATAAACATCATGAAAACGTTTTCTGGTAAATATAGTCACGTAGTGAAGCCTCAGAGATTGTTAAACAAAGCACTTGCCACTGAGTAAATATTATATTAAGGATATTCAACTAACAAAGCGTTAAATTTTTGATTTTCCTAATTATAAAAGATAGTCTTCAATGTCTTGGAATGTGTGTATTATGAACTGAATAAAAGATTTCTAAGTATTCTGTTAAAAAAAAGTTTCTTTTGAATGATATAAATAATTATTTATTGATATCAATATTCTTATATAAATTTTCGTACACTATGTTATCCCCACCTTATCAATATTTATAGATATGAAGTCAAACTGCTTGACAAATAAGCTTACCACTAGAATACTGAGTGTCGTTTATAAATAATTTAAGTAATAAACTTTCGTGTTACCGAGCACATACCGATATAAATATGATATAAGGTGACTTTTGAGACCTATTATAGATAATTCGCTCATTATTTCGTTGAAGGAACCGGATTATTTCAAATAATACAGAGTGATTTTTCACATTTATTCCATTTAACAAATCTAACTGTACGGCACCGGTACAAAGAACTGTAGCAATAGGTGGACGGCTGCCGCTCAATGCTCGGAGAAAACAGCTCACGGTGAAAAGTAGCAGGTCAGTCAGAAGTAGCAGGTCGGTGAGAAGTAGCAGCTCAGTCAGAAGTAGCAGGTCGGTGAGAAGTAGCAGGTCGGTGAGAAGTAGCAGGTCAGTCAGAAGTAGCAGGACGGTGAGAAGTAGCAGGTCGGTGAGAAGTAGCAGGTCAGTCAGAAGTAGCAGGGAGGTGAGAAATAGCAGGTCAGTCAGAAGTAGCAGGTCGGTGAGAAGTAGCAGGTCAGTCAGAAGTAGCAGGTCAGTGAGAAGTAGCAGGTCAGTCAGAAGTAGCACGTCAGAAGTAGCAGGTCGGTGAGAAGTAGCAGGCCAGTCAAAAGTAGCAGGTCGGTGAGAAGTAGCAGGTCAGTCAGAAGTAGCAGATCGGTGAGAAGTAGCAAGGTGAAGATATTCTTTTTTGGCAGGAAGTAGATGGTCGCAAGTAAAATACAGTAGACATAGTGAACGGAAAATGTATTTCCAAGGTGTTTGGCGCTCCTTATGTGTGGCAAATTGCTCATCGCAAACGCCTGTTTCCGCCCGTGCATGCTGTCAAAACTTACGAAATGTCACAATTTTCGAAAGTTTTTCGCATGCATGGGCCGGCCGTCTAGTGATACTGTCTCGCAATAGCCGCGCATAAGGCACATTTCAGTTACGGTCGCAACACAGCACGGACCCCAACAAACATAAAATTTACATTTAAATTTACAAAAATGCCCAATAATTTATACATCCAAATTGACATCAATATCATATCATAAAGTACCAAATAACAAACAGGAAACATGTACATCGTATGTCCCGGCTCACGCATACGTCCGATACACATATAAAACCAGAATTTATAATAAAATACAACAAGGATTTATACAAGCAAATTAACTAAGTTACAAGAAATCAACTGTGTTTTATGGTAACGCATACGTCCGATTCACTACCGTTTGATTATAATACCAGTTTGTTGAAAAGTTCTTGAGATACTACGATATATATTTAACTTTTTTTTTCTTTAAAGTATTCATAATGAAACATTTCCTAACGCAACATTAAAAATATTTTTGACTGTTAAGTGCAAGTGCAAGGCAATGTAAAACTTACCATTTTGTGGATATAGAAAACCACTTCACTAGGCAAGGAATGAGCTAGGCGAGGGTTCATTCCTTGTTGAAACATTCAAACTTAGATTTCACATCCATACACATGTTAGTTCATCTTATATTATTCCAACCCGAGCCATCACTTACATTATTCCAACTTCATCATAATATCAACCAAATCATGTCTAATAACTACTCATTACATGCTCAACATGCACATCAGTTATTCCCACATATGCTTTAGTAGAACCCTTCAAATGCTCCTCATTCCTTTATCTATTTGTTGAAGAGCCGCTTTGTCTCTTTTTTTATTCGAAAAGTGTGATATTACTTGTATGCGATATCAGAAGTTATCGAAACTTATTTTTTTAAGTTTGATAACTCATATATACATATATATTCATTAAAATTAACAAACTCCTGAACCATTTTCTTCATAAATTGCACAAGCTAAATGTACCGGACAGGTACAAAGACTGTATATAGGTTGTTGGTTGCCGCGTAGCGCTCGAAGAATCCACGTCGCGAATTCCGCAGCGAAGATCCAGTTTGAAGAAGAAGAAGAAGAGCAGGGAGAGATTCCTCTCAGGCAGACGATGTAGGGTAGCGGGTCTCGAGTAAAAACACGGTTAAATCGGTATTACGGAGAATATATTTCGAAGTGAGAAGTGAGCAGAACATGATTTCAAAATTAGGGGTCCCTCTATATTAATGGTCAGTCGGCCGTCACAAGCGCCCATTGTCTGCGAAATACAACAACTTTCGGGGTCTGGGCCCTGCTTACGCCGACTGAACCCGGACCTACTCCGATCGTACCGCTTTGCAAGTCACATATTTCCAATGCGGTCGCGAATGCGATCGGAGTCAAACAGACACATATGACATACAAACACAAGGGTTTTACATATTATTCAAGAACCTATAAGGAACATTTACATAAACAAAACATATGATTACAAATACAGGAACATAACGGATATCATAACATACATGACAGTTATACATATAAAAGGTTCATACACAGATGAAATAGACAAATACAAGTTTACATCAATTTTATATATATACAGATCTACACCTAAATCTCATTTTCCTCATATTACATACACACACACACACACACGGGTGACGGCACACGTCCGATACACTAAATAAAAACATCAATGCTCTCCTGGCCATTCCTTTTTGAAGTGAGAGTACTAAGAAATCCCATTACATGTACAAACTATAACATATTACACCATAAACAGTACATGAATACAGGTAAATCATGATTTTGTGACTCAATATATATTTTACTAATGAAACTAATTGTTTTAACAGAGATGGAAAATGATTTCATGGAAAATAGTAATTAAAAGACATATTATAAAAAGACTTTTAAAGAGAAGACCCTACTCAATGGCGATTTGACTCTCATGAATATCTCAGACAGATTAAAGGCATTAGAATAAATAAAATAAATTGAGTGTAAGAGTACTCATTCGTATCGGCCAATATTTAAAAAAACAAATTTGGTAAGGAAACCGCAGAAATATTTACCAAGGAAAAAACTACCAAAAAAAACACCTCTGCAGATTTTTCGATATGTAATAGTAACACGTTTGGCTTTGGTTGAAGTGTAGTGTATCATATATGTGTAGTGTTTATATACAATCATAAATTTTGATAAGACCTCCCGAAAAGGGTTGTTATCAAGTGATCCCTAAAGCTCTACGCGCCGCCTATACTTCTAACACTTTTAAGCATAACTTTTCACACTGCGAGACCAGCAACGGCAAAATCATCGTTATAATACCCAATCTTATTGCATCCAACCATTAAAACTTTTCACAAAAATAAACTTTGATATACTCGTACATCACAAAAAAAATTATGTAGTCGGGAATTAAGCAAATAAAATTGTATTTTAAGTTTTTGCAAACAGATTTTTAATTTACAGTCCTTCCATGTGCAGGACGCGTCCCTATGCCTTCTGAGTCCTGGCCTGTCGTGTACTTGTAAAGTAGCAGTTCGCGTATTTTTCTAAATGATAAAATCTCTAAACTTTTTGTAATACTTAGATTTATGCATTCATGTGAACTCAAAATTCTAAATCTGAATTTAAATTAATTAATTCATGATTATTGTACATCTATAGTCACCTCACCAAACTGATGCATTTATGTATATACGTGTATTGTACACATGCGATATATGAATACATGTGTATAATATATATTCATGTGTAAATAAATGGGACATTTTATTGTACGAGGGTCATCCAGAAACTAAGGTTACAAGGGCTCCTGAGGCCTTCGTTTTCGGTAAAAATATATACACGTATTTAGCCAAGGACATTTAAATACATTGTATTTAAAAAATATATACACTCAAAGTAAAAAAATCTGAAACGCTTCAATAAATCAAAAGACCTTGACACAAATACAGTGATTTAATATAATTTTCGTTAGTTGTTGTATCTCTATTATTTACTACACAAACTAGCGCACGTCTTCTCAAAACAGATATCCAACGTTCCCTTTCAAATTGCATTATGGGACATTAGTTATATTTGTAAAATCCATTTAATATTCCAGAAGGATTAATCCTTTCATGAATAAGAAAGGATTGTTCGTTCACATGGGAGATTTCCATTGTTTCCAGCATTAACTTTGTTTATTTCCTAGATTAATATTATTCTAAGCGCATCGAATAATCTTCATTGTGCTGAAGTTTCCTGTTTGTGTTAACATTTAACCTTCATAAGCAATTTCCCTTTATCATATGTAAACGGTTTATCTATTTTCTGTTCCTTCAGAAACTTCTGCAAATAAGTTTTGATTATAAATGCAGACTTATTTTAGATACAAATCGTCCCTTAACCTTTCCTTCCCTGTGTTGGGTATCTTCTACACGTTGCTTCTAATAACCATCGATATCTCTATAAATATAATAAATACAAGGTTAAGATTTTAAGTATACCTCCATAATATATTTACGCATTGATTAAAAAAATAATATTAATAATAATCAGAATTTATCGACTACATCGAGGTGTTTTGTAAAGATCGAAAACAAATTCGCATTTAAACGCTGCGAGTGCCTCGTCTTGACGATAGGTGAATAGTATGCGGGAAGCGCGACACTATATTCGCATCTCACTCTTGCATACTAGACTGAATTGCGAGGAGGTGAATTGTCTCAACGTCGCAAGCATTAAGCGTAAGCGCCGGGGTATGCGACTGACGTTCCGCGCCACTAGTGGCTTCTAAGCTTGCAAATAGGTTAGACGTACGCCCGTTCCGTGAGCGTTGCCAGATGGTTTTTTAATGTTTTCAGCAAATAAATCTCAATTAATATAATTTTTAACTTCAATTATAATTAATTAAGGGGATTATCTATGAATGTTCTTATTTTTCCGATTTAAAATCGCAAATTTTTTATTGCGTACTCACTACCCAACACCGGAGCACGCGTATTATTTTTATCACCGTAAGGGAAGGGTTAAATATTAAAAGGTGTGACTCGCTAAGTTCGTTCTGGATACCTTTAATAATCGTCATAACCCCCGTGCAATGTCAATATCATATCCACCGCGCAATGTCAATATCATATCAAAGATATAGTACAAACTTCTTCTCTTTATCATGACAAACATATTTTGTATAAATATTCCTTATCAGACATCATTATCATTTTATATGTTCTATCGTTTATCAACTTGTGGGTCGCGACTCTCAGGGGTGTTGCGGTGTAATGTCAGGGGGGTTGCAGAAATAAAGATAATTTTTGTATTGCAATTTGTTAAGTCAAGTATTGTTTATTTCCCTTTAAATGACGTTGTAACCTAACCGTTTTCAAAGTTTTCACCTCATCATAAGATGAGTATAAACCAATATTGTTTGTGCTCTCCTATTGATAAGATGAAACCCATGACACCGGTAGGTTCATACCGTTATATGAAATGAAATAAGCAGTGTTTAAATAAACAAATTACAATATTTTTATACCTTCACCTGAACTAAAATAATAAAACGTATGTATTTCAAAGATAAATAACACATTTTATGAGAAAGCGGACGCATTTATTCAAAAAAATTAAAGGAAGTTATTGTTATATTTGAACTTATCACTCATGTACATATGGAACATTGAAACTGTTTAGATGCTCTGTCAGTGATGCTGAAGAGAAGATATCCTTACCTGAAAAGGCTTACCATCTTTACGCCAGAACAATATTTATGCTGCGACGAACACAACAAAGTATTAAGTTTTTGCAGGGGTTCGAGGAATTTTCTATTTTTTTTTAGCTTTTGGGGGAGTCACGAGGTTAATAATGAGTCACAATGCCTTACACGTTTTATAAAGAACACAGTGATGCCATAAAAAGCTTACGTCTAGACCGGTTCACAGTCTGGCACTCCAAGTTCTCAAATGTCAGACAAAACTTATGATTATCCCTTTTCTTATTATATAAAGATAGGGTGCGCATTTAATACATTGTATTACATTTATTGCATGCAATACAATATTTAATTATTGTGTGAAAACCAGATAAAATATATTAATCAAGACAGGGACAAAATCTCTTTCTCTCAGGACACAACTTTTTAATGTATTTAATATTAACTTACATCGTGTTCCTATATTTTGCGCTTTATACTGTATAGCGTCGGCTACACAGATAGAAGCCTCGCTTGGTACTTAGAGCTACGCTGCGAGCTAGGTGACATATCCTAGTGAACCAACGCAATCCATATAATCACAATGTCCACACTGTACGCTTCGCGCCACGGTACGTGGCGCGAAGCGTACAGTGTGGACAAAGGAGTCCAAATTTTACATAATGACAAATGGTCGTATGTCCCTAAGAGACAAAATAAAAAGCTCACGCATTCGTGGAAGCCTAGGTGTTACAGACATCAACAGTAAGATGGAGGAGAGGCGATTGAGATGGTATAGGCACGTTGAACGCAGAGCTACCGATCATATTGTACGTATTCGTCCGATACGTGTTCGTTCCAGAACCTTTTTCTCTGTCATCCCCATCTGACAATATCTTCAACTTCGCACATCCTTCGGATTTCTGTGTTTCGTACTCTATCACGAAGGGTTTAGCCAGCGATAGTCCTGAGTACCTTCATTTCGCTGGTTCGAAGGAAATTTTTGATTCTGACAGTGTCGGCTCTGGACTCCATGCTGTATGTCATTATGGGGTGGACACAGGATTTGTATATCCTCACCTTGCTTTGGATGGTCATATACTTGTTTTTCCAGATAGTGTTCTTTAGACATCCGGAAATAGCTGCGGCCTTTTGTGATTATTCAAGCACTCCGCCATAGAGGTCATTATTGTACATTATGCTAGCACCCAAGAATTTAAATTGTGTTACTTGTTCAATTGGTGTGTCGTTGATCTCCACACTGCATTCAACTTGCTCACTGGCTAGAGTCATGCATTTAGTCTTGCTGATGGGAATAGACATGTTGTATTTTTTGGAAGCAGTGTTGAATCGATGTAGCATTTGTTGCAGGTCTTCCTCTGATTCGACTATGATGGTGGCATCGTCAGCATAACATATGATGTTTAGCATATTGTCGCCCATCTTGTATCCCAGGCAAAGATCTTCCACTTTATATATTTTAGCATTACAAGTTAAAATAAACTAGACTAGATAAAACCAAGGAGAGCATCCATACTCGTTCATGTAGAAACATCTAAGGAATTATAAGGGAATACGTAACCCTTGATGTTGACCATAAAATAATCGTATCAGGTGTTTAGAAGCAGTGTCGCGAGGGAATCTGGTGAAGCAGAGAACGATTTGATGCCGATAATCCCGCCAACTCGCAGATGGTATACAAGGAGCGGCACTAATTCCAGGGATTCTGCGATCACGCTGCGTATAGCAAAGGTTCATTGTACTGAAACCGCGCGTGAATTATCTATTGAAAGACGACTGGGTTAATGATAACAAAATTTGTACTTCAACGGTGATATTAAGATGTTTTATATACATTTACTTTTGAAACCAAAAAGCGTTGAAAATGCGCCGTGACTGACTCATGGCGTTGCACACGCAAATGTCATATGTTAGTACGTCTAAAGTCAATATTTTTTTACAAAATAATCCTACTCTGTTTTAATGACATTGAAGAAATATTATTAGTCATATATTTTTCTAAAAACCTGTTTTTTGTTTCAGGTATGGATGTTTGAAAAATTTCAAGTTTTGGTGAGTTTTAGTTACATTATACAGTTATATAAATAAAACTCTTTTTTAAAAGAACTTCGAAACTGAAAAGTTTTTTTTTGATTGTTTTTAAAACGTAAATGACAAAATGTGTTTATTTTTAATGTATCAGACCAATTCGACCATATTATAGCCACTCTTGAATTTGTATTTATTCATTACATAACGGTTCATATACAGCTGGTGTGTCCCTAAGAGACAAAATAAAAAACTCACGAATTCGTGGAAGCCTAGGTGTTACAGACATCAACAGTAAGATGGAGGAGAGGCAATTGAGATGGTATAAACACGTTGGACGCAGAGCACCCGATCACATTGTGAACCAGGCAATCTCCATGGATCTTCCTCGAATAACAACCAGAGGAAGACCAAAGAATTCATGGGTGGTGCAAAAAGATAACCTGATGCAGAGACACGGCCTGGGGGACGTAGTCTGGGACAGAAGAGCATACAACCTGAGGATGAGGAGAGCTGACCCCAACAGTCTTCGCAGACAGTAAGATGGGATGGAGCCAGGGAGAAGAAGATAACGGTTCATATACGTTGCTGGGTTAAGAACGAATGAACGAAGAAATACTGACAAAACAAACATGGAATACAAATTTGTGTGGAAGAGCGAATGATGTATTGAAACAATGCAACAAGACCGAGCTGTAGTCACTCGTATAATATGTGATGTGTGGGTGTGGTGTGGTGAGATATAGTGTGGTGAGTTGTGAGTGTGGTATGATGTACTGTGGGTATGGTGTGGTGTATGGTTGCTTTGTGTATAGTCACCTTGTAGCGTAGTTCTAAGCACCAAGTGAGACTCCTACCTGTGTAGCCGAGGACTAAAGCAAATAAAAAATCAAATCATTTATAAAGAGGCCTACACATAGGCATATGAGTTAATGATTGGTTTGAAGTTGGGACATGTTAATCGTTGTTGAGCATGATTTTAATGTAACAATTTTAATGTTATCAAGTATGTATCAGTTTATATAATGATAGATAATGTTTCAAAGGAAAATTTTAATATTTTGGGTATATACGAGTCCCAAAGTGGTCGATATCGACCCCCTGGGGTCAATTTGATTTTTCTAGGGGTCGATAGTTTTCGAGTTTTTCGAGACATTCTCGTATATATGAAATTTCTTATTAAAAGAATGATACAATTTTATTACAGGCATTGCTTAGTGATGTAGTTCTCTATATTCACAAAACGCTTTTTTTGCATTGTAGTGTACTCAATTGTACAATCAGCCTTGCCATAAACACGATGTGCGTTGTAAATATTGTATTGAGGATGGAACAAAAGAAAAGTATTTTTTTCATCAAATATAATGTTTCGATTTCTCACAGCTCTACTCTGACTGACGAGGTCAACTAACTTGAGACTTTAAGTCAGACTTGCGTGTTTTTCTTTTTAAGAAATTCGATATATCTTGAGAAAACTGGATTAAAAATTATATCTGAAGAAAACTTCTCCTATTAGAATCCACCCTTAAGGTTTCCAATTACAAAGAAAATAAAATTTAACTTCAACGGAAACGATTCACAGGGCAAAGGTAAGGAGATAATTTCACATTTTCATATTACCCCTGTCGGGAATATAAATTGCCAGAATAAATTTTTCAGGTGAGAAGGGGGAATTTCGTCTAATAGTTTGTTTCATTAAGAAGGCCATAGTTCAAATATTATCTTTTGTACTTTAAATATTCTTCAGGAAAAAATAAACACTTTATATTTTTAAATTTACCAATACAAAAATATTACTTTAATATAAGCAATTTAATTATCCACAAGATACACACATACAACAAGACTGGGTAAAGAGAATCAAGATGCTGAAAATGAAAGAAGACGATGCCAAGCCTGGGCTGCATTTGGGAAGCTGTCCTTTATTCTAAAATCTCCAAAATACGCAAGACATCTTCAAAAATCCGTATTCGACTCATGTTTCCTTCCTGTGCTAACATATGGGCTGGAAACATCGGTGCTGAATAAACCGATTATGCACAAGCTCATGGTGACGCAGAAGGCCATGGAGAGAAGAATGTTAAATATCTCTCTGAGAGATAGGACAACCAATGAATGGATAAGGCAGCAGACCAAAGTAGCTGATGTCGCCGAAAGAGTCGCCATTCAGAAGTGGAACTGGGCGGGACACATTGCCAGATGCACAGATGATAGATGGACCCAGAGAGTGCTGGAGTGGCACCCAAGACAGGGAAGAAGAAATGTGGGCCATCCTCAGACACGGTGGTCAGACTGCATTAGAAGAGTGGCCGGGAGCAACTGGAAACAATGTGCCCAGGAAAGAGAGGAGTGGAGGAGGAGAGGAGAGGCCTATGTTAAACTTTGGACGGAGACGGGCTAATGATGATGATGATGAATTATCCACAATACCACAAAGAGACCCTTTCCCCTTTAACCTTTTGACCTTATATTTCTTATTTTACTGACCATGCAGCGAGTCTCTAAAATCAGTTATTAACTAATGTTACATTAGTTAATAAAACACTTACCTTTTGATCCGAGGATTGCAAGCTAAAATTACGTAGGTGCTCAGATTTTTCGAAAATGGGTTGAAGTATGCTTTTAACTTCAGAATTGTTGAACACATTTCTGATTAGTAAGGATAAATTGCAACCATCTCGTCAGATTGAACTATATATTGTACAATACAAAAAAAATGTTTTAAAATACATATATTACTAGCTCTGTCGTTGGCATATTTAAAAAATGTATGGAAAAAAAACTCTTAATTTCAAGTAAGTAATGTCTTCTACTTCGGCTTAGCTTCTCCGATCTAGTGGTGTCAATTGCCGCTTTCAAAGTTTTCTACGAAAGTATTGGCAACTTGCTTGGATGTTTGAACTTTAGATCTTATACAGCTTTATAAGTATATTTACTGCAACGCTAGACATTTTTTTGCATCCATGACATCGGGCCTAAAGTCCGTCATCCCTTCTATTTTTTCATACCCAGGTGTATCGCTGCTGAAGGACTAGGTCCTTTAGGCAGTTCGTTATTTGTCAAAAAGTTACATTCGTGTGTATCGCGCAGGATGATTCTGATCTCTATAATAGCGGGGGTGGTGGTGGAGTCAAACTTTTTTATAATTGGATTATTTTTTTTAATTAAACTTAAATTATCGAAAGTCGAAAGTCACAATGAATAGATTCATTTTAAGATAATGATTCAATTATACGCTGACTTATCGCATATAGGTCATTCACAAAATCATGCTTAGTTTAGCAACATAGACCTTATATAAATTTCAATGGTTAAGAAAATAATAGACGTGGTTGGCAACAAGAAACTGACACCTGGCCTTAGGCAGGGTTATTGTTATATGCCTGGCATGTTAAGGTCTATTATTTACACTATTCATAATATCACCCATGTGTTTCAGTGTGTACGAATGTCGAATGAAAATGTGTAAGGATTGACGTATGTCGTAACGTGATATTGTAAGCGAAAATATGGATCAAGGGAATTATACAGTATTATGTGGAAAATAAAGATAAAGAGTCATCAAAGAATGTTGAATCAAATGTATGATATTTTTTGTCAGAAAAAGTTGTATGATGATGTGTATGGAATTAATGTTTCAGTATTTGCCTAAGCTTAACATTTAAACCGATTTGTCAAAACTAAGATATCCATCGTCAATATATACAATCCTTGAAGGGTAAAAATATTTTCTCTTGTAGCTTTTTATGTGACACATCTAGATAACTACTTGATAGATGTAACTTTATTTATTTATGTAGTACCCCTCAACATATCTTAATTAGTGTTCCGGATATATTTTTAAACGTTGCAAGGTTCAACAAATAAATTGAGTTTTCGGAACTATAAACTCTGAATGAAGCACTTTATTTACAGTTTGTTACTATACCTACGTGTTAGAATACTACTGCACACGGAGAGTCAACAACACTCCCTCACATCTAGCGCGTACGAGTATTATTACCAAATAAACACTTTTTTTGGAAAACATATGTAAAACAACCTGAAACCCTCGGGTCATAACCAAACATCTTACCAGCTTAGCCACAAAGTTAATGATCTCTTGACAGAGTGCAAAGTTTGCACTTATTTGTTTGAGTAAAACAATAAGTTCTGGTTTGCTGGAACAGATTACCACCTGACAATAAGCGTGCCAGATTTTATTTGCAATAAAAGCTTTAAATAAATAAATAAGCTCTCGAATTATATTTACACGGTTATCATTCTCTGCTCTTTACTCCAATATAAAACAATAATCTCTCTCTCTTACTATCTTCTACCTAACGATATGTGTCTCATGTAACCATCGTGTTTCTACCACTATTATATTAACCAACATGCCGGTGGGCTCCGATCGTCTCACCTCGGTGTACCGTTGGATTCAGTGCAGCGGTGTGACCGGTGAGTTTGCTGGTGTGCAACGGCTCACTCACTTGAAATAAACTTAATGGCACGGCTTTGCTTTCCAACAGAATTAACGTTGGAGTGGCGAGGGGATCCTCGACTACGAGGCCCGGCAACGACGACGACCACTATTACAATATTAATTTCCTTTCGTTTGTCCTTCCATCCAGGATCTTTATATTCTCATTCTGTACTGTTAGGTGCATGGTCACACGATAACGCATACGACTTCAAGTCGGAAGGTCGTCAGTTCAAACCTCACGCTGTGCTAATCTCCTAGAATGATACAAGCATTTTCCCCCTAGAATTCGGGAGTAAAAGGATACATTTGACTTCGTACATATCTATTTTTTCAATAAAAAAAGAGATATGTCGGTGTGCCCCGAAAGTTTTACTTCGGTATATCATCGAATTTAGTACAGCGGTGTCACCGGTGAGTTTGTTAGTGTGTAACAACTCACTCACTTAAGAGAATAAAAAGAACTCCATATTACAGCTTCGTTTACCAACTGAATTGATGATGGTGAAATGATGAGATGATTATAAAGTCCAACAACGACGACGTTTTTGTATGATGTGGCTACATCACTTTTAGTCTCACCTATTATTTTATTACAACCATGAAAGTACAACCATGTAACTTGCTTCATTTATTTTTGTCTGGTTGGTTGGAAGAGATGGCCACCTGGCAATCTCTGTCAGATTGTATTTGCAATAAAAGTGTTAAATAAATAAAACTTGACCCAAGTAAAATCGAATTTTTCATAACACAGGATAGAATATACCATATATTTAAAAAAATGTATTATTCAAAAGTCACTTAATTAATTCAGTAGTAATAGTTATTTTCTATCAAATCATCTCAATTTAACTTTAAAAAAAAAGGAAAATTTAAATTATAATATTATAAGTCATTTATGCCATCAATTCTCTATTCCTTACAATTTTGTCATCACGGTCTTATATTATATTATTAAATGATTTTTTTAAATCTCATAAAATATTCAAATTATATTGACTCGAAAGTCGGTACCCATCAATCTTGGAAACCATCAATATTTTCCCAAATCAAATCCGAATATCCATCAAGCGAAAAATATTAAATACTGAAATGAAAAGATTTCAGAAATAAAATCTCTTCCGCGATATTGGAGTCTCGGAATGGTCGCCTGGGACCACAGGGAAGATAGATCTTTTTATTTTACTTATATCTTTATGAAAATTTTGGAAATCTGAATAAAATTCAACAGTGTTCCAAACAAGTCTTTCTTCAATATATTATTTAAAAATGTATTCATGTACTCAATTTAAAAATTTATTCATTGCATTTTTATTCAACAATTAACGAATTTTTGGGTATTTTCTTAACTATTACACTTAAAATAACATTTCAAATACTAAACAGGCTTTCATTTATTTATACTGGTGACATATGGGTGACATTGGGTGACATATTTGTACTGGTGACATATGGGTGACACACTGGTGACATACATTTGTACTGGAAACTTATACAATTATCTAATTAGAACTAAATTAGAATATGCATCTACGATTTGGGCTCCTCACCAGCTCAATTATAAAAACAATATAGAACAAATACAAAAAAAAATCTTCAGATATCTATGGTACAGAACAAAGGGCGATTACCCAAAATATGCTCACCATGCCGAACTTCTCACGATGTGTAATTATAGAAGCCTCGAAACAAGAAGGCAAGAATCCATTGCGATATTCCTAATAAAGGTTTTCCAAGGTTCATTTAACTGTCCCGCGATTCTAGAAGCACTAAGTTTATATGTTTCCAATAAATATAGCCGTGCAAGGAATCACCCTCTGTTCTACTCTACATACCAACTTATAGGACGAATATCATGGCTAAACACTCAGTCACGCGTGGTATAGAGATATTGAACCAACTGAATGACACGGTTGATATATTCTCGGTACCGTCTAGCAGTATGAGAAGAATCCTGGCTGATATTATTCCTAACGAATAAGCTAACGCTAGAAGCAGACCCTCTTTGTGTAACAGGAGAAATCCGTGCAAAGTGGATAAAAAAAAATATATATATATATTTTATTTGGATGCCAACTAGAGCATGTTGGATAAGTTTGAGAGATTCCAAAACGTTTCTATCCGATTTATATTTCGCTGTTAAAAGAATGACCATGTGTCATCGTTTCTAAAAAGACATGTATAGCTTAAAATTAGATAACAAATGAACCTTCACAATATTAATATTTTCATTTCCATCATATCATTGCAAAAAAATCCCTTTCTTTCAGAACATGAACGTTCTCTTTAATCGGTCCATGAGAGACTTCTTTGTATAAAACACACTACACCTCAGTTTACATATCTTTATAAGTGATCGACGCGTCACGACTATGAAATGGAACATTCAAGATGTGCACCACCCTTATTCCCGTTCAAGAGATAATTGAATAGTATAACATTACTCAAGATATCCTCTCATCCTTTTTTTTCCTTTATTTTTCTTCCTTAACCTTGGTTTGATTTATCTAGTCGTGGATATTAACAAAACAAATTACTGGACAGAAAATAAATATGTTTTTGTTTAACCTCTCATGGATTAAAACAACTTGAGTTATCCAATGAACACTGATTGGTTGAAAAAAGTATCACGTATATACTCAAAAAAAATATATACATATGTTATGGATATCAAACCATTTTGTAAATATGATTTGACGCAATAAATGACCTGTAAAGAAATCAAATATCTGAATTTCCTTGAATCTTATTAGGGATAAATAAATGACTTTTAAGATTAATACTTTGTTTTGTATGGTTTAGGAAAATGTTTTTCTGTATTTCGTCATTTTTTATAAAGAGTATACTTAAAAATTTAAATCCCCAAAAACGTAACATTTTAAACTTGTCGACTTCATTAAATTTGCAGTTCATGAAATAAAAGTATGTAAGAGTAGCCTCATTTACATTTTTTTAAACAAGCGAAAAGACATACATCAAATTCGTTTATAAAATTCTTCAATGAATCAAATTAATTGTACCATTTTCCTTTGTATAGTCACTTAATTAGCTTTACAATGTCTATATATCTTTCGTTCATAATCGTTTCAAAGAAAATTCAAATTCATAAATTTTAAGTTTAAAGCAATTTATCACAACAATAACTTAATAATTGGGCCTAATTGTAAGTCCAAAGTAATAAAACTGAAAGTGTCAAAAGATATCTCGAAAATTCAAAAGCAATGAAGAAAACGTCGAAGAATCGCCCGGGGCAATCAAAACGCGGAGAATTATCCCGGTCGACAAAATCACAGGCAACTTATTATGTCGACCGATCGATTTGTAACCTTCGGGCGTTGATTTGCATAGAAATTCAAAATGAATATCTTATATTATTCATCTCGTGTCTCCAGTGAAATCATTTGGAATCACTTTGATCTTCGGAAAACCGGAAAACATCATAACCGTCTTTGAATTGGATCGAGTGGTGTAACCTTCAAAGATGTAGGATTCGCCCTTTTGATATATGTAGACAAAGAGTTATATTAGTTCCATCCTTGTGACTTTATCAGAAACTAAACAAACATATACTACATTAGAGAAAACAGCAATAAAAGGATTTATTATCTCTTTTGCTTTTCATTCACGTGAATTATATGATAAAGAACGAATAAACATTTATTTCTTCTCTACAGAATTGTTTTGAAAGTAGAGTTTTTTATCATCAAACAAATAAATTTGGTTGAGTTACACTGAGTGTTATAATAGTTATTGTATTTTTTTTAAATCAGTGTCATATTTAGAATATTTTTGTTTTTTTTTAATGTTATTTGACAGCTATCGCACGACTTGAAGTTAATATAATGACAAAAATACATATTTATTAAGAAATCACTTGATTGTTTAAGTGAAAAATATATTACATAATATTAAAACGAGAAAGTTATGTGTTATGACTGGGAATATTTGATTTATTATATATTTATAATATTAACACCCAATAATTCGATTCACATATCACTCTGTCTCTCTCACTTTATGTTGTTATTTTGTCAATTAATTAATTTAATATTAGGATTGTGTCGATAGTATATAAACTCTGTTCTGGGTTTTATTTAATTCAAATTCTTAATGAATAAAATATTACAGTTTCATTCCGATAGTGGATTTAATCCATCATTTTGTTAAAAATTATATTGTAATGTAAGTTTTTGACTATACGATAAGATGAATGCACAAATGTTGCAGATATTTAAAAGAAAAGACGATCGTTTCAATCAAAACAAGCAAGTTATACACAACAGAAGCAGCAACTCGACGGCAACATAAAGCAGCACAAAAACAAGCACTATGTTTATTGAAGAAAATTGCGTATATATTAAAGAAAATTCATCAGAGGTATTACTAATGTTTTAATAAAAATTCATGATTTTTTTCCACAAAAAAAAAACAATCTCGATAAAAAAAATAAGACGTTTACAGATAACGAGTGATTAAAATTTACACATTTAAAATATAAATTTAAAAAAATATACGAAATAAAATTTGATAGCTAAGAGAAGTTCAAAAAAATAAACCTTATGTATTGTTTATAGTTAAGGCATTAAAATTGTGGAGGTTTAAGGACATTGTAATTTGTATTTATCAAACACTATTAATTCCACTTTTAATAACGGTATTACCCTACCGGTTTCAAGAATTTCACCTCATCATCACGGGAGCACAAATAAGACTCCGATGATGAGGTGAAAGCCTTGAAACCGGCAAGGTTATACCGTTATAAAAAGTGAAATATACAGTGTTTGATAAAAACAAATTACAAAAAATAAACCTTGCTTTGTTGTGCTACACTAAACATAATTAAAAATGACACGTTTTTATTTTATTTTAAATTTGACTAAACAGACTACTGTAAAATGGATACAATATAATTGATATTGATTGTACTTAGATATATTATAGTCCTTTAAACCTCATGAACACTTCGGAATTTGCATTATTATTATTGTTGTAAAAAGATTATTTCGAAAGCGTTATAACTGAGCGCATTCAGCTTTATGTGGCTTAAATTTAATTTAATAAAGGCGCAAATAAAAATCGAATACAAAGTTCAATAGAGAATATAATTATGGTTTTTTTAAATAGAATTGGGGGTTGATTTAATTGGTAAAAGAAATAAAGGTTTTATTTACTAAAGATAAAATATCCAAGGATTATGATATATCAAAAGAATTATTAAATTAGGTAAGCCAAAGAGATTAGTGAGACTTAGGATATGAATATTTTGGTTTTAGTTTCAATTTAGATTTCGAATTTTCAGGCATTTGCATATGTACACAATTGATAAAGAGAGTAAAAGGAAACACTTAGATGTGGTTGTTGCCTGACTAGTCCACCTACAGTATTAGCTGGGACGACCAAGGTCTGAGTGAATGTGATGGAATACAAGTAGCCTGAACGAGTGGACTTGTTTTTGCTAAATAATTAGTGTAAGAATGGTTATCTAGTTATAAGTAGTATGTAGGTGTTAATTATTTCTAAGATCTCATATATTAAGATTGAATAATGTTACGACTATATTTGTTAAATTGCATACTTCGCGTCCTCGAAATTGTTAATTCGCGACATATAATAATTTATGAAACATGTGGTGTCGAGACCATGTGCTTGCCTTGAAAACAGGAAGATTAAAATATTATGAAATACTTGAATATTTTAAAATACTAAAGACAATAAAATAAGGGTAACTACCCTTGCAGTCAGGTACATTTTTATTCTATGACAACATTGTCACGGGCGACTTAGAGGTCGAGATTGGCAGCACTGTCTCTTTGTACTTCCTTGCCAAGGGGAAGCCGGCTAGCTGGCTCGCCCCAATTCCGTTCTGAACGTGCTGAGATACAGACGTGGGTCCGACACTGCTCTTCCTCATATATCACAGAACTTCAGGACGCCATCTTGATTACGGGTGAATATTATTCCTCCTATTTTTAATGTGAATTTCGTCCGCACATTTTAACCATCGCTCAACTTTAATTCTAAATTGTTATTGGAATCTCCCTTGCTAAATGCAACACATTTCTTCTTGCCAAGTTTAAACTTTTTTTCTCGAAATTCGTCGAGTTTTTTTTATATATTCTTTTTTCTTTTTTTTCTTTTTTTTTACAATATAATAAACTGTTTCATTACAAATTGTTCTTGTTTAATTGTGTCGCCTGTCCCAGCGAGATTTGAGAGAGACTTATTCAGAGTTAAGAGAACCCAACGAATCCCAGAGATCTAAAGAGTTCCTGTCTCGTTAAGAAGCCTACTGACCTGTGCGGGCCTGTCGCTCCTTGGTAAGATTGATATTTGGTGAATTGATTTAAATAATCAATTGTGTACATATAATTATTGTTTCCTAAATACAGCAGAAAGGCGTGACATTTTGGCGCCAAACGTGAAGGCAAACTCTGTATCTCTGTCTCTCTTGATCTCTCGTTGGACAGGGTTTTTATTTATAATTTGTTTTGTGTGTTTTAAATAATAATTTGTTTACAGGAAAGTGTATATATATTTTTCCGCGACCGTTTGTGTTCATCTTTGTTCCCGCGTGTTCATCTTTGTTCCCACGTGTTCATTTTGTTCCCGCGTGTTCATCCTTGTTCCCGCGTGTTCATCTTTGTTCCCGCGTGTTCATCTTTGTGCCCATGTGCTACGGGCTCCGAGTTGAAAGGCCGTTTTTCGAGTCTTTTGGAATAGATTTCTAGTTAACTTTTTCCAAATATTTTCTTGTTAAGAATTGTGTGTTCCTTATCAAATTTGATTTAAAAAGTCAGTGTGTTTGGAGATTTGAACCACGTGTCTCCCGCGTTTTGTTTTCGCTGTTCGCGACCGCGTGGCGGTCTTTGTTGTCGCGTGTATACGGGCTCCGGTTTGGTATAGAGCCGTTTTCGAGTTTTTTCATTATTTGAATTGTGAATAGAATTTTAGTTAATCAAAGGAAGAAAAAGAATAGATTCTCTAGTTAACGTTCGCTAAAATATTTCGTTGTAAAGAGAATTGTGTCCTGATTTATTTGAGACCAATCTCATATTAAGAGAGTTCGTGGGTAGGCAAAGCGCACGAAACGCCTATCTTTCGTGAAATAATTCGCTGTTCAGTTGGCCAAGTTTTTCGGGTTTTCTTTCAAGGATTAATCATTTCTTGGTGCTCGGTTTGTCGAAATAGGGAGAATTTCAACGGTTTAGTATTACAAAGAAGTGGAAGTTTCGCTTAAGTTAGATTCCTCTTTTACTTAAAAAGATTCCGTTGGAGCAAGTTATTTTTGGTTTCGATCTTGGTTCTATGGACGAATCATGCATTGAATAGTTTCTTTCTGTAATGGATCTATAAACGATACAGTTGTTTATAGAGATTGAATTACATTTTGGTCTATAGTCGTTTGTTGTTAAAATGGAGCTTTGGTCAGCCTCGTCCCTCGCGGTTGATTGTAAACACGATGTAGGAAGTTGTTGTTTGTAAACTTGAACTGCGTTGCTGGGAGAAACCTTGTTTGTTTAACAAAACGATCGAGTTAGAATTGTTGTTTTGTTAGTAAGGTCTTGATTTGCTTCGGTTGGGCTTTTGTCCTATTGTTTTATTGTTGCAATGTATCCAATTAAGGCCGAGGGAAGATCTCTTCATTCTGCTCCCCTGTTTTCAAGAAAAGAAGTGCGCGGTCAGAGAATTGTAAATAGGACTAGTGTGGTATTTCGTGGATAGGCAGGCTTAAAAAAGAATTAAATTCCACGTGGATTAAGCTCCAGTTCATCTTTGAAAGGAGATGGGCTGGGCAAAGTGTTATGTGCGCCCTACTTTCGTAAGAAATATTCCAATCGCGTAAATGATCCAGTTTACGAATTTTGTTTAAGAATAAATAAGAATTATTATCTCAGTGGTCAGTTTAGTGATTTTGCGGATCGTAGTAGAACAAGAAGGAGATAAAGGATAGGAGTTCAATGTTTAGAAAATTTAAATTATGGAATGGTCGTGCGTAATGGACGGACGCATTTTGTTTTGCGGCTGGAAATACTGTCCGATGTTTTTCTTTGAGGAAGTTGACTCGCACTTGGTATCGTGTTTTGAAACATATTAAATAATACAGGAATTGCGTCGTAATTGTGGATAGTTTATTTTGTTAACGGTGTAGCGGGTCAGGCAGTAAATATTGTGAAAAGGAAAAAGAGTGGGAACTTGAAGAAGGCTCTAGATGTGATTAGTATTGCGTCATAGTTATATTTTTTCGTGATAGCAGTGGCTGTTATTAAACAATATGTTGGAATAGAGAGAACTGGGATTGAGTTCTAGAAGAATTCTTGTAATAGGATATTGCAAATTATTACGCGGAGCTACTGTTGTTATGGCGAGTTTGTGTAGATAGTATTGCGTCATAATTGATGTCGTTCGGTGATATTGGCTATTCTTATTGACATAGGGATTGTTAGAAAGGGCTGTTGTATTTTATTGGTAATCAGTCAGCCCATGCTGAGTTTTCTTATATACGCTGTTTTTAAATACTGAATGGACTTACGTTTTAGATAAATTCATTTGTTCTCGTATCAATGTCTTTTGATAGAGAAGTTTGTTATCTGGTCTGAATTGAATTTCGGTTGGTTAGATTCCTTTGTTTCTGACAATACATCTGGATAACACGGTTGGTTTCGAAATTCGAATAGAATTTCGTTTTGAATAGATTCTTTTGTTTTGTGTCGGTGCATTGGGTACAAAGAAGATGCCTTGTTTATCCTTGAAGTAGACGTAAATAGACTTCATTCAACTAGCCATAGTTCCTGTGAGATACAACATTAACCTTCTCAGAATTATGGTTAAAAAGGTAGTGATTGTCATGTAATCTATAGGGTTTTCCTAGAAGGGTATGGGTCGGAAGACTTTAGGATAAAGCGCAGACTAGACAGGCTCATGGATAGAAACAGTTGAGTCCCTTACAGATTATATTCCAAGAATAGAGAATTTAAAATCATTCTTTAGAGCCACCCTTGTCAGATAACGAATTATCGCGGGTGTAAGAAGTGATAGCATAAAGATGGCGCAGTGATTGTCTGTCCAGTCGTGATTAGTTGAGGATTTGTGAAAACTCTGCTCAGTTTTCGAGGTAATAATTAAGGAAGATAAAAGATCTCGCCTCGCTTCCTTTTACGTAAGAGCGTGGCCAGGTAGTCGGTAGTCGAGTATACCATTCCATGTCATAAAAGTCAGGAGAGAATTAGTCCGGATTCTCGTGGTCAAAGCACATAGAGGGAGCATGGCCAAGTAATAAATAGAGTAAAGCCACTTTGTCGTTTTGATAACGAGTGAGTTAGTTTGATATCTCTTTTGAAATTAAAGAACGTGGCCAAGTGACAAGAAGCCGAGTAAAGCCACTTTGTCGTTTTGATAACGAGTGAGTTAGTTTGATATCTCTTTTGAAATTAAAGAACGTGGCCAAGTGACAAGAAGTCGAGTAAAGTCACTTTGTCGTTTTGATAACGAGTGAGTTAGTTTGATATCTCTTTTGAAATTAAAGAACGTGGCCAAGTGACAAGAAGCCGAGTAAAGCCACTTTGTCGTTTTGATAACGAGTGAGTTAGTTTGATATCTCTTTTGAAATTAAAGAACGTGGCCAAGTGACAAGAAGCCGAGTAAAGTCACTTTGTCGTTTTGATAACGAGTGAGTTAGTTTGATATCTCTTTTGAAATTAAAGAACGTGGCCAAGTGACAAGAAGCCGAGTAAAGTCACTTTGTCGTTTTGATAACGAGTGAGTTAGTTTGATATCTCTTTTGAAATTAAAGAACGTGGCCAAGTGACAAGAAGTTGAGTAAAGTCACTTCGTCGTTGTAATAACGAGAAAGTAGTTTGTATTATCTCTTTTGAAATTAGAGAACGAGGCCAGGTGACGAGAAATCGATTATAGCATTCGTTGTCGTTGTTATAACGAGTGAGTTAGTTTGTGTTGTCTCCTTTGAAATTAGAGAACGAGGCCAGGTGACGAGAAATCGATTATAGCATTCGTTGTCGTTGTTATAACGAGTGAGTTAGTTTGTGTTGTCTCCTTTGAAATTAGAGAACGTGGTCAGGTGACATGAGGTCGAGTGTAGCATTCGTTGTCGTTGTGATAACGAGAGAGTTATTTGAGTATTCTCTCTTTAGAAACTAGAGAGCGTGGTCGGGTGACCAGTGATTAAGTAGAGAACTCTGTCTTAATGAAGAGAGCGTTAGAAGAGTATTCACTCTTTAAGCTAAAGATCGTGGTCGGGTGACCAATAGTTGTGCATAAAACCCTCGATTGTGTTAATAAGCAGAGCGTTAGATGACTACTCGCTCCGTAGAACCAAAGAGCGTGGCTAGGTAACCAGAGTGCGAGTATAGCCTCTTTGTCGTTGTAGTAACAGGAAAGTAATAGTGTATTCTCTCATTGTAGACTGGAAAGCGTGGCCAGGTGATAGCTGGAGATTATAAAATTCTGGTCGTTTTACCAGAAACGGAATTGGGAACACGGTTAGGACGCGGTTGGAACTCGGTTGGAACTAGAAAGCGTGACCTGGAGTCAAATTATTAAATATATCATTCTTGTCTTGTAAGAAGGAAGGAATACAGGGGTTATTCTCTTATAAGAATACGGCTGAAGTTTAGTAGCTGCATAAATATTATATAAATTGACTATTGAATACAGTATAGCTTAGAATAGACCTTATGCGGTGAGTCCGTCGTCACGCGATAAGGACGCAAACATATGATATGGGTCCGGTCCTGAGCACAGCTTCTGTGCCCGGGTGGATTATAGATAAGCTGATAGTTGACAGTGCAGTGATGGGTTCGTCAGCGCCTAATTGGGAGTCATTCATGGTTAGGAAAATGGTTCTTAAAATAATTAAATTAAATATTTTGTTATAATACCTTGAAGGTATACACTGTCGATTCCTTGGTGAATGTCAGTTTAGTATGTCAAGTGACGTCACCGGTGCGGATTTATTATTGCACAAGGGTGAATGAATAAGTGGGCTGGCCGTGGGCAATCTCGTATGGATTCATTTCCATATGTTTTATGTATGGGCTGGTATTCAACCCGGTGACTTAACCAAAGAATACCTGGCGTTCAATGAACCTAAGCCTGGACCACGAGTGGCGGAATGCTGAGAGCCTAGAGTAGGATTATATGTATCTCAACGAAGGACTTAGGTCCTTCTGAAGTAAGAATTCATGTAATACATAGATGATTAGTACCGTTTGTAGAAGGTACACGTATTACATCCAGGATCAAATTGCTCTTGTGTAGCTTAGGTATTGGGTTACCTAACAGCTGTTGTGGTTTATTTAGTGGTAATTGTTTCCTTCTCATTAGATTCCCTATCGGAATTACTGGCTGCAGAAGTTAGGGCATTAAGTGAAGAAATTCTTGGAAGTCTTCAGAATTTCGTATTAGGGAAGGTTTGTCTCCCTAATTGTTATCTTATCTGGTAGGAATTCGTGAGGTATTCCGAACTTCTTGGTGGAGAGGTGTGCCCTTCCCCCGGGAGTAGCGTTCCGAAGATTGTACTGAGGATTCAGTAGAGTATCCATCGTGGATAATTGCTTTGCACAAATGCTATCGCTGGACAGTGGTCCGCAAGTTTAATAGCAGTAGAATTGTTCAGTAGTGCTATGGAGTAGGTGTTGCTTTCCACCGAGTTGAATTTTGGAAAAGATTGTACAGATGGTACAGTGGAGTATCCGTTTCGGATAGTTGCACGTGGCAAGTGTTAGTTTTTGGACGGGGTTCCATGATGATAATAGCCGTTGATGTGTTCGGAGTTTTCTTGTTGGGGAAGTGTAGCATTCCACGGTGTTGAAGGGCTATAGTATTGAAGCAAGTCATCTTGTTGACGAATTGACTCCTGTTGAGTGTGGAGTATATACTTTGAAATAAAAATTAATTATTTTTTTTTGTTGTTGTTGTGTAAAAGGTTATAAAATAATTTGTTCTGTCAAAGTACTCACCGAGTACGGGGTCGCAAGTTAGTCTGTGAGGCAGCGCAATGAAAGGTTTATGGGAAGTGTGGAGGTTGTAGTGGTGCTGCTGGGAGGAATAAGGATAAGAGTATGGTGCGTTCTCGAATGAACTTTGACAGAATTTATGTAACTGTTACGGTAATTGCCGTTCTATTTTTGTTTTGTCTTGAACTTGTACCAAATTTATGTAACTGTTACGGTAATTGCCGTTCTATTTTTTGTTTTGTTTTGAACTTGTACCGAATTTATGTAACTGTTACGGTAATTGCCGTTCTATTTTTGTTTTGTTTTGAACTTGTACCAAATTTATGTAACTGTTACGGTAATTGCCGTTCTATTTTTTGTTTTGTTTTGAACTTGTACCGATTTTATGTAACTGTTACGGTGATTACCGTTGTATTGTTTGCTCTGTTTTGAGTTTTGGGATAAGAGCTCTGGTTACTGTAGTGTTGGCAGCATGCGTCATGACTGGGGGCTGCGTTTCTTGGATAGCTAAATCTCGAAACGAACCCGTGCCCTTGTGGTCGGACGTATGGTGGGTCTCGCTCGGTAAATTGAATTCCCGGATTTTTGTTGTTTATTATTGTCTCCTTACTTTGGCTCGGTGTGAATCACCGAGAGGCCCTGGGCAGCCTTAAGAGTCCGGGTTGGGAGAAGCTAGCCTCCCAACCGATAAAGGTTTTGAAGATGGCCTGAGAATACATCTGGGATGGATTGCTGTGTGTCTCCATCACGGGCCTCATGAACCCAAATTAGCGATTGCGATTACAGATGTGTTCTGTCATGCTCATGTTTCGGGCTAGGGTAACTTCGGTTCGTGAGGGTCGCGTGTCTGTCGCTCGGATCCTAGATGACCAAAGTTGTGTATGTGGTATCACGTGATTCTTGGCTCTGTTCTGGGGGTCCGTAGACGCGTCCTGCTTTCAACCGGGGCTACTCGCCAATTTTGTATTATGTTTTGTATTATTTTTTTAAAGGGAACTAAGGCTCCATTTATACAGTTACCATTCTGTGTGGTGGTGAATTGTTACTGCAACGGTTGTCCAGACCTTGGAGTCTGAGGAAACCCAAGTTATGTGTAAAGTTCTGTGTGAACTTAAGGAGATATAAGTCCTCGAAAATGGTTCTGTGTGAACTATAGGATATTTGTTATTCAATGTATAAAGTTCTGTCTGAACTTAAGGAGATACAAGTCCTCGAAAATGGTTCTGTGTGAACCATAGGATATTTGTAATTTAACGTATAGGGTTCTGTGTGAACCTCTTGAGAATTGTAAATGATGAATATTGGCAATTGCGAAATTTATTGTTATCTTTGTTGTTGTCATTTCGCCCGGAAGTGGCCGGAAGTTTGGACCGTCTTGTGCTGTGTGCCAGGGGCGGTCGTATTGTGGGAAGCGCCCGTGATATGGGGCCGCTTCAGAAATTATCGGTTCCCGACTGTGCAGTAAAGGGAAGGGCGAGGAAAAGAAATGTGTTGTAAAGTGTTGTCTTTGGTGTATCAAGGGAAGTGGGATTGTAATTTTGTGTTGAGCCATGTGGATGGTTGGTTGGACGGAATCCACATTGAAAGGGGAGAATTTCAGGAATCACCTTTGAAGAGCAGCTGGTTCATAGGTTGGCCCGTGACCTACAGTGAATCCGCTATAGTCAGCCTTTGGGAGAAGACTGCAGATTTGTTTTATTATTTTGGTTAAGCTGTGTCCATTTCTCAGAATATTGTAATGAGAGAATGGCTTAACTGATTTGTTTCCCTCTTGGTCAACATTTGATTGTTAGTTGACCTTGCAGATTAATATTTTATTAATTATATTACCCGATTGTATAGTATTATTTTAATTTCTTTGTTGTGTGATTTGATTTTATTAATATTGTATCGATTTCCTGTAATCTTGTACCATTGTGCATTGTTTTGTTTTGTATCAATTCCTGTAACTTGTACCATTGTGCGTTGTTTTGTTTTGTATCAATTTCTTGTAATCTTGTACCATTGTGTATTTTTTTTTGTGTAAGGAGTTGGGAAGGATTGTTTCCCGCTCCTGTGTAACCGGCTATGTGTTGAAGTTAAATTGTTTAGGAGCCTAGTTAAGGAAAGGTTTTACGTGGTTCCCTTCCTCGTGGTCGGTCTTACACCAATTAAGACTACACCTATGGCAAATGCTGACTAGAGATAAATCGGCCACGAAACCGTATCCGGTGAGGGGTACATACACCCCTCGCTCCTTAGAATTATCTCTCGGACTGATGCGTCTGTGATATACGGAGGATAATTTTTTTTTTGTTTGTTTTTTTTTGTTCTTTCAATAACTTCGGGTGGGGTGTTACGACTATATTTGTTAAATTGCATACTTCGCGTCCTCGAAATTGTTAATTCGCGACATATAATAATTTATGAAACATGTGGTGTCGAGACCATGTGCTTGCCTTGAAAACAGGAAGATTAAAATATTATGAAATACTTGAATATTTTAAAATACTAAAGACAATAAAATAAGGGTAACTACCCTTGCAGTCAGGTACATTTTTATTCTATGACAACATTGTCACGGGCGACTTAGAGGTCGAGATTGGCAGCACTGTCTCTTTGTACTTCCTTGCCAAGGGGAAGCCGGCTAGCTGGCTCGCCCCAATTCCGTTCTGAACGTGCTGAGATACAGACGTGGGTCCGACACTGCTCTTCCTCATATATCACAGAACTTCAGGACGCCATCTTGATTACGGGTGAATATTATTCCTCCTATTTTTAATGTGAATTTCGTCCGCACATTTTAACCATCGCTCAACTTTAATTCTAAATTGTTATTGGAATCTCCCTTGCTAAATGCAACACATTTCTTCTTGCCAAGTTTAAACTTTTTTTCTCGAAATTCGTCGAGTTTTTTTTATATATTCTTTTTTCTTTTTTTTCTTTTTTTTTACAATATAATAAACTGTTTCATTACAAATTGTTCTTGTTTAATTGTGTCGCCTGTCCCAGCGAGATTTGAGAGAGACTTATTCAGAGTTAAGAGAACCCAACGAATCCCAGAGATCTAAAGAGTTCCTGTCTCGTTAAGAAGCCTACTGACCTGTGCGGGCCTGTCGCTCCTTGGTAAGATTGATATTTGGTGAATTGATTTAAATAATCAATTGTGTACATATAATTATTGTTTCCTAAATACAGCAGAAAGGCGTGACAATAAATAAAATAAAATGATATTTAGGAAAATAAGATTAAGTTATTTTATAAATTTTAACATATAATTAAGATTAGTTAAGTAATAAATTTGTATATAGGTATAGCCTTGACAAATGTTTGTACAATAATTTACTTTGTTTAAAAAAAAAAAAAAAAATTGGATGTGGAAGACAAATAGGTTGACTTTAAAAATCGACAATGCAAACACGAGTGGGAGTCATCCATCATAGAGAAAAACTTGTTGGTTGATGGATGTACGAGTATGCTGTCAAGAAAATCATTTAAAACTTACCTGGAGAAGACAAACTTTGAATAAATTCTTATAAGATATTCCAACCTATGATTGAAACATATTCAGAAAACTTGCCATGTGTAATATTTTATTTATATGAATGTGTGTGTATGCGTGTGTATAAAATAACTGTCGATGTGATACTAAAAATATCAATTTAATTAATTCATTCATATGTTACTTTTCAAATTACCCGAAACGTTGATTATGACATATTGAAGAACGTGACTGTGGAAGACAACATTTTCATCGGCCTTCAGATTTGGAATCTCTGGTGTAGGCAAATAACTCATTCGTCGTAGCATGTATTTACAATAATACCGCACTTGAAGAAGCAACAACGATTAGCGCATGTGAGTATTGTTAATAGATGATCTCATTTACGAGATTAAAACAGTGTTTTTCTTCGTCAGTATTCGACTTTTACCCGGATAAAATCCAAGCATTGTACCAACTAGACAAGGCATAGTCAACCTTTTTTTTACCTAGATGGGCCATATTCGATCTGACAGAAGCCGTTGCGGAGCAAATAAGTATAAAATACTACAGTCAAATAAAACGATTAATTTATTTATAATAAATCAATTATGCCTCGAAGTTTTATTGTATAAATCAATTACAATTATTTCAAAATTATTCAGTGACAAAAATTAAGCTGTTTTGTATGAACCATATATTTTTTTCCATTTTAGACTGTACGCTTGATGTTGACATTCTTAATATCGTTTCCCAATGGGTATCAATTATTCTTAATCTTGTTGGATTTTTATGGATTGAAAAGAAATTTTATCTCATTTATTAGTTGAATAAAATATAATAAGAATTCCATTTGCTAATTACTTCAAATTAACATATTTTTCAGTATTCAGATTGTTGTGAACATTGAATATATTTAACTTTACAGGCCACAAAAATTAACTCCGCAAGTCGGATCTGGTTCACGGGATAATTTGGCCAGGTCTGAAGTAGACCATGGAAATGTGTGTGTTTATTATATTCAATGATTACAAAAAAAAACTAAAAATTATTTTAGATACTGTGCACGATCCACAAACCTTAAGGAAAAACCGCACGAGACAAACTATCTAAAATATGATAAAATTATTTGATGTTTGTCTTCTTTACTATTTTTTCAAATTTACACCTCATCATGAGGAAAGCACAAAAAAAGACTGATTTATACCCGGGCTGGCACCAACAGACTAGGCGTATCTAAGGGTAAAAATGGGACGGAGTTGGGGACCTCGACAAGCAGCCAGGGTTGAATACCTGGTAAACATATATGTTACCAAGATCTCACCGCTGCTTAACAAAGTCATCATCTACCTCTCTAGCTCCACAATCTCTCTCCGAATTTTAATATATCTAGTTTTTTGCTGCCAGTCCAGCGATAACTCAACCTTGTTTATGTCCTCATGATGATGAGGTAAAAACCTTGAAACCGGTAGGGGCATACCAGTATTTCAAATGAAAAAAAAAACGTGTTTTAGTCAATCAATTATATTTGTATTAAGCCTGTGGCGGTCGTCTCCGAATATTGTCGCATACATACGGTCAATGACCGATGAAACGACCTTCGGATTCCTCGATAAATTATAGTAAACAGTCCGAAGGTCACATGCCGGCCATTGACGCCGGCCGAGCTCCCGCACCTCACGCCAGAGAAAGAGAACGCACCACGGCTATCTCACCAGTTCCGTATTTTGATGAATACCCACATACGACAATAACCGTTTCCTGCATTCATAGAAGCGAGACGTAAGCATATCGCGAGCTCACTCTCGCGCACATTCCAAAGAGATATAAATACCTACGTTACTATAAAAATAAACACTCTCTCTTTCCGCATTGCGATTTAACGAGTTTATTTATTTACCAACAACTATCATCATCTCTTCCTTAACATACGATTCTCTAAAAGCCTATATGGTGGTGACGCCTTAACTATAAAAAATGAGATAAAATGATCATGATGTTCATTTAAAGCCTCTCAGAATTGAAAGTCTTTTAGGCACCTGAATACAAAGAATTCAAACCTACAGGAATACCTTTCCGGTAAGCCCTGGCAAGGGACTGACTGACCGGGATAAATTTCGTTATTAAAGGTTTAGTGGCTCGAACCCCTCAAGGAGATGAATCTATCTCGACATACCCCTCAATGTTTTCTGATCTCTAATCTAATTATCCTGAATAAATTTCCTTTGATTTTTCTTACTAGATTTACACTTAATTTATTCTACAATTATCATCAGAAATCCACATCAAGATGCCATATAATAAATATCAATCTAAACATCAAGATGCCATATAATAAATATCAATCTAAACATCAAGATGCCATATAATAAATATCAATCTAAACAAACATATTCTGCACAAAACGAGAATGAAATATTGATATTTGATTTTCTTTCCATTTCAATCTATTCGATCTTACATATATGGATAACAAATATTGTGAAACAATACTAATTGAAATTTGTCTTGATTTGAAAAAAAAGTTTTTCCGAGTACGAGTATTTGTCGTGTTGAATTGATATGATAATGTCTGAAGTTTCAAAAGCACAATATATTTCATCGTCTGGGTAAAGACAAATATTCGGTAATGTTTTTTTTTTGACAAAACAACTAACGCAGCCTTAGTTTTAAAACGTCGGTCACCATTAAATTTCAACACAGCAACAATTCCGAAAAGTATATTAACAATATATTATTAGTATATTCCTAAGCAAATGCACTTTTTCATACGCACTACGCTGTGAAAAGAATAACAAGTTTACTTATGTTTTTTTATTTTAGTTTATTGCCATGTGGCAATCTCTTCCAACCAACCAGAAAGATGTTTTTATAGGCCCTAAGTTTTAACCAGACTGGAATCCTTTTTTAAAAAATCTGGGTTTCAGCGGGGATCGAACCCGCAACCTGCGGATCGGCAGACAAGTGTCTTACCACCAGGCCACGGAGGTTGTCAAAATTTGTAATGTTTGTATTTTTATAAAATATTGAATGGGGAAAAAAGGAAAAAAATGGTTGACATCTACAAAACTTATAAATAAAAAAATTCTTTTAACTAGGATAAGAAGTCGAGTTGTTCATTTTGATCAACGTAGTTTGAGTTATTGTTGATGTATAATAATATTAAAAAAGACAAACACAAAGGAAATGTTGAAACTTTAAGATATAACAAATAATTCAGTATATCAAGTTTATATGTTTTGAGACTTTTGTGAATCATCGTATCAGTTAAATAAGGTGTCTCGAAGTGTTGTAGAAATTGATTTGGTTTATGATGCATACGTTTCGAAAACGTCGCAGATTTCATTTTCACGGCTTGTTCGTAGTCAACTTCTCCTTCAGCTGATGCGCGCCAGATACCGCTTGACTCACTACAGTCTCAATCGTAATATGAGAGTATGGGTCCGTCCCGATTCGAGAACGTTGCTTGAACGCACGGTTCTGCTCTACTGCGAACAAGTCTTAAAGATGAAAACTACAACTTTTTCGAACCGTGGCTCCATGAGCCAAATCAAATCACATGGCACAACACTTCGGAAAACCATATGCAACAAAGTTTAGAAGTTTAATATTAGGATTGTTTTTTTTTTTTATTAAAACGCCTTATAAAAGACAAAAATTATACAAAAAGGTTTCTTTTTCAATTTGAAATATTTTAGAGTTATGAGAATTACAATCACATTCAGCCTCAATTTTGTCGCAAAATAATATGAAACTTCGCTCAATAAACCTTTTTTATGTCAAAAGTTCACAAGGAATTTCTTATTGCTAAATAAATATGTTTTGAAAAGTTCCACAAATTTTCCTTATAGCTGTATAAGTACTCTCATTTTTTCCTTCTCATTGAAGATTTCTTTTTCATATCTTGAAATCACATAAAAACTCAAATATATTTGATGTAGATTCAAGAAAAAAAAACCTTAAGGGAAAAAACATAGTTTTTTACGAGAAAAGAAACTATATGAAATATTTTTTTATGAAAATGCGCGAAAGTTATTTTTTCTTATTTTTATTAACTTTTTATGAAAACGTTATTAAAAATTTTAATTTTCTTCCTTTGTAAAAAAGAAGTTATACAAATGCGTGAAATTACAATCCATAATAAAAGTTGAATATAAATCATACATAATTTTTTTAAAAAGACTTACATTGTAGTGAAAATATCAATAAATAAGACAATTAATTGCAAACACTTTTTCTTACATCAATTTTAACGATAATGTCCATTGTTATACTGCATAGTCTACGAAAGGAACCAAATAATAATTGATTTGTAATACTAAAATAACTAACCTGGTGGAATAAATGTATCAGCTGTTTTTTTCAACGACCTGTAAAAAAGAAAAAAATATCAGTAGTTAATTTCTTCCGAAAAATCAATAGATATACTCGTATTTGACTTGTGCCGTAAAAACACACACAAAATTATATTAACTCAAACACAAAAACTAAGTGAGCTGACTGATTGTGATTTTCTTTAACTCACTTCATAAATAAAACAGTAAAGCTCAACTATTCTGAAAACTTTTCCAGCGTTATGAAAGCGGGTTATTCGCAGTTATTCAAGTCTTAAATTTAATCCAAAAACTAAGCCCGTTTCTTCATTATAGCCGTTAAGAATTCTTATTTTGGTCATTGGAAGCTTAAATTCAATGAAAATGAAAGTATTGATTTTAAATTAAGGTAAAATCTACCTTTTTTTAAATTTTACAGTTTTTTTCAAGTGTGTAACCACTTACATAATAGGTTTTATTATTTTTTAAATTACAAGGGTTACATTTATGTAACGATGCTCTTTAAAATTGCAAATCAATGAATTTTACGAGAAACGTAAAGAGAAATATCTGAGAAGGTCTTGATGTAAGAAAAGTGTTTTAAAAAAGTGTTTTAAGAAAAGTAAATGTGATATACGTGCATGGGTGAGTAATGAAATATTGAAGCTGGTAAATGAATTTTGCTATTTTGGTAGTATTTTCTGAGATAATGGAAGAGTTACGCGAAATATTGAATGGTGTGATGCCATATAAGACAATGGGGGCACTAAAAAAATTATAGTTGAACCATCTTTGATGTACGGGAGGGAAACTTTGACGTGGGAAAAAATTTAAAAGAGCCTTATAAATTCGATAGAAATGCGAGCACTTAGAAAAATACATGACGAGACAATGTACGACAAAATACGGAATTAAGTCAATAGATTAATGTTAACTTTAGATTGATTTATTGGGTAAGATGAAAAATACTATGCACTTTGAGATGGTTTGAACACTTGGAGAGAATGAATGAAGAAAGACTTACAAAATAAATTTACAGTGCAAATATATTAAATTCACAGTGAAAACTATTTGTTGTAAATTTACAGTGCAAATAAAAGGCGTTATAGAGGAGGACGATTAAACAAACTGTGTTTGAATCAAGTGAATGATATTTTGAATGTCGGAAAACGATCAATCAAGGGAAATCGTAAAAGCTCTATTCGTAGATATATTGATGTAGAAGATACTAAATATTCGTGTCGAGATAGGAAAATCTGAGCTTTGTCCTCTTCGCAATACCCAGCAGGGAACTGGCGGGATAGTATGTATGAATAAATTAATACATCTTAATTCCTGAAAAAGCCGAATATTTACCATACAAATTTTACGAGTTACTATACTCGTATCAATATAAAAACGTACGTTTTCCCTATTACGAGTGTTGTCCTTCAAAACTTCAGACTCTCAACCATTTTGCTTTCAATATTGTCGAAATCAATATAAAACTTTGCGGAATGAAATATATGATATTTGACTATTTCTCATCCACCCGTGTTTAATATACTCCGGTTCTCCGAACATTCAGTTTGGAGAGCTTGATATATTAATAAGGACAGATGGCTGATTCTGATATTGAGAAAGTTTTTTGTAATAAAACACCGACTCTTTTGATTGTTTCTTTACTGTTTCTCTATTGTATGCTTATCAAAACGACTTAACTCTTAAAGCGTCGACTCACTGCACCAGCCTCTAACTCGCTGCAAATACTGCATTACATTAAAAAAACAATTTTGTTAATTATCTCGAAACGTTTTCTTCGTAAAGTTTTTGTTGTAGAAGTTTTACTTGGATGGTGTGTTTAACTTTTGCAAAATTTTGCAGATAGTTCAGTAGTTTTGGTTGATTTTTTAACTTCATAAATAAAAAGCGAGCATTCTAAAGCTGAATCTTTTACTATCACATATCTGAATATTTACAAGAGTTTTTTTTCCGTCCTCCTTTGGTAAGTTTTCGGCAGTTGTCTTAACAAATACAATATGATTTTCCTAACATAGGCAGAAACGAGGAAACACCTTATTTAGTGACCACAGCAACTACCTTCTTATGTATACACCTAACTTATATGACATAAATTTTGTAATATTTTTTAAATTTAAATAATAATTAGTTCGAGCACTGAGCTAGAGTGCCCGAGAAGAGAGTTTAATTTCTAAACGGCGTTGTATTAATTGTTCTCTTATTATTATTATTATTATAGAAAAATAATCCAATCAATTTCATCTCCTCAGTGAGATACAGGCAATAGCCTGGTTTACTGGGAATACGACAAATGAAAGGCAACAAACCCACATCCATTTAAAATTGTGTGTCCGAATTAAATTACCTGTTGTTTTTTCGCAAATGATGTATATCATATTTCTTCACATGTGTAAATTAAATAAAAAATAAAATGTTTCTCAAAACAAATCATCCATAAATTAACCGATGAATAATGAATACAGGTGTTTTGATAATTTTTATTAACGCGTTCAGTTAAATGAAAATGAATTTATAAATTTGATACATTTGCATTGATTACTGAGTTGCATCGACGTATTAATATTAAATTTTTAAAACATTGGGTCCTGTAAAATCATTTTAAGTAAAAAAAAAATATTTTTAATCCCACTAAATATTACTTTGGAGTCTGCAATTTATATTCAAACAAAATCTTTCTAAAAAAGTATGTGAAATGTAGTCATTTAGATGCTGAGGCTGTTGAGGGTTTCTGACAGAATAATGAATGAAGGGATTAGGGATGAATGTGAACTTTAGACTTATGTATTGAGTAAGATGAAGAAGAACACTCTGATATAATAAGGAGAAAGAAAACAAATGAATAAAAAAAAACAGGTAGAGGAAGACCTAGGAAAGATAGTTGGATAAATTAAATGATATTTTTAAAGAAGGAAATATTTAAAGTTTGAAATATGGTTGTCGTTTTATGAAGGGTCTGGATATATGATATAAAGAGCGGAGAATGTGTATTGAGGTTGGAAAGTCTGGCACTATTTTATTTTTGCTTGCCATACAGGAATGTGGTGTATTTGTATGTATGTATTGACAGTATATGAATATTGGAGCGTGTTCCTCAAAATTTATGCATTATTTTTTTGAGTGTGAATTTTTTTATGATTGTTCCTAGTAGCCGCCGCAGCTTAATCATATTAAAACACAATCGGACGTGAGTCACCTCTCAAAGGAAGAAACGTTACAGCAATTTTATTTATTTATGTCACGAAACTACTTTTAGCCAGTAGAACTGGTACGAGAAGTGTCATGGGAACAAAATTACCTTTATTTTTTTCCATATTCATAAAACATATTACTCGCGTTTGTTAGATTTATAAACTGTAAGTTAAAATAATAAAATCTTATTTCTTTAAAAACGTTCATGGGAAGATCATGATTTCGATGAGGTTGCTTAGAACATGACGCATTTAACTCAATTATGTATACATAGAGACCGTAAACAAAATACGTGGATTTGCAACAAAGATAGAAAATGTAATAAAATTATGCAATAAAATGAAGTGGCAATGGGCAGGACACGTAACCAGAATGTCAGATTCCCGATGAACATCCGAAATAATCCAATAATACCCAAAAGGCATAAAGAGACCCAGAAAAAGACCGAAGGTACGCTGGATAGATAAAATCAGGAAGCATGACAGGTTCACATGGCACCAACGAACAAAAAACCGAATTATTTGGAGTCAACTCGGGGAGACCTTCATCCAGCAGTGGATCGACCCAGGTTGACAATGATGATATCACATTAAGAATTTAAATTAAGTTTATGATTGAATAATTTCACTGAGTGTTTTAATATTTAAATATATAAAATTTATGATTAAGAAATGTGACCAGCTCGTCATAGGCCTCGTCAAGTGAAGTCATTATCTATACTTTTTTTGGACTGTTGTGTACTTGAACTCTACGATTCGCCAATCCATTTAAACGATGTAAATTAAACATCTTATATTATTGATCACAAAAAACATATTGATTTATTTCAATACTCAATTAAAAATATACAAGTGTTAAACAGGTATATAAGTATATTTTCTGCGCTGTAAATCATTTTACGTCCCCTGTGACTTCGAACTTTGAGCTTTCCCTTTTGAGCCCTTTGGGCAGTTCTTTTTTCGTCACTACGTGACGTTTTGTTTATAATAAAAAGACAAGGTTTCGATAGGATGGGATCTTATTTTGTTTCCTATAACAGTTTGACTAGTGGTGGAATTGAACTAAACTGAACTTTGTAATATACAAATGGCAATTTCATTTCAACATAGCATCTCTTTCATCCAATCAGACAATAGTTATGCTTGTTCATGCAAATTACTGAACGTTAAATTACAACGTTATTTTTTACTATCATAAATTAAAGCTTTTTCAAAAGCTCAAAATTTCAAAAGCTCAAAGACTGGGAAAGGACAAAGAAGATGTAAATGGACAAAAAAAGGAGTTTTGGAGGAACACATTTCGTCATTGAAGAGGGATGGGATATTTTTGCTGTTTGAAGGGAATCAACCTCTTACTTCACTATCCAAGCCGTCAAGAGGACGTGAAAAACGAGAAGCGATGAACCAAAAATGCTTAAAGGTAATCTCTGTTTGAACGTAGAACAAGATCATAATTAGAGAGGCACTTTACATTTTCGGCGAGATATTGACATAAGTTAAAGATTTTTTAGGTTGATTTTGTATATTTTATCAATTAAGTTTTATTTTATAGAAACTTATAATGCTTTAGATATATATTATTTAAAGTAAAGGCAGTAACACTGTAGAGGTTTAAGACATTGTAATATATTTAGTCAACCACTGTATATTCCACTTTACAAAAGAGTATAACGCCATCGGTTTCAAGGTTTTCACCTCACTATCAGGGGAGCACAAACAAGACGTATTTTTTAAACTAATGCTGACATATACACGCGTCTAACGGTAAAAATGAAGGTTGGGGATTGTGGATGGAGAGAGACAGGAGACAACTTCAACAGGCATCGGTGAGATCTTGTGAATATATTTTTATCAGATGTTCATTCCAATACACTGACTAGGATATTTCCAGGACCTCCTATCCAATTTATTTCCGTTACTTTTAACATGCAAGAATTCCGCATCGTCGATAGCAAATGTGTGACTTTCTCGGTGATAATGATTATCCATTTTAAAATAAATAAGAGGATTCGGGAAGGCGGATTTGTGTTTACGAAGTCTTTTTTCAAAAGATTTTCCTGTCTTTTCTTTATAAAAATTATCGCAGTCAGCACATACAAGTTTATGCTCAAGCTACTAAGTATTGTATTTTTGTTTTACCCTGTAAATATAAGTTTTCGAAGATTGAAATTAGTGTAAACAGCTGAATTTATATGTCTTTGAGTTTTTTGTTGTTGTTATGTTTTATTTTTTTATGAATAGAATTTTTCTCCATTTCTAGGTATGCTTATAGGTGTCGTTAATTGTATGATTTATAATGAACTTATTTTTGGTTTTGGTTTTGTTTTTTAAACGTGAATCAATCAGGCCTTTAGAGTAGATATATCTTAAAATGTAGACATTTTAAAGATTTAGAGTAGATATATCTTAAAATGTAGACATTTTAAAGATTTAGAGTAGATATATCTTAAAATGTAGACATTTTAAAGATTAAGAGTAGATATATCTTAAAATGTAGACATTTTAAAGATTTAGAGTAGATATATCTTAAAATGTAGATATTTTAAAGATTTAGAGTAGATATATCTTAAAATGTGGACATTTTAATGATTTAGATAGACCTTTAAATGGGATCGTTTTAGCTGTTAATTTATAATATAATTTAAGGAAAACTCAAACAAGAATGCCGCCCCTGAATAGCGTTTCAGATAACAAATGGCGCACGATTTATCGTTATCGAATTGTTGAAGTGATTTATTTGATAATTACAGGTAATAGCCTCACTTGTTACTGAAATAACCTTGTAACTTGTGATATTTGACATTCACGGCCAATTCCCTCCTTTTTACTGAGAATAGTTTTTCAGATTAAGTTATCAGAGATTATTTCAAATAAACCAATATACTCTACATAAGGATAAGAAATGCCAATAACTGAAAAATCAATGCTGTGCGGGGTTGAATAAATGCTAATGATGATTTGCCTGAATACGAAGTTTTAAATAACAAAGAGATTATGCAATGTATTACCACACTAATGAACCTGCAGCTACTTATGACACATATCAGATAAAATGAAGCTTTAAACAAGAGAATAGCGTACAGCGCAGTGCTAATTTAACTGACGTTGAAAGCCTACTCAGTTATTTAGAGAAACACGAATGTTGCGAAATCTGTATCGCACGATTTGCCAAAAACTGAACAGAAGGAAAAAAATATATTTTATAATAAAAGCTTCAGATTGTAAAATTAGTTTTGATTTATTTTTTTCCCGATTTTTATTTTGATGGAGAAACCAAGGGTTTTTTATCCGAATTATTTTTTTTCTACCACCCCGGATAATCGAGAGTCTTCTTTATTTGAATTATCAATTTCGTTTAAGGCTTAAAGAATTTTTCCCACAAAAAAAAGATATTTTGACGAACTCCATGGCCTAGGTAACAGTATGCGTATCTAGACGTCCGTTACTCTTTCTGGCAACATGCCCAATGAATGATCGATTATTTTCCTGCAGGTCATTGAAAGTATTTCGGTTATCTCTAATTATTTGTTATAGAAACATTTTTGTACCTTGCAGTTCAACACACACATCCTATGGTATACATTTCCCTCTTTCTCAGCAACCACACAGTGCTATAAAGAATCCTTAAAATTTAACTAAACGATTTTTTTGTTTTTCAGAGTATAAACCAGTTAGTCTTTATCTTCGTCAGACTTTACGCAGTTGATTTAACCATTCCAATTCATCTTCAGACCTCTGTTTGACATCCTCCATTTTTCAAAATGAGAGCACCTATTCGTAGGTTATCAACCCTTCCATCCCTGTGATGTGTAACTAGTACACATTGCTTCTAAAAACTTTAATATCTCTAAATATAATAAATACTGGGTTCAGATTTTAGGTATTCCTCCGTAATACATTTACGCATTGAATGAAAAAATAATATTAATAACAATTTGCACTTATCGGCCACATCAGAGATATTTTGTGAAAATCGGGAATAAATTCACCAATACAATCAAAAGTGTGCCCGTGTGTGACGTAGGTATATTCATTCTTAAAAAACTGGCTTGGTCCATCGACGCTATTCACGTCTCACTCTCAATCTACTTCGATAAATGGGAACGCATGAAATAGAATCTCAGTTTGCTCGTTTCTATCGCTTCAGTTGCTTGCGGGCTTTCGTTTGAGGTGGTCGCTTCGCCCGTTTTGTAAACGTCGGCCGATGGTTTTTTCATGTTAACAGTAATTCAATTTCAATTATTATCACTTTGGACTTCAAATTTAATTAATTTAAGCTATTGGCTATGAATAATCTTCTTCTTCCGATTTAAAATCGCTCATTTTTACATGTGTATTGAATAAACAGCATCGGAATGCGCGGATTATTTTAGCACAGGAAGGGAAAGGTTAAACTCGTTGACTTCGTAATTCCTTAACAAAATACTTGTCAGTCTCTAATCGGTTCTCGATAGGGACTTCCGTTTTATATTTGTTTATTTGTATTCCTAGTTGGCGGTTTTTTTATTTAAGAGTTAAAACTTTATTAGTTAAACCAAAAAACGTAAATTTGCTGCAACTATATATTACATAATACGAGTAAAAGTAACTAGATTTTAATTAAAAGGGTATAAAATATGAGTCGAGAATAATACGTCGTTTTATCACTGATTTTGGTACAATTTTCCATTTCAATTTGGCATGGCATACTAATTACGAATAAAAGCAGGAGAATATTTCGGAAAATGAACGTTTTCCACCGACGCTAATTTCATTTCTGTTCCCGAGCACAAATAAAATTCAAGTAATTTTATTGGTTCTTACTGAGCCAGTTCCAGGCTGTTTGATATATTTTTTTCTCAGGAATTTCCTTTATCTAAGTAATTTCAATCAGGAATATTGTTCATCTTCCCTCCTGAGGGATTGTTAAAGATAGAAATCACTGTTGAAATAACTGGTATTTCAATTTTATTTGTTATAGTAAATATAATGTGACGACATCTATGGTCTAGTTGGCAAGACGCTTGATTTCCACTCGAAGGCTGGATTCCCTATAATACCCAAAAAAAAGGTGCCAGTCTTGCAAAATAAAAACAAGTTTAAAAACAATACTCGTGTACACCGAGTACATGTGTGAGTCTTCTCCCTGGCTCCATCCCAACTCATTGTCTGCGAAGACTGTGCGGGTCAGCTCTCCTCGTCCTCAGGTTGTATGCTCTTCTGTCCCGGACTACGTCCTCCAGGCCGTGCCTCTGCATCAGGTTATCTTTTTGCACCACCCATGAATTCTTTGGCCTTCCTCTGGTTGTTATTCGAGGAAGATCCATGGAGATTGCCTGGTTCACAATGTGATCGGGTGCTCTGCGTCCAACGTGCCCCTACCATCTCCATCGCCTCTCATCCATCTTGCTGTTGATGTATGTAGCACCCAAGCTTCCACGAATGCGTGAGATTCTTATTTTGTCTCGTAGGGACACACCTGCTGACCATCTTAGCATGCGCATTTCAGCAGTTTCTAGTTGCCTAGCGTAAGAGTTATACATCGTCCAGCATTCGAAGCCATAGAGGAGTGCGGGTCTGACAATCGTTTGGTATACTTTTCTTTTTAATTTTACTGGCATTTTCGGATCACATAGAACTCCCGTCATTGATCTAAACTTGTGTGAGTGTTGTTGCCTTTTTACGCACTGTAGTTTTGTCAACATGAACTATGATGAACCGCAGGTTCTGTGCCTACTCCAGTGATTCTAAACTCGAAGGTTTGATTTCGGCATTATTCTTCGATTTGTCTGAATTTGTTAGGACTATATTTGTTAGATTGCATACTTCACGTCCTCGAAATTGTTAATTCGCGACATATCATAATTTATGAAACTTGTGGTGTCGAGACCATGTGCTTGCCTTGAAAACAGGAAGATTAAAATATTATGAAATACTTGAATATTTTAAAATACTAAAGACAATAAAATAAGGGTAACTACCCTTGCAGTCAGGTACATTTTTATTCTATGACAACATTGTCACGGGCGACTTTGGTCGAGATTGGCAGCACTGTCTCTTCGTACTTCCTTGCCAAGGGGAAGCCGGCTAGCTGGCTCGTCCTATTCCGTGCTGAACGTGCTGAGATACAGACGTGGGTCCGACACTGCTCTTCCTCATATATCACAGAACTCCAGGACGCCATCTTGATTACGGGTGAATATTATTCCTCCTATTTTTAATGTGAATTTCGTCCGCACATTTTAACCATCGCTCAACTTTAATTCTAAATTGTTATTGGAATCTCCCTTGCTAAATACAACACATTTTTATTTTCTTGCCAATTTTAAACTTTTTTTTCTCGACATTCATCGAGTTTTTTTTTATATATTCTTTTTTTCTTTTTTCTTTTTTTTACAATATAATAAACTGTTTCATTACAAATTGTTCTTGTTTAATTGTGTCGCCTGTCCCAGCGAGAAACTAGAGAGACTTATTCAGAGTTAAGAGAACCCAACGAATCCCAGAGATCTAAAGAGTTCCTGTCTCGTTAAGAAGCCGACTGACCTGTGCGGGCCTGTCGCTCCTTGGTAAGATTGATATTTGGTGAATTGATTTAAATAATCAATTGTGTACATATATTTATTGTTTCTTAAATACAGCAGAAAGGCGTGACATAATTGGCCCCCGAACGCGGGGCAGAAAACTCTGTATCTCTTGATATCTCGCTGGACAAGGTTTTTATTTATAATTTGTTTGTTTTAAATAATAATTTGTTTACAGGAAAGTGTTTTATATGTATTTTTTTTTCTGTGTTTGCAAATTTGAACCACGTGTCTCCCGCGTTTGTTTTCGCTGTTCGCGACCACGCGGCCATCTTGTTGTCGCGTGCATACAGGCTCCGAGTTGGAAAGGCCGTTTTTCGAGTCTTTTTGGAATAGATTTTAGTTAACTTTTTCTAAATATTTTCTTGTAAAGAGTTGTGTGTTCCTAATTTAATTCGATTTAAAAAGTTATTTTGTTTGGAGATTTGAACCATGCTACTCCCGCGTTTGTTTTCGCTGTTCGCGACCACGCGGCCATCTTTGTTGTCGCGTGTATACGGGCTCCGGTTTGGTAAAGAGCTGTTTTCGAGTTTTTTCATTATTTGAATTGTGAATAGAATTTTAGTTAATTAAAGGAAGAAAAAGAATAGATTTTCTAGTTAACGTTCGCTAAAATATTTCGTTGTAAAGAGAATTGTGTTCTGATTTATTTGAGACCAATCTCATATTAAGAGAGTTCGTGGGTAGGCAAAGCGCACGAAACGCCTATCTTTCGTGAAATAATTCGCTGTTCAGTTGGCCAAGTTTTTCGGATTTTCTTTCAAGGATTAATCATTTCTTGGTGCTCGGTTTGTCGAAATATGGAGAATTTCAACGGTTTAATATTACAAAGAAGTGGAAGTTTCGCTTAAGTTAGATTCCTCTTTTACTTAAAAAGATTCCGTTGGAGCAAGTTATTTTTGGTTTCGATCTTGGTTCAATGGCCGAATCATGCATTGAATAGTTTCTTTCTGTAATGGATCTATAAACGATACAGTTGTTTATAGAGATTGAATTACATTTTGGTCTATAGTTGTTTGTAAATTTGAACTACGTTGTTTAGAGAAACCTTGTTTGTTTAACAAAACGATCGAGTTAGAATTGTTGTTTTGTTAGTGAGGTCTTGATTTGCTTTGGTGGAGCCCTGTTTTATTGTTTTATTGTTGTGGTGGATGGCTAGGCAAAGTGTTATGTGCGCCCTACTTTCGTAAGAGATATTCCAATCGCGTAAATGATCCAGTTTACGAATTTTGTTTAAGAATAAATAAGAATTATTATCTCAGTGGTCAGTTTAGTGATTTTGCGGATCGTAGTAGAACAAGAAGGAGATAAAGGATAGGAGTTCAATGTTTAGAAAATTTAAATTATGGAATGGTCGTGCGTAATGGACGGACGCCATTTTGTTTTGCGGCTGGAAATACTGTCCGATGTTTTTCTTTGAGGAAATAGATTCGCATGGTATCGTGTTTTGAAACAGATTAAATAATACAGGAAGTGCGTGGTCATTGAATGACGACAAGTGTTTTGAAATCATAGAATATTCCAGTTGAATAAGAATTGGTTCCTGGCTAATTGAGATCAATCTCACCTTGAAAGAAGGTAACTTCCGTAAATAATGTTTCAATTGCGCTAGAGATCCGGTTTACGGACGTTGTTTAGGAATAATTAATAGTTGTAATCGCAGTGTTCGATTCAGGGATTTTCAAAGTCAAGGGCAAAAGGAGGAATTGCGTAGTAATTATGGATAGTTTATTTTGTTAACGGTGTAGCGGGTCAGGCAGTAAATATTGTGAAAAGGAAAAAGAGTGGGAATTTGAAGAAGGCTCTAGATGTGATTAGTATTGCGTCATAGTTATATTTTTTCGTGATAGCAGTGGCTGTTATTAAACAATATGTTGGAATAGAGAGAACTGGGATTGAGTTCTAGAAGAATTCTTGTAATAGGATATTGCAAATTATTACGCGGAGCTACTGTTGTTATGGCGAGTTTGTGTAGATAGTATTGCGTCATAATTGATGTCGTTCGGTGATATTGGCTATTCTTATTGACATAGGGATTGTTAGAAAGGGCTGTTGTATTTTATTGATAATCAGTCAGTCGATGCTGAGTTTTCTTACATGCGCTGTTTTTAAACACTGAATTGAATTTCGGTTGGTTAGATTCCTTTGTGTTTTTGTATCAATACGATTGTTAACAAAGTGGTTTATGGGTTTCGGTAGGAATATGGTTTTAGGATAATTCCTTTGTTTCTGTCAGTGCATCTGGATAACACGGTTGGTTTCGAAATTCGAAAAGAATTTCGTTTTGAATAGATTCCTTTGTTTTGTGTCGGTGCATTGGGTACAAAGAGGATGGCTTGTTTATCCTTGAAGTAGAAGTAAATAGACTTCCTTCAACTAGCCATAGTTCCTGTGAGATGCAACATTAACCTTCTCAGAATTAAGGTTAAAAAGGTAGTGATTGCCAGGTAGTCTATAGGGTTTTCCTAGAAGGGTATGGGTCGGAAGACTTTAGGGTAAAGTGCAGACTAGACAGGCTTATGGATAGAAACAGTTGAGTCCCTTACAGATTATATTCCAAGAATAGAGAATTTAAAATCATTCTTTAGAGCCACCCTTGTCAGATAACGAATTATCGCGGGTGTAAGAAGTGATAGCATAAAGATGGCGCAGTGATTGTCTGTCCAGTCGTGATTAGTTGAGGATTTGTGAAAACTCTGCTCAGTTTTCGAGGTAATAATTAAGGAAGATAAAAGATCTCGCCTCGCTTCCTTTTACGTAAGAGCGTGGCCAGGTAGTCGGTAGTCGAGTGATCAGTAGTCGAGTATAGAACTGTTTCTCGTCGTAATAGGGAGATCGTAGTTGAGTATTCTCTCTTTAGAAACTAAAGAGCGTGGTCGAGTGACCAGTAGTCGAGTATAGAACTGTTTCTCGTCGTAATAGGGAGATCGTAGTTGAGTATTCTCTCTTTAGAAACTAAAGAGTGTGGTCAGATGACCACTACTTGAGAATGGAACTCTTTGTCGGCGTAACAAAGAAATCGTTAGTTTGTGTTGTCTCTTTTGAAATTAGAGAGCGTGGTCGGGTGACCACTACTCGAGAATGGAACTCTTTGTCGGCGTAACAAAGAAATCGTTACTTTGTCTTATCCTTTGAAATTAAAGAACGTGGCCAAGTGACAAGAAGTCGAGTAAAGTCACTTTGTCGTTTTGATAACGAGTGAGTTAGTTTGATATCTCTTTTGAAATTAAAGAACGTGGCCAAGTGACAAGAAGTCGAGTAAAGTCACTTTGTCGTTTTGATAACGAGTGAGTTAGTTTGATATCTCTTTTGAAATTAAAGAACGTGGCCAAGTGACAAGAAGTCGAGTAAAGTCACTTTGTCGTTTTGATAACGAGTGAGTTAGTTTGATATCTCTTTTGAAATTAAAGAACGTGGCCAAGTGACAAGAAGTCGAGTAAAGTCACTTTGTCGTTTTGATAACGAGTGAGTTAGTTTGATATCTCTTTTGAAATTAAAGAACGTGGCCAAGTGACAAGAAGTCGAGTAAAGTCACTTCGTCGTTGTAATAACGAGAAAGTAGTTTGTATTATCTCTTTTGAAATTAGAGAACGAGGCCAGGTGACGAGAAATCGATTGTAGCATTCGTTGTCGTTGTTATAACGAGTGAGTTAGTTTGTGTTGTCTCCTTTGAAATTAGAGAACGTGGTCAGGTGACGGGAAGTCGATTATAGCACTCTCTTGTCTTTGTAGAAACGAGAGAACTAGTCTGTTATCTCTTTTGAAATTAAAGAACGTGGCCAAGTGACAAGAAGTCGAGTAAAGTCACTTTTGTCGTGGTAATAACGAGAAAGTAGTTTGTATTGTCTCTTTTGAAATAAGAGAACGAGGCCAGGTGAGGAGAATCGATTTTAGCACTCTTTTGTCTTTGTAAAGAACGAGAGAGTTAGTTTGTTATCTCTTTTGAAATTAGAGAACGTGGTCAGGTGACAAGAAGTCGCTTATAGCACTCTTTTGTCGTTGTTAATAACGAGAGAGTTATTTGAGTAATCTCTCTTTAGAAACTAGAGAGCGTGGTCGGGTGACCAGTGATTGAGTAGAGAACTCTGTCTTGACGAAGAGAGCGTTAGGGGAGTATTCGCTCCTTAAACTAAAGATCGTGGTCGGATAACCAGTGATTCAGTAGAGAACTCTGTCTTAATGAAGAGAGCGTTAGGGGAGTATTCACTCTCCAAACTAAAGATCGTGGTCGAGTGACCAATAGTTGTGCATAGAACCCTCGATTGTGTTAATAAACGGAGCGTTAGATGACTACTCGCTCCGTAGAACCAAAGAGCGTGGCTAGGTAACCAGAGTGCGAGTATAGCCTCTTTGTCGTTGTAGTAACAGGAGAGTTAATAGTGTATTCTCTCATTGTAGACTGGAAAGCGTGGCCAGGTGATAGCTGGAGATTATAAAATTCTGGTCGTTTTACCAGAAACGGAGTTGGGAACTCAGTTTTGAACTCGGTTGGAACTGGAAAGCGTGACCTAGAGTCAAATTATTTGATTTACCATTCTTGTCTTGTAAGAAGGAAGGAATACCGGGGTTATTCTCTTATTAGAAAACGATTGAAGTTTAGTAGCTGCATAAATATTATATAAATTGACTATTGAATACAGTATAGCTTAGAATAGACCTTATGCGGTGAGTCCGTCGTCACACGATAAGGACGCGAACATATGATATGGGTCCGGTCCTGAGCACAGCTTCTGTGCCCGGGTGGATTATAGATAAGCTAATAGTTGACAGTGTAGTGATGGGTTCGTCAGCGCCTAATTGGGAGTCATTCATGGTTAGGAAAATGGTTCTTAAAATAATTAAATTAAATATTTTGTTATAATACCTTGAGGGTATACACTGTCGATTCCTTGGTGAATGGCAGTTTAGTATGTCAAGTCACGTCACCGGTGCGAATTTATTATTGCACAAGGGTGAATGAATAAGTGGGCTGGCCGTGGGCAATCTCGTATGGATTCATTTCCATATGTTTTATGTATGGGCTGGTATTCAACCCGGTGACTTAACCAAAGAATACCTGGCGTTCAATGAACCTGAGCCTAGACCACGAGTGGCGGAATGCTGAGAGCCTAGAATAGGATTGTCTTCCTAATTGTTGTCTTATCTGGTAAGAATTCGTGAGGTATTCCGAACTTCTTGACGGAGGGGTGTACCCTTCCCCCGGGAGTAGCGTTCCAAAGATTGTACAAAGGATTCAGTAGAGTATCCATCGTGGATAATTGCTTTGCGCTAATGCTATCGCTGGACAGTGGTCCGTAAATTTAATAGCAATAGAATTGTTCAGTAGTGCTATGGAGTAGGTGTTGCTTTCCACCGAGTTGAATTTTGGAAAAGGTTGTACAGATGGTACAGTGGAATATCCGTTTCGGATAGTTGCACGCAGTAAATGTTAGTTTTTGGACGGGTTCCATGATGATAATAGCCGTTGATGTGTTCGGAGTTTTCTTGTTGGGGAAGTGTAGCATTCCACGGTGTTGAAGGGCTATAGTATTGAAGCAAGTCATCTTGTTGACGAATTGACTCCTGTTGAGTGTGGAGTATATACTTTGAAATAAAAAATTAATTTTTTTTTTTTTGTTGTTGTTGTGTAAAATGTTATAAAATAATTTGTTCTGTCAAAGCACTCACCGAGTACGGGGTCGCAAGTTAGTCTGTGAGGCAGCGCAATGAAAGGTTTATGGGAAGTGTGGAGGTTGTAGTGGTGCTGCTGGGAGGAATAAGGATAAGAGTATGGTGCGTTCTCGAATGAACTTTGACAGAATTTATGTAACTGTTACGGTAATTGCCGTTGTATTTTTGTATTTATTATGCCGTTGTATTTTATATATTCTTTTTTTCTTTTTTCTTTTTTTTACAATATAATAAACTGTTTCATTACAAATTGTTCTTGTTTAATTGTGTCGCCTGTCCCAGCGAGAAACTAGAGAGACTTATTCAGAGTTAAGAGAACCCAACGAATCCCAGAGATCTAAAGAGTTCCTGTCTCGTTAAGAAGCCGACTGACCTGTGCGGGCCTGTCGCTCCTTGGTAAGATTGATATTTGGTGAATTGATTTAAATAATCAATTGTGTACATATATTTATTGTTTCTTAAATACAGCAGAAAGGCGTGACAAATTACTAATTCAAATACTTTAAAGTTAACTTGAATGAATATAAATAAAATTATAATTAAAGCGAGATTGAAAAATACACACTATAACACGATCGTTTGTATCTATCATCATATGTGTATGTATCATACGAGTATGTGTAAGTTGGTTCAAAAGAAAACTTCAGAATTTTTTTTCAGAAATAAGTAAAAAAAAGTTAAGAACTTTCTTTATTTCTCAACTTAATTAATTAAATAAAATTTGATCGAAATAAAAAATATGACACATTAAATTCATAAAGAGGAATTTCCCATCTTTAATAAAATGATTTTTCACATTTAAGCAACTGATATTTATTTTGATAGCAACTCGAATGCGCAATGTCTTGCAGTTCATTTATTGTGTTATTTTCGTTCTTTAACTTCTCTTCAAATAACAGCTATTCCAAGTAATCGTAACAAAAGACAATAAAAGTAAACCTTTTTCAATTCAACCCCTTCTTTTTCAAATCAACCCCATCTTTTGAACAATTGAACAGGGAGAATTCCAATGAAAACCTTCATCTGTTACGTTTTTGCTTTTTTTCATTTAGATTAATTTAATTTTGTAAGAGTTCTGAGTAACAATCATTTACACGTCGGACAAATTTCTTTAATTTTCTATTTCGTTTTTTTGTTTGTTTTTATATCTGGAATCTTCTTCCTTTGTTTCCTTTCAAATGAAGGGAATTTAATTTCTAGTCTCGCAAATAAAAGGAGCACATTTAGACTCTCTGGATTTATATTCGATTATATTTGCAATAAATGCAATTTCTCAAAACATCAATTGATCTTTGCGATTAGTGAACGAATACTGAGAAAAATTTATTTTTCTTAAATAAATAAGAAATATGTAAATGTATATTTTTAATTTGCCATTCATTTTAAAATTAGATGGTATTCTCAGATATTTTTTAAGAGAAGCTTACATACCAAATAGAGAAATATTTATAATTTCTTTATTTAGTTTACTGCTAAAGACATGCCTATTCACGGCTTTTCCAAAATAATCCGTAGATTGTAGTTTTTTCTAAGTTCAGTTTTACGTTAAATAAAAAAGGGTCCCAGTCTGGTAAATAAGTTCGTCTGATGAATATGCTCATGCACGATATACGTGAGCAAGTGTTTTTTTACCTATTCGTGTGTATTTCAAACACGTGCGATGACGAACTATGAGCTCCGTATCTTCCTCAAGTGGCTCTAAATCCAAAACCTCGATTGATGGGGCTGAATGAAATATTATCTATCTCCCAGCTATCCTCTTTAATATGATCTCATTGCGCTAATAAACCTCATTGTGTCATCTAGACCTCATCTTAGCTGCTACTCTACACTTCCAATAATTGTATGTTGTTCTGACTATATGAATTGCCAATGTTGTTTGAACTCCGGTGTAAGAAGGGTCAACAAATTTTTCGTTGATCTATTTCCTCTGATGTAAAAATACTCAAAAAGTAAAACTGTCATCTGAATTGAAAGGGATCAATACATTAAAGTTAACTGAAGGAAGAACAAACTAGGATAATCTATACAAATATATTTCCCTAGGTGTGTTGATTCCCATCAGCCCCCATAGCAGGATGAAAATCAATCAACATGTTTTTTATGACACTCGTCTTTTGACTTACGTTAATAATACAATAATTAATTTATAATTTGAAGTAAAGTAAACAAAATTGGTAAAAAAGTTATTTAAATAAGGTACATGTGTTAGAAATGTATGATAAAACAATAAGTAAAGAACGTGGATTGAAAGGAGATACGTTATTAAGGAAGAAAAACGAGTACTGAGATGATTTGATCGTGAAGTATGAATAAATTATGAAAAAAAAATTATGGAATATATACTAGTAGAATTAAGGGTACAAGAAAAAAAGCATGGCACTTGGTGTATGGACGTAGCAAAATTGAACGGTATCAACTAAAATATAATGAACTCTTGATTTGTTCTTTCTGTCTACCCTCATTAGGGGCATGGCCCAATGATGAAAGGGAACAAATGTTTCGACGGCCGTAATATAGTGGATAGAATTCAAGCTAAGCAATCGGGTACCCTAGGCTCGATTGCTGGTGGATCCACTTCTAGGCAAGGCCATTTTACATCTGAATGTATGCTTTTCTGCAGCTTATGAGCTAAATACTCACGTAAAGCTCTTTTAGGTGATATTGATGTCTCTCAGCATCACTTATTTTTTGTATATGTGGAGCTAATTAGGAAGCGCCTTTGAGTCGACCATAAAGATCGGGAAACAGCACTTAATCACATTTTCTTAATATTTTTGAAAACAAAAACCTGATTAAAATCGTTCTGTCATATTCAAATTTAAATATTATTTAATTTTTTTCAATAATTTCATTTGTTTTATTTGCATTTTCAGCATGAAATACAAATTAAAACCTTATTATTTGCAAATGAATAAACGTTTTCAATGCTCTTTTCAGAAAGTTCTTCAATCGCATTATGTATGATTTGTGATATATGTAACTGTATAGAAAATCTCTTTTTAACAATGGAGAGATGAGCCTTTTCCATTAGCTTTTCATGAAATATGAACACGCAGTCGGCGCTTGGCCGGCAATTCCTTTCATCAGTCTCGGAAGAGAAAAATATCAGCGGTGTCTTTCCTAAACTGTGGGCTGGTGCCAATTCACGAAAAGAAAATACTGAATCTCGGATTTTTAATAATCTTTTAATAAAAAAAAATTAATATTCCTACACATGTACCAAATATTACTTATATATGTCAAAATTAAGAGAGATCATATAAAATATTCTTTAATTAAATCAGTTTTCTTTCAATTTTTAAGATATTTCATTTAGCTAACAACTTGAAAATGAATGTAATATAAATCCTCTACCCCTTTCTTTGATTTTTTTCTTACACACACCATCACGTTATTTCCTATTTGGGGTAGGTAGAGGACAGAGTGTCAGATTTTTCTATCTAGACAGATCATTCGCCACTTCTACATCCATACAACTTCTCATTCAACCTCTATGATTTCTCTGCTTTTCAACATTTTGTTCTTTCAAAGTATAATTCACTTCATTCAACCATACTTTGATTAGTTTTTCTCTACCATGCCTTTCACTTACATAAGCTAAGTATTTTTTAATGCATATTTCTTCATTCATTCGTTTTACATACCCAAACCACATTTAAATTATCTATTTCATCCTACTGAATATATCAACCTTAAGCTCGTATTCATCAATAATCACTTTAATAATTTAATTTAATAATTTCCGTCTTTTAATTGATACCTCGTATATCCTTCAAAATGTACGTATTTTTACAGTATTTATTCAATGTTCGTTTTTTAATTATTTTTAATTTTAAAAAGTAAGATCATATATCCTCTTTGGAACGCTAACATTTATGGAATTTTTAATTTGATCTTGTGACAGCTGAATTCTTGATATACCAACGCCGCACAAAACATTATACAAATCATACATATTTTAAGGCTTTCTCAACTTGACTATAAAACTTTCTTCCTGGTTCAATCAGATATGATTAATCTTTATCAAAGTTTAAAAAGAAATGAAAAAGCATTATTTTCCTCAAAATATTCCTCGACCTTAATTCCCATCCAAATCACTATTTTCCTTGAGATTAAACAATTATTTTAATATGAAAAAATATATATAACCTGCTATTGAATAATTAAGACATTAAAATCGTGATTCAATAATCTCTTATTATTATGGTTAAGTTTCCATGAAAAATATTTCAATTCATTTAAAAAAAAGTTTTGAAATTACTGATACTACAACAAAGGTAAAACCAGATTACATTCTTGTAAAAAAATACAAACATTTGACTGGAAGCATTAGAAATCAATATCTACTGATTTAAATAATATTTTCTACCCTGATTTAGATTAACTATTTAATGTTAAAACAGTTTTCAGTACATGTATATTTAAGACCAGAGTAACAAATTTATTTGTTTTATAAAAAAATTTAAAATTATGTACTCGTATATAAATAACTTTGTTTTTCTATATTTTATTCTTCTTACATGAGTATTAAATGTCTCCTACCCGTTCAACATGTTCCACTTTCAAATCTCCAGTTATAAACAACTGTCACATCACTAAATTTATTGTACAGAACTCCTTAAATACTTATAGTACAATAACAAAGTCATTTTCTACATATTTTAACACTTTACCGTTTCCTTTCGATTGTGATTGGTTTAAATCATCATCTTTATAGGATGAAATGTCTAATAAACTTTATTATAAATCTGGGTTCGGTAAGGGGTTAAACGAATTGTTTTTTTTCTAATTTCGTAAGGAAGACAAAGATTCAAATCGATTTTTTTTTAATAAACAAGAACTAGCTGTACCTTAATTCTAATATATATTTTTATTTGTTATTTATAGAGTCTTTCAAATTGACCGTTTTTTTTTATTCAAATTTGTTTAATTCTTAAGAAAATACACAATGTGTTTTGATTTCAAAAAACTTTTTATTGTTTATTGAAGTATAATGTATGACATTTCAACACAAAAAAACAATATCCGCTAAATGTCCACCTCTTGCAGCTCCACAGATTTCCAAAATTTTCGATGACATTTTGGCATAATTGCGGTTCTAACTCACCAATAACGCGAGTAATTTCGTCCTTCAACTCAGGAATTTATCGGGGGTCATTTGTATAGAGCTGCTTTTTTACATAATCCCAGAGAATATAGTCCAACAGTATCAGATCACATGATATTGGTGGCCAATTAACATCACCGTTTCCGGAGATTACAATACATAAATAATTCAACCATTTGAATGCGTTGTTGAATTATATACGACTTCATTTTTATAAATGTCATACATTACACTTCGGAAATATCACAAGACCCAGGCAAGCTCGCGATGCCATCTGTGTTTTATCCAAGAATAAAAAAAACTCAATTTGAAAGACCCTTTATATACGAAAAGCCCAAAAATATTTATAACTACAGTTGTTTTCCAAATATCTTAATACGTCTGCCTCTCCTTTAAATTGTAAAAAGCGAAAATATTTTCTTTATAAAACGGAATGCAGAAGTAACTACAGACATTAATTATGATAAAAAATTGAATGACATATATATAAAATTGTGTAATAAAAAGTTCTCATCTTAAAAAAACGTAATAAAAAGAAAAATATTGAAATATTTTTATAAAAGTTTAGACGTAATAGAGGGGTTACAATAAACCTTATAATCCTTAGTAGAGAAATGTGAGATACACAACGGTGTGCCTTAATAGACAAACTAAAGGTACACCAATTTGTGTTTAAAACGTTTAAGAAAGGCTGAATTATATAACATGATATGTGGTTAATCTTTTATGGCACCAAGCCATAACCGATATGACGAATACTTTCATTGCGTAGTTACATGGAAAAATTAAAGTCTATGGAAAAGACAAGGGTCACTTTATCCCAGAACGACTTAGTTTATTTTGAGTGAATCTCTCCTCGCTGAGAATCATATAGTTTTTTTTCTTCAGAGAAAGCGATACCATGTTAAATGACGAGCTTGATCCCAATCTCTGATTCTTCTGCAATTCACATTTTCCGGTTAACTCGATTTCTAATTAATCCTAAAAACATCAGAATCTCTCATAAAGAACCTAAATAAAACACTTCCTTCTAAGGCATTTAGATTCGATTTCCGATAGTACACGATAAAATAATTGCTTCACCGTTTTGGAGTGTTGAAACCAGCTAATAATAATTAAAAAACAGTTCATTTAGTTCCGGTTAGAGGTCAAATTTTCCTCAAAGGCGTTTTATGTCAAGGCTCGAACCCACTATTGTTAAGAGATTTAAATATTACGAAATAAATATACGTAATATATTGTTTACAGTTAAGGCATTGTTTGTGCATTGTAAGGCAATTTTATCCACTTGGTCCGTTATCGGGATTAAGTTTAAAAGACGTTTGTTTTTCATCCAGATGTTCGGGATTTAATCTTTGTTAGTACCTAATTTTTAAAATAAAGATTTTTTATTGATTCACCCCTCTTTATCACATTTCTGGTTGCTTGAAAGAAATTTTCAAATGGCACTAAACCTACTAGCTTGTATTTTATAGTTAAGGTTTTGTTTGTACTCACCTGAAGATGAGTTGAAAGCCTTGAAACCGGTAGGGTTATACCGTTACAAAAAGTGGAATAAACAGAGTTTGACAAAACAAACTACAATAAATACACATAAGATAAGTGAAAGGATGGAAGGGTAGTGACTGCATCCAATAGATAAGGCACTTCCTTGCATTTTCATGTGTTCAGTTAAATATATTTGGCTAGAAAGCCTCAGAAAACTTACAAAGGGAAGACATTTAATAAAAATGTATTTTTGATATATTTGTTCATTGTACGAATTAAGGAAACTTGTTGTGCGCAAATTACTTTAAAATGAAAGAAAGAAATGGAGTTTAAATGGAAGTCTTACCAACTTAGTCATGGAGGTTGGCCATGTCACTTCTATATTAATAATATATTATTAATGGTCTGTCAAATATTACAGTAAGTGGAAAAGGTTTTTCTATATTGATCATTCCAAATACATTTCAAACATTATGGAAAACAGGAAATAGGATAAAGTTGGATCATTAAACATCAAAGGATCTCACTTGACTGCCACTCAAAGATACCATTTCACCTGGGTCGAATGTCAAAGAAAATAATAAAAAAAAACATGCCGACTTCCTAAAAAGGGGCACATAATACAGTCCATCTATCCAGAATAGCCAGTCAATAGGGGATGCCTTTCTATATTGTTATCGTATCACAATCTACCCTCGACATACTTGGAATAGGCCATATCCGAATTTTCACCAATAGAAATCGGTATTGAAGCGGACCAGAGTCACGTGATTAGAATTTATTTTCCCATTGGTATACCAAATCCTGAGCTTTTGATGGTGAAAATGCAATCTAAAAAAAAATAAAAAAATCTGAAACGGCAAATGTTTCGTGTTCGTGAAAACTTTTGTCAAAATAATTAAATTTCGATTTATAAAACAAAGAAAATCAATACATTCTAAACAAAGTTGAGGCAATAAGTAAGGTGACGTATATGATTATATTGTATATACTCGTACATATAATTAAGTTATAACCTGTTAGGCTAAGAAGAGATAATAGAATGCTAAACTTTCCCCTCAAAATCTACTTCTTTCGTTTTATACACATCCATGCCTTTTTCCATACAGTTCATTCTGATTCTCTTTCATCCTTTCTTTCGAAATTTCACCCACTTGGTGCTTTATCGTGATTAAGTTGAAAAGACCGTTGTTTTTCATCCCGGAGGTTGCGAGTTTAATGCTTGTTAGTACTCAACTTTTAATTTCAAGTGTTTTTATTGATTCACGCCTCTTTATCACATTTCTGGTTGATTGAAAGAAATTTTCAAATGGCGATAAACCTACAAGCTTGATTGTATTAAGACTTGTTTCTGTTTCTAATTTTATTATTTAGGTTAATTCAGTTTTTAATAAATTATTTTTAAACTATGAAGATTATCAGAATCAAGTTTAACTCGAATAGCTCAGCGGTTAAAAAGAAAAAAGAACACAGATATCTTTGGTCTCAGGATTCGACAGGTAATAACACAAGAAATGCTCACAGAATATCAGAGGAAAGGTTACAATAATGAAACACAATAATAATTTAGATTTAAATTATTAATTTTAACTACCGGATCAAATGGTCTAAGTAGGACTAGTTTGAATTTGAATAAGACTTTTGCTTATTTTAGTTACACTTGAAGAGTTTAATTTTAAAGGATTAATATCCTTTGCAAGAGAGGTTATCTCTAACAATCGCTTTAGAAGCGTCGTAAAACAAAGGAAACAATGGAATGCAAAATTTGAAATCACCAAAAGAATAACAAATAAGATCACAATACCTTTAAAAAAATTGACGTAATTGTTCGTTGTAATTATGCAACCGGTTTCATTGATGCCTGCACACCACTGGAAGCGTATTCTAGGAGCTGTGACTGAGGATCTAGTTCGTGGCGTCACCGAAGCCACTCTTCCCTCCAAGCCCTCTGACAAACGCGTCTGAGAGCTCGTTGATGGATTTAAAGAACGTAAAATAATCTAGGAATATGACGCAATCTGCACGTGGCGTCTTTCGTAGTGAAGAAAAAATCTCGGTGATGAAATGGATTCTCGTTGTCTAAATTAAACAATGAAGTAATTATGTACTCCCTCTCTGGATTTCCATTTTACAAAGAACATTATTTAATAATCTTTCTTTGTTCTATTACGCTAGAGGTTAGAACTGGTCCCGAGCCGTAATTATTAATTAAAAGAATTACTATGAACCTTAGCAGAGGACAGACAGGTGTCTGTTGGTTCGAGGGAATTATGCGCTGGGCTCTGGCCCCGAAGCAATTGGAGAGCCAGGAAAGTAGGGATGAGTGCGTCACGTCTGCACTTGCATCTTCGGGCGGTATCCTTGAAAAGATCTATTGGATTGCCGAGAACTTTGCCGACAGCTAGGATATTACAGACAAATGTATATGAAGCAAATAATATTTTGATCACGTGAAATTATTTCGAGAACATCATGATTTCTATCGATAATTTAACCCGTCCTAACTAAATGTACAGAAAATTAACGGTTTCTCCAAATTTAAGATGTTGTAAGATTGACAACAATGAACAGTAAAGAACGACGTCAAAAACAGAAAACTGGGAAAGCCGATAGACAACCTCTTTTAAGCGTATCGCAAGTCCATGATCAGAAAGACGCTAGAAATTTTTGGCGAGATACGAGGTTGTGACGGGACAGTAAAGAATATTACACAATAGAGATAGTATGTGAATTCGGTGTCTACGAGTATTTCTCAGGTTTAACCAGTTCAGCGCCTTCTGGTATGGAGTGATATGATCGTAATTTCTCAGGTTAGGTTAGGTTAGGTAATTTCTCAGGTTAAAAATATATCTTACGACAAACATTTTGATAACGCTGTAATTTGTTCAGGTATTCCTCCGTAATATCTAAAAAAACAGACGTCCGCATAGTCTAAAATCGGAAAGATCAGAGATTGCAAGAGTAAAATTTTGTTTAATTAAAAAACTACACGTTCAATTTAAAAAAAACCTCATAATTAAACGCTCGATAGCTCTAGATTGTTTATTTATTTTACTAAGTGCAGCTGCTTTGCGATATAAATGTGTTGCTAAACCATTGGTGAAGCTTGGTTTCCGGGATTTATAGACTCAAAAATATTTATCCATTACAATGGGAAAAATACTTTAGAGACCTGTTTAACAACACATCTCCACCAGCAACTCCAGATATAATAATTAACGAACCCACAACATTGGAGGAGAGTGAAATTAGACAAGGGATATAACAATTACAAATATATATATTAGTTAATCTTCACCACACGAGGAAAAAAAGATCTTTGAAAACGACAGTGAACTCAAATAAAACATTGGCGAATACAAAATAAATATTATTTATTTAATTAAATGTAAGATTGTTTTACCGTACTGGCTGAGTATGATAAATTAAGTTGGGCTGATCACGCTCCCAATCTAACTCTGGCTAAAACTCTGCGGCGGTTATCCTATGACACAGAAGAATTGAAATGACAAAGCCATTCACAGATCTTAAGCTGCACTGGAAGAAGTCTTTTGATTCTCCTTATATATAGAGAAATGTTGGTTTCTACCAATGGATAACCACCGAAACTCAGTCATCAAGATCTTGTTAGTTCAGGAAAAGGTGAAACGCGTGCAGGGGCGATTGACTTTTGGACCGCTGGATAGGTAGTGCAGTACCTTACACTCGAAAAATATTATATAATACTATCAAGACGTTATATTGTGATTTTCATGATTAAAAAGTCTTAAAGTTCAACGTGTTGTAAAAAACTCTATGTACGAGTATATGATAAGTGTTGCATAGATTATTTCCAACCAAAACCAAAATTTTACTCGTTCCGATTCTGGACTATGCGGACGTATGTTACTCGGATGTTACAGAGAAACAGCTGGACAAATTACAGCGTCTTCAAAATATGTGCTTAAGATTCATTTTCAACCTACGTAAGTACGATCATATAACTTCATACCAGAAGGCATTGATATGGTTGAATGTTATAAATAAATGCCAAATTCTCATACTGTCTCTATTGTATAATATCCTCAACTGTCCCGTCACCCCCTCTTATCTCACCGAGAATTTTCAGCGTCTTTCCAATCATGGATTAGCGCTACGATCAAACAGAGATTGTTTATTGGCCTTTCCAGTTCGCCGCTCCTCTTTCTTTACGTCGTCCTTTACTGTCCATGTAGTGAGACTCTGGAATCAGTTACAAACCAATATAAGACTCGCTCCGTCCTTGGCATGCTCTAAAAAGCGATTGAAAAACTTCTTAATTTCTAGTCAGTAAAATAACGTGTTTCATTCCTGATTGTTCTCTTCCTTTCCTCTCCAAAATCCCTTCCTTTCCTTTTGATTGATGATATCTCACTTTATATGAAAAAAATGTTCGGGTGATTGTCCGTCTTTGTGGGGTTCGTGGGCATGTGCTCACGTATATGTTTATGGATTTCGTGGGGATGGATAGTCATTTGAATGATATATGCGACCACGTAACTTGCTTCAGTTACTTTTGTCTGGTTGTCTGGAAAAGATTGCCGCCTGGCAATAAGCCCGCCAGATTGTATTTGAAATAAAAGTGTTAAATAAATATGATATATGTTAAATAATTTCTCAGGTTTATTTCCATATGAGATTATTTTCAGACTGATTAGTAAAGTGTTAAGCAAGTATTACGTTAAAATCAGGCTAAAACCCTTTTTAAAAAATCCGGGACCAAAGGGTATAGAAACCACAACCCCGGGTCGAAAGACAGGCGTGAAAACACGCCTTATAAACTAAGCCACGGGGGTCATATTATTATTATAAAACTAATAAAACTGTAAGCATCAATATGATATATTTGGTACATACCATACACGTATATTTATTACACGTGTGGTAAACCACCCATCAAAACTATGTATGTGCAGTAATGTAAATGCATCTAATTAGCACGTAAAATAAGTCGGAATGTTAAATATTAAAACCAAACAGATTCAAATTAATTAACAGGAATTTTGTATTATTCAGCCGTGTATAAAGTTTCCAGTGAATAAACAGTTTGGAATATTTATTTGCGAAATTCACTGATGTAATAAACATACATATTTCATTCGTACGGTTAACAATGCATATAAAATCTCGAAAATGCATATATCACACGATAAACAAAATTACTAATATTTGATTCAACATTATTTAATTTCATACTAGATATGTCCCATGTGTATAAATATTTAGTTTATTAGAAGTTTTTAGATTATTTTGTAACGTACACCCGTTCTCCCCTCAATCATGATAATGTTTTTGTGGATAGTAAACACCTGTCCAACATTCAAATCAATGGATTGATTTTAAACCGAAGAAGGGTTTGAAACGCATCTCTTTGTGATGTGTTTAAGAATTTTACGATATTTTAGACACATGCTTGTATCGCGAGGGGAAGACGATAGTTTTGAGGAGTCAATTATGTGAAGGGCAAAAGGAGCTGAGATCGAGCACCCCTCCGATAGAGTCATCAGGTAAAAAAAGAGCGGAGCTCATTTTATGAGGCACAACATAGGGCAAAAGATGCTCGAAAAGGACGGTTTATACCCATGATTTTCACCATTTTCAAAATTAAATGAATGAAAAATAAAAACACTTAAATTACTATGCAGATGTTAAAGCTTTATTTCCGTTTATAACTTAGAACCGTCATCTCCATACTTGAAGCCTTCTAACCTATTTACCCTTTTTGGGAGGTTTTATCAACATTTTTGATGGCCTATGAACACATACATACACTTCGTTTGAAGCAAAATGTCTGACTATCAAATATCGGAAGATATACATCGGTTTCTTTGTAGTTCATCATCCCTCGGAAAGTTTTCTGCCGGTTTCTTACCAAATATGTTTTTCAGAATATAAGTGGATACGGGGAAGTACCTAATCGAGTGGCCGTAGCCACTACTTTGTTATCCTCACACTAAAAATGTTAATAATTATTTTCTCATATTTTTTCATCCATCAAAAGGAGTCCATTTGATTCCCGAGTAAGAATGTCATTAAAGATAGTCTGCTCTCTAAATAGCGTTATGTAAAATACATTTTTTTTCATTATTAGAATATAGTATAATGCTCTTCCTAGCGTTTGCAAATGCAACAAATCTGTCAGATTAACCTTTCCCTTCCTGTGCTTAAAAAAATCCGCGCGTTCCGGTGCTGTGTATTCAATACACATGTAAAAATGAGCGATTTAAAGTCGAAAAAATAAGAACATTCGTAGCCAATCGCTTAAATTAATTAAATTTGAAGTCAAAAGGGATAATGATTGAAATTTTATTGCTGAAAACATGAAAAAAACCATCGGCCTACGTTCACAAAACGGGCAAAGCGACCACCTTAAGCGAAAACCCGCGAGCTACTGAAGCGAGAGAAGCGAGCGAACTCAGATTTTATTTTTTGCGTTCCCATATATTTTTTATTTTATTTTTATTTTTATTTATTATAACACATGACAAGAAATATATTAGGTGTTAACGTAAGTGGTGTCGGTTTTTTTTTTTTCAATTTAAAAATGAGCACCAAAAGTAAAACAAAATGATAAATGTTATACGTAATTCGAAAGAAAAATTGCTGCTTTAAAATATATGGTGTTTGCTTTTACATTATATATATTATTTTATTTGATTACAGACCTTCAAAATGGAATGTCAAGTAGACGAAAGTGAGCATTTTTGACACCTCCTTATGTTCGCGTTCAATCGAGGAAATAAAGCTGCCAAAGTTGCTCGCGATATTTGCAAAGTGTACGGTGAAGATGCTATGAATAAAAGGACAGCTCGTCGATGGTTTTTCAAAGACGGTAATTTCGACCTGAAAGACATGGAGCGTTCCGGATGACCAGTGGACTTCGATGAGGACCGCTTAAACCATATTATTCATGAAGATACCCTTCAAACCACCGAAGACTCACCTCAAACTATATTGAAGAGCGAGATCGAAAAGCTGCGTTTTTTTTAGCTTTCAAGCTGAGACCACTGGAGCTATACAATGAACTCATATTTCGTCATTGCATTTGTTGACAATAAAGACTTAACAAAGTCACACATTTCCAGCGCACTGCAGCGCGTGAGCACAGTTACAAGGCTTGATCAAATTTGGACCCTTTTTAATTTTTTGATAACATCGGGAATCGAACCCGATTTATCGAATCAAATATCAAAAGTCTTACTAATAGAGATCTTCTTTTTTTTTTTTTCGTAAATTTTTCATCTATGTCTAATGGGACTTATGTCTCAAAAACTTGACGTGTTCATATTTAAAGGTGTGTTTTGTAAAAAAAAATCGCAAACAATGATCGATTTTACAAAGCTTTTATTATACACAGTCAAACCAATTTTTTTTTTCAATATTATTACTTTCTAATTTTATAACTCACCATCCCTGCGCAACATTAATCAACTTAGACTTCTGAAGATCCGTAACGCCTTTGGCTACAATTAACACAGAGTAAGGAGAGAAGGAAAAAGTCTTGGGAATTAACACAATGAGAAAATTACAAAAGATGACAAATGAAGGGCGCGGTTGCCATTTCACCATTTATCTCACATACCGCTACGAGAGAATATAATGAACGATATCTGCCCCCTCCTGTAAACATCCCCATTTTTACTTTATTAAATAAAGAGATGGGAGGGAATGTTGGGAAAACAACTCACGAGATTTTCCCATTCACAAAATTTAACTTCGTCGTTCCTCGGAGCATTTCGCATTCAAGTTATTACATTTTTAATGAAGAAAAAACGCTTGTACAACACAATTTTGCCCTTTGAAAAATTGCGAAATAACAAAAAACAGTGCATATATATATTTTTAAAGAAAATAAACCAGAGTCTATGAAGAAGCCACAAGATGGTTTTGGACCCTTAAATGTTTGAATGAAAAATGTAATAAAATTTTTAAGGACTACTTAAGGGGCTTTCATTCTTTAACTTCTTATTTTCTTTGGAATTATAAAACAAAGACGTCGACTTCAGGCGATTTCGTATACTTCAGGTGCCAGGTTTTCAAGATTATGGGTAGAAAATACATAGTATCATATAATGACAGTTATGTAATGAAAGTTATATAATATAACGACGGTTATATCGTTATAAAACCCGTTACAATTCAACTACTAGAGCTGCTAGACGTGATTTGTTTTCTTTAGCGCTCTTGAGGATAGTTGGCTCTCTAAATAAATTGTCACTGTACTATTACTATTTTTTTTGGTTGAATGTAAAATATTTCATTGTTATACTCTATATTGACAAAACATCCATTTTAAATATGAAGAGCAAATAAGAATATTTTTAACAACAACAATCACATCAGTAAATTACACACTTTTTAGTTGAGTTCCATCTTAAAAATTGTTCGATCCATTCAAACATATACAAAAAACTCTCACATATCTTCTAATATTTCAAGACTGCTAATGTAACAATTTATATAGCATCTTTTAGAGATCCGACTCTCCTCGATGGCGATATGACTTGAGACTGCCACCCACAATTATTGACAGATTAAAGATATTACAAAATTAATATACGAGAATTTTAATTCAGTGAAAAGATAGAAAAGCAAAGAAAAAATTGGATACTACCGAAAAACGTTCTACCAACTAGGTCACATCACATGTTTACCATCACATCAATAATATAAATCCCCAACTTTCACTAAAATAAACTTCTAACACTTGTTATCTACTTAAAATTTTCAGCGTCTTTCCAATCATGGATTAGCGCTACGCTCAAACAGAGATTGTCTATTGGCCTTTCCAGTTCACTTCTCTTTTTTCACGTCGCCCTTTACTGTCCATGCAGTGAGACTCTGGAATTAGTTACAAACCAATATAAGACTCGCTCCGTCCTTCGCATGCTTTAAGAAACGACTAAGAAAACTCTTAATTTCTAGCCAGTAAAATAACGTGTTTGATTCCTGATTTTTCTTTTCCTTTTCTCTCCGCCATCCCTTCCTTTCCTTTTGATTGATGATATCTCACTTTATATGAGAAAATAATGTTCGGGTGATTGATCGTCTTTGTGAGGTTCGTGGGTATATGCTCACGTAGGTGTTTATGGATTTCGTGGAGATGGATAATCATCTGAATGATTTACGCAACCACGTGGTTGGAAGATATTGCCGCCTGGATAAGCTCGCCAGATTATATTTGCAATAAAAGTGTTAAATAAATAAAAATAAATATCTATTACACTTTCGTTGTGTATAGAACAACCAGTCAGGCTAATTGCCATGAAGCAATATCTTCCAGCCAACCAAAGATGTAATAATTGGCATTAAGTGAAAACCAGACTGGAATCTTTTTTTAAAAATCAGGGTTCCAACGGGAATCGAATTCGGGCTGGTAGACAAGTGTCTTATCAAATACGCCACGGAGGTTGTATAATTGGTTGGATGATAATAACACTAAAAAATAAATCTGCCATTTTATACATTGTACAATAAATTTTTTAAATAAATTAATCAAAACATATCAAATAAGGGTTGGATCCTTTTCATATATATACATTCCCTTGACCCCATACTTCGTAGAACACATGAATAATCTCTGTCTGTAAGCCACATATTTGCTGACCATAAGTAAAGGATTAAGTGTATGGAATAATACCCCCTTCTTGAGATAAGATAATGGGAAAATGATTTCCATAGAGCCAATTTCGGGCAAGTCCACAATTATTTGGTCTGTCTATACAGATACTAAGAAGTAATATTGTTACATTATTTGGTTATTATACTTCATCAACGCAACGGTTAACAGATAATATGTTTTAGGGGACTACGTGCTTCACTTGATGGAGGTTAAATATTAATCAGACTAAAATGTTAATTTAGCTTGTTCAGGATAGTATTAAATATACCTTATTTGGATGGTATTATACGGTGATTAATTATACGCCTAAATGGATTTTTTTTACGTACATAGACAAGGGACAAACTATCACACTTTGTTCCATAGAGATGAACCACAATACTATGTTCCATAGAGACAAACCACCATGTTATGTTCCATAGAAAAAAATCACCATACTATGTTCCATAGAGATGAACCACCATGATATGTTCCATAGAGATAAACCACCATGCTATGTTTCATAGAAAGAAACCACCATGCTATGTTTCATAGAGACGAACCACCATTATATGTTCCATAGAAATAAACCACCATGCTATGTTCCATAGAGAAAAACCACCATGATATGTTCCATAGAGACAAACCACCATGATATGTTCCATAGAGATGAACCACCATGATATCTTCCATAGAAACAAACCACCACGCTATGTTTCATAGAGACAAACCACCATGATATGTTCCATAGAGACAAACCACCATACTATGTTCCAGGAGACGAACCACCATGATGTGTTCCATAGAGACAAACCACCATGCTATGTTCCATAGAGACGAACCACCATGACATGTTCCATAGAGACAAACCACCATGCAATGTTCCATGGAAAGAAGCCACCATGCTTTGTTTTATAGAGACAAACTACCACTCTGTATTTTTATTTATTTATTTTTTATTTTATATTTATTTTATTTTTTTATTTATTTATTTATTACACATGACAAGAAATATACATAATTTGCGAAAAAACAGCACGTAATTTAATTTGCATAAACAATTTTAATGGATCTGGGTTTGTTGCCTTTTATTTGTCGTGTCCCCAGTAAATGAGGCTTTTGCCTGTATCTCACTGAGAATATTAAGCATGAAAAAATAAATCGATACTTCTTTCCGATTTTCGATTACACAATAGCAAAACCCCGTTGTACATTCTCATCAACCTGACAAACAGTGACACTCAATTACAACTGAAAACATCTTGTATTTCATTGAAATTCACAGGATACTTCACAAATATATTTAACTATTTTTCAACATAATTGCAGTCGAGATCGAGACATTAATGTAGTCGAGGCACCAGCTTTTGTATGCCAGTGTCATAGACCTCCGTCGCAAGTTCTTTCAGCCAATTCTTCACAGCTTCCTCGACCTCGTGATCGTTGAAAAATTGTCGGGATGTAGTGACACACCCACGTCTCCTCCCCTATCACGATAGAGTTCAGAAAAGCTTCTCCCTTTTGTGCAAAACGATCCAAAAATTCACGCGCGGCGGTCTCGCGATTTTGACGGTGCTCCGGTGTAAGCATTATAGGCACCCATCACGCACACAACTTCTTGTTACCAAGTTTTTACGACACGATATTAACAAAGAGACTTCGAGAAATGTCAGGAAATTCTTCGTGAAGGTCGTCAAGCGTCACACGGCGGTCATTTTTGCACTTGTTCTTCAATTTTTTGCGCAAATTCGTCAGAAATCACTGCCTTGCCTCGTTGTGAGTATCATACGGCCTTCCGTGAACAGCCTAATCCCCTTCGTGACATGTTGTCGAGTCATCACATTACTACTATAAACTCGCACGAGCTTCCGATGGATACTTGCGGCTGTATTGTTTTGCAAAGTCAAAAAACTGATGACCGCGCGGGTCTCGCACGGATGAGAGTTGGCGGGAGCGCACGATGACCTCTCCATCAGAAGAATTTACTGTGACTGAACAAAATGGCCGACAAACACGCGGGACCAAACAAACTGATCGTTAGGATCCCCCCTACACGCCAATTGCACCAACTTTGAAATAAAAAAATTCCCCCGGCCTCAGGAGCCCTTGTAACCTTAGTTTCTGGAGGACCCTCGTACCTTAATACAAATGTGTAATGATACGATACCATACATATTTGTACACTTCATTATAATCAGTGAATTTATTATTTATGGATTTATTTGAACTGGCTAGGTAATGATTTTGATTCGGTAATAATGTGGAGTGTGGAACCAACCTAAATATAATTGTTTTATGGTATCCCTATGTGTTTAGTAATTTGAACTGGCTAGGTAATGATTTTGACTCGGTAATAATGTGGAGTGTGGAACCAACCTAAATATAATTGTTTTATGGTATCCCTATGTGTTTAGTAATTTGAACTTGCTAGGTAATGATTTTGACTCGGTAATAATGTGGAGTGTGGAACCAACCTAAATAGAATTGTTTTATGGTATCCCTACGTGTTTAGTAATTTGAACTGGCTAGGTAATGATTTTGACTCGGTAATAATGTGGAGTGTGGAACCAACCTAAATATCATTGTTTTATGGTATCCATATGTGTTTAGTAATACTTATGGGACAATGATGATTCAATTTTAAATATACATAACAAATATCCCGTTATGGCGCATATACCATAAATAATTATGGTGTAATACAAAACAAATATGGCATTCTTTTCTATGAAGAATAGAAAGAACTTATATTTGTAACATAACTAATATTGCATTAAACCGTCAATATATTGCTTCAAATTGCATACTCCATGGCCAAGTTGATAAAACACATATCGTCCAGTCCAGATGTTGCAAGTTTGATTCCCGTTTGTACCCATTTTTTTTAAAAGGTCAAGTCTCGTTTTAATGAAGATTTTTTAATTATCTTTCCGCTTGGTTGGAACGAATTGCTACATTGTAATATACCCACCAAATTTTACTGTTTGCAATGAAATTATAATCAAATATGAATAAATAGTTGCCCCTACCATTGTTCGGTGGGTCCACCAGGCATACACTGGAGAACCATATAAAGAATAGATCCATCAACCTTTCTCCATCAGCTACCCAGGGGACGCTCCCCTACATCGTAGAAGGCCAGCATGAGGTCTCGACTTTATATTGCCACAGTAGCGATTCTCACAATTCAATAAAAAACAATTACATATCACTCAAGGGGTTAATAGGAGAAGATTTTAATATATTTTATTAAACATTAACATCATCATCATCACCGTTATACTGTCACGTTTATACACCTCGTCATGCATATCATCCTATTCGAAAAGATTTTCAATCTTCTCTCTCTCAGACTATGATCTATGTGATAATTTTTCGTTTTTCTAGATCTTTCCAAACTTCTCATACCTTTTGTACTACTAGGATAGATAATTTTTTGACAAACTTTAATCATCAATTCTTTCTACATGGCCGCACCATCTCAATGTCTTTTTGTTCATCTTTAGCCCTACATCTGCTTTCAATTCGTATTTTTTTTCTTTTGCCCTTGTGTTTTAATGTGTTATATTATTTTTTCACACATAAAGTTAACATGTAAGGTTTCGAAAAAAAAAAACAATATATTTTGCTTAAGAAATATAATCAAAATTAAGGACGCGTAAATAATAGAAGTGAAAAAGTTGATAATGTGTATTATAATTGTGAACAAAAATATATATTTTTTCAATTGTTTTTTTTTCTGAGATGTAAATGTTTCATTTTTACTCCAATAAATACAAAAATGGGTAAGTTTAATATTTTCAATGCACAGTACGTAATAGGTTAGTCAAAACGTTTTGAAAGCGACATCTATGGAGCAGTAGAAAACCCAAATTTCTACGCCATTTTAATATTTCATCTTTTATAAGAACGTACTCAAAATTTCATTTCGATCTGTCAATTCATTGATTGTTTACAAGCCATTTGAAGTTGACGTGTCAGTGTATTTTTTAACAATGGAAAAATTCGAATATCGTGCAGTGATTAAATTCTTTGTTTTGGAAGGTTTATCGGCTATTGAGATCCATGCAAAGATGGTGAAAGTATTAAAGGAGTCTTCTCCTTCATTTTCAACCATTCACCGATGGGTTTTGGAGTTTAAGCGTGGCCGTACAAGCGTTGAAGACGATCCACGCTCAGGACGTCCAAAAAGTGCATCAACACCAGAAATCATAGCAAAAATACAGGATATGGTTTTGGAAGATCTGGAAGATTTGGAAGATCGACTGTGGATGTGATAGCTGACACCATAGGCATCTCACATGGAACAACATGGTATATTTTGGCTGAAGTTTTGGATTTCAAAAAACTGTGTGCACAATGGGTGCCGCATTTGCTAACAATGCAACAAAAACACGTTCGAATGCGACTTTCTGAGCAACATTTGGAGCAATTTCGAAAGGATAAAAAGGATTCATCACTATGGATGAGATTTGGGTCTACCACCATGATCCTGAATCAAAACAAGAGGCTAAGGAGTGGTGTGAACCAGGCACTTTGGCTCCGAAGCGAGTTCGTGTCCAGAAATCGGTCAAGAAGGTGTTAGCGTCAGTTTTTTGGGATGCAAAAGGAATTTTATTGATAAATTATCTCCAAACTGGTAAGACAATCAACTCTGATTATTATTGTGACCTTTTGGATCAGTTGGATGAAAAAACCTGTGAAAAAAGACCCGGTTTGCAGAAGAAAAAAATCATTTTTCATCAAGACAATGCACCTGCTCACACAGCTAAAAAAACCATCACGAAAATCAGTGAATTGGGGTACGAATTGTTGCAGCATCCACCCTATTCGCCAGATTTAGCTCTCTCTGACTTCTGGCTGTTCTCACACCTCAAAAAATTCCTTCGTGGAAAGCATTTTTCATCAAACGAAGAGGTTATAGCCGTCGTAGAGGAGTATTTTGCAGGCCTTCCAGAAAGTCACTTCCGTGATGGGACAACAAAGTTGGAAGATCGTTGGACCAAGTATATTGATCTTATGGGGGACTATACTGAGCAATAAAAGTGATTTCCCTCCAAAAGAAATGTTTTTTCATTTCCGTTTTCAAAACTTTTTGACTAACCGGCCGATTGGATGAGAAGGGAAATTCTCACAGGAAGTGCGCAGTCTACCGCACCAGTCCAATGGTGTAAAACGATGTCAGTGAGAAACTATACCGGAAGGCTCGATTTATAAAAAAACCATTGGATAGGAAAACATTTAACTACAGCTTAAAATACTTTTCGGAATTATTCCCATATTGAGTTAACTTAAATGTTGGCCGACGTTTCGAATGCGTTGCAGTCTTCATCCTCAGGGTGATGATAAAAATAACATTATCGAATATGAATCGGTGATATTTCTTACATCGTCTTGAATATAAAGGCTGTAAAGACTTCAAAACTTCAATCATCTCCTAAAAGCGTATGAAAACGTTTCCGAAAAATGATTCCAACAACTGAAAAATAGCCCTTACCCTTTATACGGCAACATATGGGTATGTTATCTCTAAGAAAACCAAAATTTTGAGTATTTAATTAAAAATATTTATGTTAAAGAATCTTAAATCCTTTTTATTAAAAATTTATTAAAAAGTTCCGACTTTTAAATTTGTAGAACTTAATAAAAGAATACTTAACAATAAATTACTATGTGATTCAACTTATTACATTAATTCCCGCTACACGAGATTCTACTGCCTATCCTGAAGCATTTTTCAAGCTGAATTATATTCAAAAATAATTTAATCCTAGTTTAAACATTTTTTAATATAATTTTGTTAAAAAAAGTTAGTGTCTCAAAAGAGAAATTGCGAAAAAAAGAGTTGAAAATCTTCAAAATTGCATTTTTAGTACATTTTTATTTGTTTTAAGATAATAATATTAACAATAAATTGACGACCCATATAGCGCTTTTCCTTTACAGAATATCATAACAATAAAATTTTATTCCTAAATGTATGATACACGCCTAAATAAATCCTCGCTGAATAATACCTGGACGATAAATACGAGTATATCCTTACAATTCAATAATAAAGCCCGTGAATATCTTAATTTACAATTTAATTAAAATTTCATAATGTTTGCCATTTTTAATAAAGTGTTTCCATTTCCTTTTTTCATTTTGTCAAGAGTATTAAATACTGGTTATGTATATGTCTATTTCAATATAAATACAAACGGAAAATTTCTTATGTATTTTTCATTTTACGAGATTTATGTTGCAAGTTTGCGAAATTTCCCCCGGTTGCGGATAAAGTTTATTTCAGATAATGCCCGGCTCTCCTGCATATTTATGACGATACATCCTACTTATTTTCGTTAAAATATCGCAAGTTTTCAAGAAAAATTGAAATCCTCTAGCGAGCTCAAATTTTTGACCTATATTTCCATGAACATTGAAAGTTTTTCATAATTTTTTTTGCCTAGTGTAATTAGTCTAAAATATAAAACGTCAGCTTTGATGGATTACTCACCAAGTTAATATTCCTTCGACATACTTACATACATTCCATTCCACCATGCCTCTTTTTAAGTAAGCAGAAATGAAAGATTTTTTAAAATACATTCTATCCACGCACATAGATATTATCTCATCCACGTATATTCGTCATACATACATAACTTTTTTTTCATAAATTTAACCATTTCCTTAGAAAAATTATTGCAAATACCTCCTTCCAAAACTATATCTCCAATTGTTATAGATATGTTTAATATACTATACATTTTACAATTTGGCCAAATTATCTCCAGAGTATTTAATAATAAATATATTCACTTTTTTATTCCGCGTATTAGTATTTTTATATTCTATCCCAAGGCTTTCTTTAGACAAAGGAGATAAACTACATAAGAGCGGAGTGTATGAAATATAATGTGTTTCTGAAAGCAAATACGAGTATTGGAATGACACAAAGACACATAGGCACTAAAATACAAGACATAAGCTTTGTTTATCTAATAACACCTGTTCAAAATTTTCAAACCATACCATACATGTATAACAGAGACGTATCATAATTTCAAAGATAGGAAAGTTCAAGTTTAAATTAATTACAAAAATTATACGAAACAATTAATTTAGAAACATTAGAGATATACAAAACCTTAAGCAATAAATAACCAAATAATCAAAAAGGTTTTAACCTCTCTTTAATATTTTTCATTTAGGTTAATATATCGCACACACTTCCGACGTACATGACACCAGTCTGAGATAAACTCGGCTCTCGTAGCGAACTGGGATCTTTTGCCTGAAGAAAGTTTCGGGATAGGAAGTACAAACATATGTAGTGGGCATCAATGTAATTATTAGAATAACAAAGTGATTTCAGCTATTGATCTATAGGAAAAATATAACAGAGTATGGCATTGGCCGGTTTCCCGTTTGAACGCGTCTGTTATTTATTTTTTACAATAATTATCAAATATCTGTTCCCCGTGAACAGGTCGTTTTCATTTCAAATTTATTATCTGATTACACAAGTAAGCGTTTACTTATAAATAAAACATAATTTCGAAAATATATTATCTTGTAAATCTTACATATCATATCAGGAATATCAAAATCCAAAGATAGATTAGAGTCATGAATTGGATTGAAACAATTAGTATAGTTAAATTAAGCTGGAGAAGAAATTTGACTAGACCATAAGCAGATCTTTGGATGAATTAAATACTGGAATATATGTCGCGATCCATGGTCTCGCCGATGAGATGACTAAAAAAAAGGAAAGCCGACTTTGTAAAACTATGAGTGTAATATAGAATATAAAGATGTAATAAAAGAATAGGTGTTTGAAAGGGATATTTAACCGAAAATGGAAAAAACAAGACTTATGAAGCTGTTTTTTAATTTCCCTCTAGAAGTCTCAAGATTGTTCTATAAGCGCTGCTCTCTACATGCAAACTGTTCCATTAAACAGGTCAAAAGATACACAATATTTGATCGGAAAAGTTTAACTTCTTGCTAACCGATTTGGTTCACTGACTCTGTTTACCTTTGAGGTGTTGGATTGAAGTATTCAATTTAGAAGTTTACCACAGTTATATGAAGGGATCACATAAGTTACAATCGATTTTGGCTGAGATATACGAGTACAACTTCAATAGCTTATGTTTTGTAGAACAATTCTTTTTTAAAAAAAAAATATTCGCTAGTTTTTCTTGTGTTCAAATCATGAATTATTTTGAGTGAAATACGAGTGATACTAATAATATATAAGTTTTTACCCTTAAAAAAGGAAAATGTTTCATTTTAAAATTGGATATCCACGCATATGATATCAATGATTTAAAACTTAACCTTATTAATAATTAATGAAGAAAAACAAATTAACTTTGTTTTTACTTTCACATGCGCCTCTTTAGTGAAGTTAATTCTTATTTGCGTTGTACAACAATAAAAATAGAAAAATAAGTATTTTTCTGTCAGATCTCCATCAGTCTCCCTCGACGTTGGTGATCACCCAAGTAAAAGCCTCTATATTAAACCGTATTAATCAGCTTTTTAACATCCCTTACTTAAGAGGGTATTCTACTCTGGAGGCGTGAATTTCGGGTGTTTTTTCAGACTAAATAAAAAAAAAACAAAAAGTATTTTTCCTGTACATTTTTTTAACAGTCTGTTTATTGGTGATTTGAGAATGTACAAAAAAAAAATTAAATTCAAGACGTTATCAGCTCTTATATCTTGTCGTAAAAAAGGGGTGAACTGGTTCAATTTTACAAGGTAGAAACGATAGAAAAACATTTATCAAATTTGAAAGCAATCGGTTGGATAGAACTTGAGATTTTATGTCGACCAGGTTGAAAAAAGTGGTTTCAAGAAAAACGTGTTTAAAGTTTTGAGATTATTTTCCGAGTCATTCCGGTGCGACGTAATTGCTGCCTCATTTATAGCTTTACTTCTTAAATATTAATAATTTTTAAATTTTCTTTTGAGAACATATTCTTAAAGGTCTAAACTTTAAGAATATGTAAATAAATAAAAAAAATCAAATTTCTAGAGTAGAAAACCTCCTTAAGTTCAATCCCTAATGTTTCGAAGCCATTCCATCTTTCTTCTTCTGACACCTATTGAACTCTCAAACTTTCCCCTTGATATTGAGGTGTAAGACCCACACTTCTCGATACATAAAACAGAACATTACTTTGATAACTTATGAAGTTTAATATAAGCAACTATTTCTCTGTGGGGTTCAGTTATGATGAGAACAGCGGAGTTACTCATTAAGTATCCCACTGTATAGACATATTTCAAATGCCCCGTATCTATTTCATATGGATATTTTCAGTCACCAAAATAGAATCATAGTATTAACCCTTTCCGGTCCTATGTCGAATGTCATTCGACATCGATTTTATTCCAGTGAGTCCTATGTCGAATGTCATTCGACATTTTTTTTTTTTTTTTAATTTTTTTTTAACCGTGCGAGTTTATTGCCATGTAGAAATCTCTTCCAAAAATTTTCTTGTGAACATAAATATAGTTTTATTAAAAACAACCTTGTGAACATAAATATAGTTTTATTAAAAACAATGTAATGTATTGTTTTACCCTGTAATTCTGTAAATCTTTTGTGGACCTGATGGAACATTTTTTTTTTTTGTGGACCGGAAAGGGTTAATAGGCCAAAACCAGTACGGCTGTCGAATACATGGATTCTCACCAAAAGTAATTCGAAATTTGAATCTCGGTGGGGATACTGAACGAATTTTAAATACCTAGCTAACAATTTTTGAACCGGTGTAAAAGGGGACGATGTTTAAATGATATATATAAACAAATTTTACATTTATGAATATATATTTTCATAAATGTAGAATTTGTTTTACTTCCGTGAATATTTCACGGGCTGCAACTAGTTTAAAGTATTCAACAACTACATAATGATGTAGTAACTGTTTTATTATATTACTTTTTTGTTGAAAATAAAACAATCCGGTGGTCTTATTAGCATTTAGCGATCTCATTCTACAAACTAGAAATATTTGTTAAAACCTTTAATGAAAACCAGTTTGTAACCCTATTTGAAAAAGTACAGTCTTACCAACTAAACCATAGAGGTCGTCAGAGCACTTCAGAGCAGTGGGGACTTCAATATGAAAAATAAATTAATTGATGTTATAGGAATGAACTAAAATAAATATACACCACAGCTTTTTAAATGTGTTTTTTAAAGCTTTTTAATTGCGTTTTTTATTTATTAAAATAATATACCACGTAACAATAAAAAAAAACAAAAGTCAGTGCATTACAAAAACACAATGTTTAAAAAAATAAATTTAAAGAAACAAGAGCAAAAAAATCAAACAACGTAAAGGAATACAATAAAAACTATCTCTTTTCTGGGGTTTGCCGTTTAACTATTATATAACACAGTTTACGTATTTGTTCCGATTTTTATTCACTGTTTTGTATTTTTTCATTTTTCGATTTCCGTTCACTGTTTTGTACTTTTATGTATTGAAAAGGTTATTTGACCTTCAAATAAATAAAACAAAAATTTACAGTATCAGTAAAGTTTATATCGCCGTATTCAAGATTAACATTGAAAGGTTTTTATTTTCACTACAAGGGTAGTTAGGGTTTAGAATCATGAGTTTCCCATTTAGAACAGAACACACATGTACTGTTGATTTCGTATATTTTTCCCCATCTTAAAAGGTGATTTATTCTATAATGATTTGAAGATTATTCACCTCACGTAAACTAGTTAATCAGGAGGGGCCCAAACCGAGACATGCGAACGTTTCCAGTGTATCGAAATATCTACTAGGAATGTGGGCGGAATTATTTAAGGAAATTAATGGTAATTTCTTCACCCAAAAACGTTTTAGTCAATTAAAAAGGATTGCGGCCTAATTCAAAGTTGAGGTTTAGGAATTCTGCCTCCGTATTTGTGTAATTAAGGCACACTGTTTGCCCATTTTTTGTACATTTGAGGCGAACTTAAATTTTGCTCAGTTTTTAACGATATTTTTTATTTGCGAAACCGCTTTTTCGCTTTATACATTAAAGTGTCTGTACACCACGTATATTTTTAATCCACTCTCTCAGAAGACTATAATTAAATTTTGTTTTCTTAAAATATGTTTAACACAAACATGCTGAAAAGCCTGAATGCGGATAAAGAGACTGTAGTAGATTTACGCTAAACATCAATAATTATAAAGCAGTGGTCTTCAATTAGACCACAGAGACCATCGTATTGTATTTTTTTGTATTGTGTAGTATCGTATTGTATTGTATTGCATCATAACATATAGTATCATACCGTATGGTATCGTATTGTGATGCATAGTATCGTGTCATATCGTGTCGTGTCGTATCGAATAGTATCGTATATTGTCGTATCGTGTTGCATTGTATTTTTTTGTATTGTATTGTGTAGTAACTTATTGAGCTTTAGTTGTTACAGCATAAGTTGCGGGTTTATTGTTATGTGTAAATGTATTCTTACAAATCAGAAATATTTAAAAGATACTTAAGTGAAAACTAGACTAGAAACCTTTTTAAAAATTTAGGTATCAGCGAGAATCAATAATTCAAGCTGGAAGATAGCTTCTTACCTACTAGGGCATGTAGTCAATTTGTCTAGCCGGTCTGAAGAGTTTACTTATTAGAAAAATAACCCTTCAGGGTGTTTTGTATTTAATGTAAGTTTAATATTGTAATATTATGAAATAAGAATTATTTTTTTAGAGAAAATAGTTTATTAATTTTATTTATATATTATATATCACTGAGTTCATAGGCGTTCTAATACTCTTAAAACAAGACAAAGAAAAGTTGAGTCTCTCATAAAATATAAATTAAACTCAGGCTTATGACTAAAAGTTTATTACAAAGTAGTCCAGTGCATCAATAATAATTGAAGAACAATTAATTTTGCGTCGTTTATATAGAGAACAGACACTCCTCAAGAGCGTCCTTGGATTAGACCCCACTATTATTATCAGATTTATAATATTACAAAATAAGCATATAGAAGTTGAAAGTGAGGATTAAAAAGGCTGTGGATTTGATAATCAAATAAGCTATTTCTGTGTAACTGCAAATGCTTAGAAAATCACATTTGGTAACCGTGAACCGCAGAAAACTTTCCAGGGGAATACGAGCTACAAAAAAACGTTTATAGATGTTCCAATATGTGGAAGCAACGAATTCAGTGTAAGATGTTGTGTATTGTATGTTCGTAGTGTTTATATAAAATAATAATATTTGTTGTATTCTATTATACTTTCGTTGTATACAATACCACCTGGTGAGCTTATCTCTGCCAACCAACCAGAAAGATGTTAAAGAGGCCTTAAGAGAAAACTAGACAGCACTTCCCCTTTGTTAAATATCTGATTGCCAACAGGAAATAAACCTGCAACCCCTAAATTGGAAGACAGGTGTTTTACCAATTAGCTTATATTATGTGACAGCAGAATATTGGAAATAATTACAAGATAAATTGATAGGTCTCTTAAACTCTTTAGTGAAGTGTTTCTAAAATTAACATTGAATCGAAGTTTTAGGAAATATTTGTCTGATTATATTTTTTATACTTTTCGTGTTTCACATACCTATAACCATAAATCAATCTCATTTCAAAACACTTTTAGCTTCAATATCCTATTTCGTTTTTGAACAAAGTTTAGATAAATAGTCTTCCATAGCCTGTCATACATCATTACACAGATAGACAAGTAGTAAATAGTCTTCCATAGCCTGTCATACATCATTACACAGATAGACAAGTAGTAAATAGTCTTCCATAGCCTGTCATACATCATTACACAGATAGACAAGTAGTAAATAGTCTTCCATAGCCTGTCATACATCATTACACAGATAGACAAGAAGTAAATTAATACGGATAACAATTTTTACTTAATTTTCAATTCACACTGTATCAGAAAAATCTCATTTTCTCTAGAAATAGTTTCGTTATTATGTGAACTATAGGAACATACACGAGGACGTTGAGTAAGATTTCCGATAGTCACAAAAAATGGAACTCAGCCCAATTAAAGGGTTTGTCTAGCCATAATACTTTAAACGCGTATACAATTTGCATATTCCAGAGGTTCTTAAAATATTTAATAATAAATCGATATACGAGTAATATTGTCGTCAGACCGATAAATGCGAATATGTTAAGGAGAACCTATAAATTATTTCATTAAATCAGGTCGATGCAGATATGTTAATGAATACATACAAATGAATTGAATAAAATTGAGTCAATGCAAATGTGTTAAGGAGTACATGTAAACACATTGAATAAAATCGAGTTTAAGCGGATATGTTAAGGAGTACATAACATATAAATTAATTGAATTGAATCGAGTCGACGCGAATAAGTTAAGGAGTACATACAAAAGAATTTACTAAAATGAAGTCTAAGCGAATGTGTAAAGGAGTACACACAAATGAATTGAATGAAATCGAGTTGATGCAAATATACTACGGAACATATGCAAATAAATTGAATAATATCGAGTCAAAGTGAATATGTCGAGGAGTACGAGTACATACAAATAAATTGAATAAAATTGAGTCGACGCAAATATGTTAAGGAGTACATACTATATGATACAAATGAATTGAATATAATCAAGTCAATACGAATACGTTAAGAAGTATATACAAATGAATTAAATATAATCGAGTCAATGCGAATATGTTAAGGAATACATACTCGTACAAATGAATTGAATAGAATCGAGTCAATGCGAAAATGTTAAGGAATACATACAAATTAATTTATTATAATCGAGTCAATGTGAATATGTTAAGGAGTATGTTACATACAAAGGAATTGGATAGAATCGAGTCAATGCAAATATGTTAAAGAGTACATACAAATGCATTGAATGGAATCGAGTCAATGCGAATATGTTAAGCAGTATGTTACATACAAATGAATTGAATAGAATCGAGTCAATGTGAATATGTTAAGGAGTACATACAAATGAATTGAATAGAATCGAGTCAATGCGAATATGTTAAGGAGTACATACAAATGAATTGAATAGAATCGAGTCAATGTAAATATGTTAAGAAGTACATATAAATGAATTGAATAAAAAATATGAAAACGTAATATTTACTATAAGAATTCATTATACCAAATTTAACCCAGCGCTGTAAGAAAATATACAGGAAAGTCTCTGGAAATAATAAAAATAAATCAATTTAAAAACTATTTACTTATTTCAGAGCACAAAAACTTTATTCATCCTTTGTATAAACACAAAATACATACCTGTTGGGGCAAAAATATGTGCAAATCCTTTGATTTTGTTTACTCAAAAACGCCCTCGGCGTGATTGTGTTTTCTTATTCCCGAAGATTTTGGACTGCGAAAACAAATATACGGACTTTTTATCCCTAAGTTTTTCCGCACGGAAAGTTCTCACGGCAAATCTTATGACACCGAATTTTCCCATTTCACCACCCTTCGACAGCGATTCAGGGAACGCCAACTCCGGAGTTATGTTCATTTTTTTGCCATCCTTATGTGTGGAGTTGACATGCGGATCTATCCGCTCCCCGAGAGTGAAATACGAATGTGAGGAAACGAAGAATCGTTCGAGTCATGCGGAGAGAAGAATTCCCCAAGAATTGTGGGATTTACTTTCCTATCTGTTGATAAATGCTGAAAAAAGAATTGTACTCATCACATTTTTGAAAGAAGTATGATATCAAGCATTTTTTGTATAAAAAACATGGTTACCAACATTTAAATAATTTAATATGAGATTTTGAAAAAAAAATACGCATTCTCTGACATATCTTCAAAAATGAGGTAGCAGTGATTATTATTGTATCGTATTATTGCATTACAATTTGGCAGGCTTATTATTTTGTGAAAATATCTTCCAGCCAACCACAAAGACGACCTCCGTGGCCTGGTGGTAAGACGCTTATCTGCCGATCCGGAGGTTGCGTGTCCCCTGGAATCCAGATTTTTTTTAATGGAATTTCAGTCTGGTTTTCACTTAGGGCCCATTAAAAACATATTTCTGGTTGGTTGGAAGAGATTGCCACATGGCAATAAACTCACCATGTGAATTAAAAAAAAATATGTAAAAAAGGCCTTAAGCGAAAACCAGACTAGTTTTTTAAAAATAAAATCTGGTTTTTATCGGAAATCGAACCCACAACACCCAAATAATAAGACCAACTAGCTGTCTTACCAACTAGACCATGAAAACTGTCAAACGGGTTGATAGTCGACGAATTATGGACAAAAGTATATAACCTTCAAAAAACGGGATTAAATAGGATTTACTTTAGAATTTTTACATTAAAAAAATTGAGTTATATTTTTATTATGAGTACTATGTCACATTAAACATTTAAAATTTTAGTTATCATTTATCTTGGGAAATTGGCAATTTACAATCTACGTCGTATTGCCCGGAAAGCTTTTGATAATATCAAATTCATTATGAATTTAATAAAATATTTTAAATTCCTTTGCTAATAAGCTAAAAGTTTTTTTTATTCGCTTAAGAATATTGAAATTTAATTTTTTTATCAACTGTACCTTAGTGCCCTAAAATTTTAAAAAATATGTTACATAGTGCTGTTACATTATTTAGGATTTTTGGACACATTTTTTTACTTCCAAAATTTTCTGGAAAATTTATATTTGCTCTGCAGTAATTTGATTTTCAATATATCTAGTGAAATAACTTTATTGAACATTTTCTCGCCTCATTAATTTCCAAATAATTTTCTAGTTCTCAATTGAAACAAATCACCCAATTTATTACAAGTTAACTGAAATCTTTAAATCGTTTTCTGAATTTATTATTCATTTAATAACCTCGTTCATTATTTTTTTTAATGAGCCCTTTTTCAAGCTAATTTTTAATCGAATATTTCATTTAAGGAATTGAAAGCATAAGTACAGTAGATTTTAGAGAAATACTTTTTTAATAAATAACATTGCAATTATTTTAAATATGATAATTATTGCAGTTGGTAGAATGCATTTGTTACTCTGTGGATTTGAAATATACTATATTTTCGGTGATATCAAAAAACAATGTCCATGTCTTATTTCAAACATGTCGGGTCTTTTAAAATTGTTTGCATAAGATGGAGAAAATCATTCTAGAATATGAAGCAAGCTTCATTATTTTCCATGCAATGGATACGAATTAAAAAACCTTTGAAATGAAATGATTTTGATCCCAAATCGGCTTATCTTCATATTAAGGTATTTACAATTTACTCGTAGTTTGCAAAAGAAACGATGTTTTCTTTCTTTGCCGATACATTAAAATAATAGTTAAATAAGTTACTCTAGAGAACTTTAATATAAAGAGAATCAAACAAAAATCAATCAATTCATCACTGATTTTGGTGCATTTTTTGACAGTCTTTTTTTAATTTTCAAACACAGGTACGCTACATTTCATATGATTAATATTTATCTTTGGTTGATTGAATTGAACTTTTAGATGAGTTTATTTAAGAGTGGCTATAGGCATCTAAATTAATTAGAGGTTATTAGCGTGTGATGTAAACATGTACATTTTTTGGAACATGCACGTGATTTTTGGATTAAACATGGAAACAACCAACCTTAAACATGGAAACAAGATCACGCGGTTGAACTCGACACAAGGAAAGTGTTATTGAACGAAAATTAAAATGTTTAATCTCTTCCGTTTTAAAAGTCTTGAAATACTTTAATTGTTACAGTAATATGTATGTTAATTAATTTACTAACGTCAGTATGTAACATAAGGTCGTGCCATAGTTACGGTTTAACGGTTTTTATATTTAATTAATGTATTATAAAAGTTAGAACATTTTAAAACATTTAACGGTGGTCATTTCTCGATATGATTATAACAGATAAAATGAGAATGGAAAATAATGTAATTATAAAAAAGAGATGCTGAAGATTAAAATATAAATAAAAAAACGGGAAAGTAGTTTACAATAAGTGAGAATACTTGATTATTCCAAAATTTTATATTTTAACACTTAATTATTAAATTCACACATCACTCTCACTAAACTGTTAATAAGTTAATAAATTAATTTGATGCTTAATTGTTTATTGTATAAAGTTTTCTATCCATAAGATATAAGTTCTGAGTTTCATTTTATTCGAATTCTACGTTATTGAAAAAATCCAATTTCATTCCTGAAATGGATTCATCTTACTATTGTTTAAAATAGTTTTAAAATGTGTTATAAGGTTTCGTTTGTTTCTGTGAGGCGAATTTTTAATTCAAAGAAAATTACAAAATAACTGCTAGTTACAGTTGTCAAAAGGTAGAGATGATTCCGTCAATCACAAGGAGCATCAAGCGGTACAAAGACAAGCACTTCATGATAAAAAAAAATATTCAAGTCTGTCATTACGAGTATATACGGGCAATTACTAATAACGCTTTAATTAGGTGGAACTCAACATAAATGTGTAATAATTTGTATATTAAAAGGAAAACCAATTTAATCATTCATTGATTTCTCCCACCTATAATAAACTTTAGTTTGTGAAATGCAAAGGAAAGATTAATTTTATCTACGAAATATAACATTAAAAAATGTTCACTTATAAATATGCCGATTTAAGTGCTACGAAACTCAATATATCTTAAATCAAAAAAAGTTCATGAAAAGTGAGAACTTTTAATCAATCTTGTTAATATTTCTATCAATAATGAATTATTTAAACCCATGAAGAATATTGTTTTATTTCATTTTTAATGCAAACATCTGGCAAGCTTTTAATCGAATTAAATCAAAATTCCCTTTTTGTTTCTTTCCTGACAACTATTCCTATTTACAATTATTTCACCGCCAATCTTTAACCAATGTATTTGACTAAAATAATAATTTTATAAAAAGTACAATCAGGTGAGTTTACAACCAAGATATACATTTTTCAAACTAACAAACGCATTAAGCAAGCCTTAAATTGTAACTAGAATGTAACCCTTTTAAAAAAACGGATACCAATGGGATTGAAAGACTGGTGCCACAGCTACGTAGGTGGTCAAATATTACCAAGTATGCCTTTTAAGTTTGTCGTGCATGCCTGCCTATCAAATCAAACCATAACTCGTAATACAGAAGAATTGTCGAGTCTTCGGCCTACTTATCAAAGTATAAATAGGCCAAAACCCATACGATGGCTGTCGACAAAGAAAGAATACGAGAATTGAATTTTGAATATAAGAGAGCGAGAGAGGAATACTTGGATTCGAAATTTGAATCTCGGTGGGTCCGTGATAAATGAAAAGATGGAAACTATACTGAACGAATTTTAAATACCTAGCTAACAATTTTTGAACCGGTATAAAAGGGGACGATGCATAAATGATATACTCGTATATACATATAAACAAATTCTACATTTATGAATATATATTTTCATAAATGTAGAATTTGTTTTACTTCCGTGAATATTTGACGGGTTGCAACTAGTCACTTATTATTTGTCATACCAACCAAGCTACAGAGGTTGTCACGGGTTTTCTGGTTGATAATATGCTAACTGCTGAATGGCCTCATTAATAATGCTAAGACAACCAAGTGAAGAAATCTAGAGCAGGTTAACAGAGTATGGAGTATTCTTTTTTAAAACTCATGCTTTTGTCCATGTCCATGTTTTTCGAGCAAATGATGATGGTTTTTTAATGATTCTGATAAATGCGTTAGATATATAAAAATAAAAGTTCTATTCGGAGGGACGTGTTAGCCAAGTTTCAAACCCCTCAGCGCTGCGGATAAAGCTCTCGCGGGGACACTTGAAACAAACTCGCAACCGTGACTGATCTATGGAAATTTTTATGCATTCCTTTTAAAAGTTTCAAGGGATGCATAAATAGAAACTTTCTTAAAAATAAAATGTTCCCTGATAAAAGTTTCTCTTCTGAATTATCAAACGGCTTCTGTGGAATTTATAATATTATACTTAAGTTTTATTATTTTATTTTTAAACTATAGGGAATATACTTTGAATTTTAAAATGTTTACCTTTTCATGGGATAAATTTTACCTTTTCATAGGATAAGATTGTTTCTTGACTTGATTTCAATGGTTAAGATATTGAACTTATCTTCCATTGAAAAACGGGGTATAAAAAAAATCCGTCATTTGTTTATTTGTGCATGTATTATTTTATCTCCAATCGAAAGAATATTTACCACATATCAGTTTAATAACACTGTTACGTGATAACAAAATTCCGACGCCATTTATAGCATGTTTATCTGATCTAATGAAAAAAATCATTTAAACCTTATCTTATGGCCACATTTCAACATTTCTAATCAACTTTTATATATTTATACTGTAATAATTTTAATCTTTCAATAATAGTGGATTCAAGTACTGAGTTAGAGCGCCCTTAAGAATAATCTGTTTTCCAAACTGCACTTTATATAATGCATTTTGATTATTATTAAGGTCCATTGAACATTCTAAAAATGTCGCAATGAAGTAGTGAAATATTTCAAATACCACAAACTGTGATTGACATGTTATCCCTAAACGGTTATAAATATTTTAGTTTGCCGAGGAAACGTGCTTGGATCAAATAAATCAGATTTTCAAAGAAAGTATAGTTAGCAAAATGAATGATTGAGGAGTATGCATGACGAGATGTATGAATTGTGGAAGAGGCCAAAATTGTGTGGTTGAATGAAAAACATTTTATTCCTGCGTATCCCGCAAGAGACACAACATAATTATATGTATGTATGTACGAGTATGTAAGTGTTACACAAACAATTTATAATTTTAACAACCAAGTCTATATAAATCATATTAAAAGATAAAAATGATGCATCAGCCAAATAAATAAGGAATGAAGCAATTTAATTGTCAACCGCGAATAACAAAGTTTGACGTGGAAATATTTCGCTGAGAATTAACTTACACGAAATTTACGATAAAAGTTGAAGCAGCTAAACAACCCTTTCAGCGATACTTAGCGGGCTCTCAGGCCGTCACTCGGATGTGCCGGCAAACAAACAGACGCTCGATTGCCAATTCATCCCCTATAATTTGTGAATGTCTAAGGGAAATATGAAAAACTCGGTGCAACAGTGGATTCAGTGAGATTTTATTAACAAAAAAGAAAATAATTTTATTTAAATATCAGCGGTATTGAAAAATTAATATAAAGTTTTCTTTTTAAACATTGACCAATTGAGTGGCTCAACTTTTTAATCTGCTGCGACTTATTTGTTCCTTTCTCTTCTTTGTCTCTCATATGGTTGACATCAGATGTTGAGGGACAACTGCCAGCAAGTATTTTATTCATTGCTAGTAAGGAAACTCGTGTATTATATATCCTTTCCAGATAATTTTGCCAGTGTTTTCTGTTATTCTCACCCGGATTTACAAAATTCAACTATAAATCTAAGTGTTTTGCCTGCAATAACTTTTTTTATGTTTGAAGTATCTTCATTGTTTTCATGGACCTCAAGCACACTTTATAGATTTTGACCTCCCTTATATGAGTAGAAGACGTGGTAGAGGTAGACCAAGAAAATCATGGTTGGATCAAGTGAACGATATTTTGAAAGAAAGAAACGTTAAAAAAAACAGATAAATCGTATGAGTTAAATAAGAATGTGCATGGATGTAGAAGCGGCTTTGGGTGAGTATTGAAATCCGAAAATCTAGTGATCTGTTATTCTTGCCTACCTCGACAGGGGAATTTCGCGATGGTATGTACTTGTACGTATGTATCTATTCTCATGGACTTTTTTTTTCAGAATTGTTAGATAACAGTGGTTAAATTTACTTGGCGTCTTATATCTTTGTGAAAAAAACATTTTATATTTTTTAAGATTCAAAAATTGTTACATCCCTTTTTAAGACTGATTTCGTGAAACGTATGCGTCTCTCAGGATAAGTTTGCTAATACTCTGCTGTCACATCGCTATTATTCCTCCGCCATTCCACGCTACAGACGGCTATGTGATGATACATCGCTTCGCGCTCACGAGCTACGCAATGCCATGTTTTACTTTCAAACCGAAGGCTTTTTACGTCAGCAAATGACAGGTGTTTATATTTGAGAAATATTTGAAATGCGATATTATTTTTACCGATTTTATGATGTCGTTCATCATTCATATATTTTAATGGTATACCTTTCTATTGAGCTATATATTATTTGTATTATATATGTGTGGTCCGTGGTAGATTTTTAATAACTTCAATATTAGTACATTCGACATTCGTCTGAATATTATTTTTATTTAAAACAAAAAAAATATGATTAGCAACCATAAGAAGAGGAGTCCCTTTAGGCAGTCGGAAAGATCATTTTTAAGCAGTCGCGCTCATAAAAAAATGAAGAAGATTTCAATTTTCTAGAGTAAATCACACTGGATGGAAACTTATTTTGTCCCTCATAAGAGCATGGATGGAGGAGTGATAGAACTCAACTGGACTAACACTTTTTACTGTTTATTTATTTAACACTCCATTTGAATTAAATTTGACGAACTTATTGTAAAGGGAAAGACAGGAATGGTGATGACGTTTATTTTTTTTAATATTTATTTTATTGATTTATTTACGTTATGTTGCTGATTTGAGGTAAGATATTTTTCAGTCATTTTTTTTAAACATGCCAATGACATAACGAATCTAGCATTGTTTTATAACTGGTTCCAGAGTATCGCTGCATGAACAATAAAGATCAACAAAAAAATTATATCCTACCCTATATCACATTAACTGACTAACAAAACTTAATACCCGATCGTAGAACCCAACCAAAATTTAATACCCGATCGTAGAACCCAACCATATAGATCGTAGAACCCATCACATTAACTGACTTACAAAATTTAATACCCGATCGTAGAACCCAACCATATTTCATATTTTGGATCTGTTATATCTTTCAAAATCTACAAATCGTAATGAGCATTGAACTTCAGCTCCAAAAAAAAATCATCACACAGATGAGATGAAAACACACAATCAAACATTATTTTAAACTTTCCGAAACTTATCACTTATAAAGGAAGGAATATTAGTAAAGAAAAAAATAAGGAGTGCTTTGTGATTTTTTACATTATACTCGTATGACGCTAATTAAAAATGGTCTGTTATTTTTGTTTGAATAACATGAAGTAAAATAAATCATATAAAGCACTTAACCAAATATTAAATGAGGCAATATGCTCTTTTAAGTTTTATGATCTACTTAATAAGCATTCTGATTAAAAAAATTAATTAACATTTACACTCTGAAACATCCCAATGTACAACAAGTTTTTCTTCCATTCAATCAATAATATCGTTTGAAGATCTATATTAAACAAATACTTAAATTCTTGACTTGTTGACCTAAAAACGGTTGACCTCCTTTGCGAGCTTCGGACACGGACTCAGCGCGGCTATAGAATTATTGAGGGACTTCATCTGTCTATTTACAAATGCATTAGCTCTTGGTCAACAGACACCGTAGCTAAGTTTTCATGTCAAAATGTTAACTTGGCTCAATACTGAAATTGAAATAACACGTATTTACAATGTGGCGAACAAGTAACATACAAAATAAAAAAAGTACCTTAGAAGTGATCAAATGATGTTTTTTTTTGTTTCAAAAAGATAAAAGTTAAACTCTATCGTATATATTACTCGTTAGAAACGGACAATTTTTATAACGTCGTTTAGAGCAGTGTTCCCCAACTTTTTTAGACCTGTAGACCGGTAAAAAAATTAAAAATTTTCGCGGACCACTAATACAGAAATAAAAATGTTTTTTTTTTCAATATTTTTTTAATCTCATATTGTGACAGATGGACATACTCGTATGTAACTATAATTGACAAATATACATATAACAGTTAAACATTTTTAATTGTTACATTGTCTGATACAATTAAAATTGAACAAAAATCATGGGGTTTTTGCAACAAACTAATGCGAAACCTGCTGTTGATCTTTGCTAATATATTGGATATTCTTGGCTGCAGTGCTGTCTCGGACAGACGAAGTGCTGCATTGACGTCCCGTCCATTTCTTTGTTTCGATTTTATTGAGGACATGGATGACTATCCTATATTAAATATTTTTGCATGGCGAATTTCTTGAAATTTGGCATGCTGTTTGCGGCCCGGCGGAAAGTCTCTGCGGCCCGGCACCGGGCCGCGGACCACCGGTTGGGGAACACTGGTTTAGAGTAAAGATTCTCCTTACGGGTGTTCTTATTCGGGATCTGATGTCAATATAATTGATATGTTAAAAATACTTAATATAGTGTTCCTATAGAAAGGGGGCGAATATGGTCATTGGATTGGGTACTTCTTCATATGTTCAGCAATATATATTTGACAAAAAGAACTGTAGAAAACTTACCAAGGGAAGGCAAGCTACAAAAAAACTGTTATATGTAGATCTTACGATATGTGATAGTAACCTTTCCAGCTTTAAGTTTAGTGTATGCATGTATTGTTCATTTACAATATAAAAATTCGATAAAATGTCCCAAAAAGGGTTGTCTTCTAAGTGCTTCTTAAAGTTGTTCACACCCTCCATATCTTGAACACTTAAAGGCAGACCATCTCAAGTTCAGCAAAGCCCTGTCATGAAAACAAAATTGACTTCAAAGTTATAGTACTTTCTGAACAAACATATTTAAGACACTGATTCGAAATACTCGTATATCTCAAAAGTATAGAAAATTTTGTAAAAAAAAAGGATAAAATGATTACACAAATTGACAAGCTCATTGCCTAGTTGATAAGCCTGTTTTCCTACCTGCCTGTTTTCTACCCCGGATACTGCAAGTTCGATTCATATTGGTCCCCAAACCTGTAAAAACGTTCCAATTTGATTTTCACTTGACATTGTTTAACTCATTTTTGGTTGGCTGGAAGATATTCTCACTTGTTTATTAACTTGCTAGGTTGAACTTACTCGACGAAAGTTAGGTAAAACTTAAAATTTCTTGGTATGTTAACGAAATTTAAAATAAACAATAAGTCATTTAGTTAAGTTTGAATGCATGAAATATAGCTACAAGTATTAACATATAAATTGATTTTAGGGTACTTTTTTAAGCATCATTAATATGTGTTTAAAATAAATCTGTCTTATATTGGAAAATGTAACAAGGAAAAATTTAAATAAAAATAAAAGTTTTAATGGTGATTCTGTATTGGGTTTTGTAAATTTCAGAAAATAATTGTTTTCCGAGCCGTCACATGCAAGCAATAGGGATATAATCATTTTGAGGTGATGTCGAAAATTGAAACGAATTTACATAGTGCAAATTAACTTGCAAACTTTTGAATAACTCGACGTGATAGTAATCAAAGAAAATTCTAGCGGAAGTCTGGGAAACAAATATTATAGGGAACTTGATGTTATAACTAGAATTAAAATTTCATCTCAAAATAACGAAAGGTTGAGGAACAAACACATTTGCAAAGAAAAGGATGAATCGTCGACATGAATTATTTTATTCTCTTTTACTTAACCTATTGAGTATCTTTTCAGATAATTATTGCAACAATTGTAGATTTTTAAAATAAAACGATTTATTTTTGAAATTTCGAATTTCATACTCTTAAATTTTAAATATTATATTTTCAAAAATTTAATATACGAGTACTTTAAAATTTTGAACATCACATTTCTTTTTAAATGATATTTGAATTTCCGAATAAAATAAATCTTTTAAGGTTTTTATTACCTTTTTGTGTAAAAATCTTTCTTCACTATTATTTTTTTTTGTTTCAATGCCCAAAAATTTTAATCTTGAATATGTACCAAGTTTAAAACATATTCTGTATTCTTAATGAGCGTGTTCAACTCAACATTTCTCAATTCTAGCTGGGGAACTCCCAAATTCAGGTAAATACTCACTAAATAAATGTTTCCTGAAAAATACTTTCCTTAATGTTCAACTACTCCTTGCACACGTTTATAAATTTTAAAGTTTTGAATATTTTTAATTTAAAGATTATAAGAAAAAGGAATTATAAATGATATATACTATACAATGAATATATTTGAGTATTATTTTAAATTATGATGAACTATATTTTACTCCTGGGACTAACCGTTTCGGCTCATGAAGCCTTATATAACAGTTGAAAAAAGCTCAGTAATCCGTACAGTCAATCCGAGGAGTATAATAAAGTTACTTGAACTAATTTCAGTGTTTCTAATATTGTATAATGACTATAAATCCTTAGAAAAGTACCGTAAGTGAATTATACCTTCAAGTTCATATTAACCCTTCCTTCCCTGTGATATGTAACTAGTACACATTGCTTCTAAAAACTTTAATATCTCTATAAATATAATAAATACTGGGTTCAGATTTTAGATGTTTCTCCGCTATACATTTGCGCATTGAATGAAAAAATAATATTAATAATAATCAGCACTTATCGGCCACATCAGAGATGTTTTGTGAAAATCGGGAATAAGTTCATCAATAAAATCAAACGTGTGTCAGTGTGCGACGTAGGTATATTCATTCTAAAAAACCACTATAGGTGAAGAAGCGACGCTATTCACGTCTCACTCTCGCTCTACTTCGGTATATGGGAACGCAAGAAATAGAATCTCAGTTCGCTCGCTTCTCTCGCTTCAGTTGCTTTCGGGTAGCTATTTGAGGTGGTCGCATTGCCCGTTTTGTGAACGTCGGTCAATGTTTTTTTTCATGTTTTCAGCAATTAAATTTTAATTATTATCACTTTTGACTTCCACTTTAATTAATTTAAGCGATTGGCTATGAACATTCTTATTTTTCCGATTTTAAATCGCTCATTTTTATAGATCTATTTAATACACAGCACCGGAATGCGCGGATTTTGTTAGCACAGAAAGGGAAAGGTTAATAGCCACAATGACTTATATGTTGACATTTTAGGACAAGTGAACAAACTTCCTGAAATATTTGAATGCCTCAAATGTAATTATCACATCTAGAAAACATGTGTATGACATGTAATGTCATATGTATTAAATAAGAGTTATTATCGTTCAAACGAAGGTACTCCTTAAAATCATCAAAAATGAAGGTTTAACTGGTAAAACGCTTAGTAGATATAGAATCAGAAATAAAGGAATAGGAAAAATATTTTAGACCAATGACACCATAAGATGGAGAAGCGATTATATCACATTATGTTCGAAGAATTTACGAGACCCCCATTACCCGTAAAGTTGTTCATGTCACATAATAAGAAACCGGCTACCTGGAAGACTCCAAAATAAATAAATGAAGGTAGTCTACATCCTAAGAATAATGCAAAAAAAAACAGAGTAAGAATCGGCTGCATTGAAAAGACAAAGTATATTATACTATTTATAGTTAACGGTATACCCCTACCGGTTTCAATGATTTCACCTCGTCATCAAGGGAGCATAAACATGACTGAATTTTATTCGACCTGAACACAAATCCGCCTTAACAAATTCTCTTATTTATTCTGAAATGGCTAATCATTGTCACCGTGAAAACCATACATTTTCTATCAATGATGTAAAATTTTTATATATCAGTAGGAACGGAAATAAATTGGACATATTAGAGGCCCTATAAATTACTAAGTCAGTACATCGAGGTGAACATCTGGCAAATACATATATCCCAAGAATCTCTCCGCTGCTCGCCGAGGTTGTCCAATGTCTCCCTTAAACCCCAGTCCCCAGCCGGAATGTTTACCGTTAGAAGCGTGTATCTCGGTACCAGTTCGAATAGAATTCAGTCTTTTTTGTGCTCCCCTAATAATGAGGTGAAAGCCTTGAAACAGGTAGGGTTATACAATTACAGAAAGAGGAATAAACAGTGTTTGATAAAACAAATTACAAAGTTTATTATACCGGCTAGGGTACATAACATAGTATGCATTACTTTTGGACAGAAGTACCATTGATGATGAAGAACAGAGGTAAATGGGAGAAATTTGTTTCAATGATCAAACCCCGAAACGGTCAAGTTTAGGATAAAAAATATGAGTAATTTAACAAATGTAGTATGAAGTAAAATTATCTGAGTAACTTTGCTTTAAATAAAATCACGAATTGGGGATTTTTTTAAACCAAGTATTTTTCCTAATACACATTTCTGTTTATGAGAAAACATCTTAAGACTAAGATAATATGACCTGAAATGTATCGCTTTAATTCACCTTAGCCTTGCTAGGTGGATGAATTTTTACACGTAAGTTTTTAAAAATGTGAAATGATGTATAGTTAATAAACGCGGCTTTGGAGAGAAGGTTGTGGGTGTGAATCTTAGTAAAATAAATATTTTTTGATGTCAGTGACATATCGAATCCAGACATTTTTTTTTTTAAGAATACGTATGACCGTAGTCATAGGTATTCTTGAATCCTTAATACCCTCGAACACCAGGTGAAAAAAGTGCCTGTGTCGTACGAGGGGAGTAGCACAGCGCGGGGTTCGAACCGACGACTATCCGCACAGAAGTGCAGCGCGTTACCGCACGGCCATGCACCTCAAATGCAATATTATGGGCATTAAATGCAATATTTTTCAACTTATCATAAATATGTTAAAGTGGCCGTAAGTTAACGCTGACTGGAACTTTTTTTTTTTTAATATTGTGTACCAACACGAATCAGACTTGCCTCTGAGCTGCAAACTAGTGTATAGTCTACTAGCTTGTGGAAGTCATATTTCTGCGCTGTAATAATATTTGATACGTTTACAATAAAATTTCATAGCTTTAAACCGTTTTATTGTTTTAATATTATATTATTTCTACATCTACCGCTATGACTTACCGTTTGGAGCATGCTGGCGGGATGGATTTCCTCCATATAGCCCGGTCAAAATAATACGAGTATATTTAAATAGTCATCAGCAATCTACCAGAGTAGTGGAAGTTACATTTTTTTGTATTACACATTTGTTGTATGAAGTACGACTTGGCAAACTTATTTCCATTTGGCATTATCTTCGGACTAAACACAATAGATTAAAAATAGACAATCAATCATGTGATAATGAAAATAATAAAACACTTAATTTCTAGTCAGTAGTATAACGGGTTTATTTTTCTTTTCCTTTCCTCTCCGCTATCTCTTCCTTTTCTTTCGATTGATAATATATCACTTTATATGAAAAATAATGTTCGGTTGATTGTCCGTCTTTGTGGGGTTCGTGGGCATATGCTCACGTATGTGTTTATGGATTTCGTGGCGATGGATAGTCATTTGAATGAGTTATGCGGCCGTGCAACTTGCTTTATATACTTTTGTCTGGTTGATTGGAAAAAATTGCCGCCTGACAATGAGCATGCCACTATGTTTTTTCAATAAAATTGTTAAATAAATAATAATAATAATGCTTGAAGTAAACATAATTTTTTTTAAATTAGCTGAACGCTTACTTCAACGTTTTAACGTGTACATAAGATTAACATCAAGGGTATATTTCAATAAGTTTGAATTCAATACTTTACATAAAACGCTGAAAAAATATTCAAGCAAACATTTTTTCGCTTATATTGAAGCTTTACGAATGTGCTTTATACGTAAAATATTTTGAATACACAGCCAGGATATGAAACCTTTTTCTCTTAAACCCCTACCTTCCTTAATGTGTCCCTATTTGCTTAATAGTTTCCAACAATTTTGCGGGCTAATTGTTAATTTAGATATTTTACACTCATATTTTGGAGACCACCGTGAATAATTTCAACTTTTAATGGTAATTTATTTCAATATACTCGTATATATAAATTTGTTCTTTCAAGTAGACGATTGACTAAATTAATGCGAGGCAAATAAACTTTTTTAAATTCCTAAATATTATAAAACACAAGAAACTTAATAGGAAAATAATGCAAAATAACAAAAATCGTAATAAAATTCAATTAAATATATTCAATATTTTTCAAAGATAATAATTTTTCAATATTCTTAAAAAATAATATATTTATCAAACGTAAATAGCTCTTGACATTTAGTTTATGAAATTTGGGGGAATTTAAAATTATTTCCCCAAGTTGAAATAAATAATAAAATGTAATTCCATACACGTGTGTGTTTGCAAAATCCTTGTGAAAACTGTATATTCCTTTTTTTTTTTGCTGAATTAAATCGAATAATATATTCATGTTAGTGTTACGTGTCTGAAACAAGTCGAGAAATTTATCGGATTTATTTTTCTATTTTACTCTCCAGCTTGTGTGAATGTGTTGGGTCTCAAAACCAAATAGAAAAACTATAATTTAGAGAAGAAAAGGACATTTTTTACATAGCAGTCTTCGAAGTGTATGAAAGCTCTAAGAAAGCAATAAAAAATGTATGGATTAATTTTATTTATTTTCCTTAAATCAACAAATGGAAACTTTATGACAAAACAATTGTCAAGCAAATGTATGCCAATTGCCGAGGTTGCAATTTTGTTTTTTACAAAGAAAAAAACCTAGCATAAAGCATTAAAAAATTAAAGAAAGAAAAATAATACCAATTTCATTCAAATGTTACCAAAAACAGGGAAAGGAAAATCAAAAAGGACAATATAATAAAAATTAAGGAAAAACACATTTTATCGTTGAAAAGAGACGTAACATTTTTTTTAATCGCTGTTAAAAACAAGTTAACGAAAGCAAAAGTCTTACGAGAGCCGGTAACTACAATAAATCCTTCTCCGAGTATGACGGCATGGTTAGTCAAGTATGACGTGAAGAAGCTGGAGCGATAAACTGGAAATACCAAATGGTAATTAATCTCTACTTGAGTGTATCGCAAGTTCATGATTGGAGAGGTGCTGACAAACTTTACTTGAGTGTATCGCAAGTTCATGATTGGAGAGGTGCTGACAATCTCTACCTGAGTGTATCGCACGTTCATGATTGGAGAGGTGCTGACAATCTCTACCTGAGTGTATCGCACGTTCATGATTGGAGAGGTGCTGACAAACTCTACTTGAGTGTATCGCAAGTTCATGATTGGAGAGGTGCTGACAATCTCTATCTGAGTGTATCGCACGTTCATGATTGGAGAGGTGCTGACAATCTCTACCTGAGTGTATCGCACGTTCATGATTGGAGAGGTGCTGACAAACTCTACTTGAGTGTATCGCAAGTTCATGATTGGAGAGGTGTTGACAAACTCTACTTGAGTGTATCGCAAGTTCATGATTGGAGAGGTGCTGACAATCGATAATTTTCGGACAAAAAAGGATTCACTTCCGAAGTGGTTTTACTCATAGACTTTTTTACATACGAATTTATGTTTTTCCGTAGCTTATATGCTGCTTATTTGTATAGCGCTATTCAACAAAGTGAAAATTATATACATTCATACCATCACGCCATTTTCATATTGGGATAGGCAGGGAGGACAGAGAGTCGTACTTTTTTATCTTTTCATACAACTCCTACGATTTCTCTGACTTTCTACGTTTCCTTCTTTTAGGATACCGTTTATTTTGATCCAATCATAATTTCCTTGGTCTTCTTTTATCACGCTTTCCACTCTCATTTATACTATAACACATATCAGTTTTGTTAGTATTTCTTCATTTATTCATTCCAAATGTCTTAGCTATCTCGAAATTCTCTCCTTCATCTTACTTAACACATCAGTTATAAGTCCACATTCATATATAATTTCGTTCCGTATTCTGTCATACATTGAAACTCCGTAAATTCTTCTCAATGCACGCATTTCTACAGAGTTTATTCGGCTTCTCTCAGTATTTTACCACGTACACGTTTCACTCTCATACATCAAAGTTGGCACCACAATATTCTTGTGGGCAATCATCTTACCTGGTTTTGATACTGTCTGGTTCCAATATATATATATTTTAGTGCTCCACAGATTTTATTTCCTACCGCTATACGCCGTACGATTTGCCATGCCTGACAGAACAATTTTACAATTGTTTAAAATAAAAATTATATTATTAACGATTTTCTTCCGCGCTCGTAGCATGTTGGATGTTTAACCACTCCATGATGACCGTCACACACTCCAGCGCCACACAAAAGTAGTCACTGGAAATTGATGTGGTAAATATAAGCGAGAGGTAGAAGTGCAACGTGACTAGAACAGAACTTCCCCTGCCAACGCAGTATTTTTTTTTTTGAGCTGAAATCTTAAACCTCCCTCGGACATTATTCAAAAATTCAAAGGGCGTATTGTTTGAAGTATCGTTAAGCTTTGCATTTGTGAGGAGTAAAATTTAAACTGAAAGTATCGCCGTTGTAATTAATACCACTTGTTTCATTTGCTGAAATACAGGCAATATTTTAGGCTTCGTACAAACATGGCCTGAAGAAAATTAATAAGCCTACAAGTTAAACTACTTCACAAGAAATAATCGCCCCTCCTGTGATAAGTTACTTTAAATCTGTTCGAAACTTTCGAATATTTCGTTTGCCTTTTCCTCAGTGACATTTTAGTCATATATTAATTAGAGTAAATACCCTATGGGATAAGTTTTATTATCTGTTAATTTAAATAACATAAGTAAATACACACATGTGTGTAATCACGCCATTTACCTGCCAAATCAGGTAGAGAGGACAGAACGCCAGTCTTTACTATTTCCACACATATATTTCGCCTCACCTACATATAGTACATAAACTTGTTGATAAATCTTTCGATTTCACTGACTTTTAACGTTTCTTTCTTGCAAGACATCTTTCACTCGATTCAACCACATTTTCTTCCCTTACCTTTTCATTCACATGTGCACTTTATATTTGTTTTGTTAGTTTTTTTTTTCATTCCTTCACTCTAGATGACCAAACCACCTCAGAGTACTATCCTTCATGTTACTCAACACATCAACTTTAAGTTCACATTCATTCCTTATCACTTAATTTTATATGCTGGCATTCATTGTCCCCTAATGTATTATTTGTAGTGTATGAATTCCTATTAATTCGATACCTTTCAGTCTTTCACGTCTACGTTTCACTGCCATACATAAATGATGGTACTTAATTTATTTTGAGAATTAAAATTCTTAACCGCCGTTTTGATTTTTTTTAAACAAACTTCATCAGGCATGCTATCACAAATTGACAAAAAAAAAAGAATATGCAATGAAAACCGACTGATCTTAAGAGATCTTTATTATTACTTTATCACAGCGGAGATCATTTCCGAGTATAATTGCGGCAATTGTTCTCACCCTTCAAATATATTTGGCTCCGACTGATACGACATTGCCATTTTCATTCAAGTAATGATTATATCCCATCATTCCGGCAAATGCCAGCACCATAAATAAGTCGCAAGGAAAAAAACATTCAAACACTTTGGCAGTAACCAGCAGACCGCGGTTCTTTCATATGGCAAACTCCATATCGTATTATCACGATCAAATATCAAGACCAGACAAAGTCTTGATGACGAAAAAACCACAACATTCAGCTTTTGATAAATATGCGTCAATTTACATGGAATGCTTTGTTTAATGGAGTGTTTGAAATATATTTTTTTATTTATCAAAATCATCAAGACAAAGTTACGAAACCAGATTAATATATTTTTTTATCTGAAAAATCTATTTTAACATATTTAATTAACCACTCATACTCTAGGCAACTTGAAACAGCAGAAATGCGAATGCTTAGGTGGTCGGCAGGAGTATTACTGAAAGATAAAACTAAGAGCTCACGCATTCGTGATAGCCTGGGAGTCACTGACATAAATAGTAAGCGGGAAGAGTGACAGCTGAGATGGTACGGGTACATAAGACGGAGACCACCAGACCATACTGTAAATCAGGCAATGTCTGTGGATCTTCCTCGACAGCCGTCCAGAGGAAGGAAGACCAAAGAGCTCCTGGATGAATCAATGCTCCAAAACATTGCAGAAAAACGGCCTAGATAAAAGCGACACTCAGAACCGAAGAATATATAGCCTAAGAACAAGAAGAGACGACCCCATCAGGCTATGAGTCGGAACAGTGCCGAAGAAGAATAAGAAGACATATTTAATTAACCACAAGTCCTAGAAAGGGTAACCCCTATATCATATGAAGTTTCAAGAATTGGAGTATTTAAATAAAGATATTTGAAATGCTGGCATTAATAACATATTCAGATAAAGTTAGTAGTGCTTAAACAAACTAAGTGAGCATTTTTGCTTAGCGCTTAGTAAAACATTGGACGTGTGTTCAAGAAACCACCGTATGTTTGAAAGACGTAATGAAATGTGGCTAAACACGGAAATATGGAAACTTAAAATATAAAAAAAAAAATGTAAACATCATGAATTCCTTAACAGCTTGGATCTGGATAAGAAAGAATCTCGGCACCAGTTGAAGTAAAGAAAAGCTGAGCTTTGCTGCGGTAATTTTGGAGCGATTGTTATCAAACTCAAGAGGTCAGAATGGTCAGAATGGTCCCGTAATATTTACTCAAAAAAACACTGTTTCAATAAAACCCAATCTTGAAGCTCAAAAGTATCAAACAATATAAAATTGGTAGCACTTACATCAATGTGTAACATAAAGTATATACTCGTAGTTATGGTTAAATAGTTATTATTAAATCAATGTTATAGGACATTTTTTTTTCCAAGATTTTTGGATAGGTGATTTATATTCAAGAAGTAACTTTTTGTTACGATTCTAAGATGCAAAATAACAATGGAAATTTTTATATTTTTTAATCTAGAAGATATGACTTGACTGTTTGACAGAAATATATAAGTTCTAAAACGTTAGGAAAGTTGTTACAATGAAACAAAATGCTTGATTCTTCTAACATTTTAAATATTATGATAACATTTAATTATTAGATTCACGTATCACTCAATCTCACTTCATAATATTGTTTTGTTAATAAATTAATTTGGTTGTAAACATTTTATAAAAAGTTTATTGTTAATATAATATGTTATTAACTTTGTTCAGAGTTTCGTTTCAAATTCTACATTGATAAACATTGACAGTTTCATTGTTGAAACAGGTAAAATATATCTCATGGTTTAATAAAAAATATAAGTTTTTGGTTGTTTTGGCAAGGTTTTTTTTAATTTAAAGTAATACGAACGTATTATTGTCGATCAAAATTATAAGATTGCTGCAAAAAGAGGTGCTAATGTTAAAATGGTTATCCGATTACGTCAATAATGACGAGCAAGCGAGACTCTTGAGAAGCAGCAACACGACGATAAAAATAAGCAGACTAAAAATTAACATAAGAATAAAAGTTATTTACTTCCATCATTATTGATGCGTTATTACTTGAATCAATATTTTTATCATGCCAAATGAATAACTTACAATATTCAAAATTTAGTGATAGCAAATAGTGCACTACAGAAGACAATAAATCTCGACAAGTTACCAGCGTCTCTGTAATCAGAGAGATAGGTAACCGATAAGATAATAATTGTCAGCCTTCTTGCAAACGTTGGACGCTTGTGCGTGTATTAGTTTTATTATGCGCAAGCTGAAACACTTCACAGTCCTAACAGATCAAAGCCAAAGTGCCTAAGGCTAAAATATGTGAATTGCAAGACGATTGTCAGTTTAATCTACTGCACCCTTTAGCCAATGTTTTTTAGAGTGCTATTGCTTAACAACTACAAAAAATGTAATTTGTAGAATAAAGGAAACAAAAAAATATAAATTCAGGTGTATAGCAGTCTAGGATTAAAATCAGTCCTGAAGTAGATCTGTCAGGAATCGAGCCCGAGACGCCCCTTGCTTAACATGAATGTTAATCGTTAGATCAGGACCACCGATAAGTAAAATAATTAAAGTATTTTTCACTCAGTATTTATGTACTTTAATACAATTAAAAACACAGATATAGAATTTTAAGAGGAATAGTAACTTAGACATTAAATAAATTTAGATTGATATAATACAATACAAACTTAACGGAATTAGCACTCAAAACCTTAAATCCAATGGGATCAATTTAAAAAGGATATTGAATAAAAATAGACCTTCAGATGACATAACAGGAAGTTTTACAACAAGAAACACCTACCCTTATGATATGAATTTCGCTAACATACCATTGACAGGTGGGTGCTAAACAGGAAGATTAAAGAAATTTAAATAATAATGGTATATACATATAGGTTCAAGTTATTATTTAGTTTGATATGGTTATACTACACGTAATTATAATGTATGTGGGCTAAAAAAACATCTGGTGTCCCCGTGGCTGGGCTCGCCCTATATTGGTGGGGTGTATTTTGGCCGGGGGGATGTTGTTAGATGAGCCCAGACCTTTTGATAGCTTCTGTTTTTTAATGTATTCTCTTTTAAATGTGTCTAAATGTATTATGTACATACTATGTTGCTATCAATAAACCTGTATTTATTTATTTATTTATATGTATAAATAAAAGTAAATAGCTTAAAAACAGAGTTTTGACTTTTGTCTCCTTTAAATTTTACTACAAAGCACTGTGCGACTGTCATTTTTAGTTCACAGTATTTTCATTATGTTCGTAGTTAAAACGTATATTCAAATTTCATGACTATTTTTTTATTACAAAAAATGTTCCTTAACAAACGATATAAGTTCATTGGGAATAAAAACTAAGCTACAGAATTTCAAAGAAAAGGGAGTTTGACTCCAATTTGATTTCGAATGTGACAATTCGCATTTCACGACCGCCATACTTTCCACAATGGAAAGTGAAAATATATACTACGTACCAACGTAAGAATTCCCGTTTTACGTGTTTGAAATTCGAATTGGTATACAAGGGTTGAAAATGGCGAAGAAAATTTTTGCAAAAAGGCGGGAAAAACGTATCGACCTAACGTATTTTTATTTTCATTTGTTTGATTGAAATGGGATTTCATCCGCGCCAACTTTCGGGAATACTCCAAGACGGAAAATGAAATGGACGTATATATGCAAAAAAGATCCAACAAACAAACAATTTTAAGTATATTTGGAAAATATTGTACATTAAAAACACCTGTTATTTTACAATTGTTAATTTATTTTAAGATTCAATTCAAAATAATCTCACTTCGTATAAGCCTGTACTAACTGGTGCTATATTCCTCTAATATGTAATATATATTATAACAGATAGACTTAAGGTTGGATATTTTTTACATGTATACATCCAAATATAAACCAAATATTTTCAGTGAATATCACAATTTCCTTGTGATGCGTCATTGCTAAAAGTTTTTTTTCACCTCTCTCTCACTCTCTTCAAATTTGTCTACCACCGTCTCTTTCTGAGTCAATATTTACCTTAAACATCTCAGAAACGACTTTTAATCTTTAAAATTTTACGAATGTTTTTTATTTACTTATTCGCATTTTTCAATTTACCATCTCTTTAGATCTTGGATTTCAAGAATTTTACTTAACCTGAATCCTTTGTATTTTTATATTAGAAAAAGAAAACGATTTGCGTAGATAGAAAATTCTCTGGTATCAACACTTTTTTTTACTGTTAATTGAAGGAGAAAAGTCAAGTTACTACTAATTCGATTTTTTTACACGAGTATCAGTCTTTCTCTTGTTGGTTTTTTTAATTTTATTTAATCAAGTAATCTAAAACATTTGTCTTTACCTATATACTAAATAATAACGAATCTTATTTAGTTATTATAACAATAAACAAACATTATTTTAATTCCCTGCACGTCACTTAATTTTTTTTTTGTAGCCGTAATATTTAATTTATTATAAACAATCAACACTTACATAAACTCACAACTAGATAACAATTCTCACCACTTATTATTTATTGTATTCATGATAGTGCAGTATATAAAATATTTAATTACACAACGACAGGTGATATTTTTTATAATAGAAATTTAAGCGTAATAACTCAATTGTTGAAAGAACTCTCCATCGATTCAGGTATCTTCAAAGTGTAAAGTTTTAACTATGTTTTATGACGTTTAACCTTTCCCTTCTTGTGCTAAAAAAATTCGCGCGTTCCGGTGCTGTGTATTCAATACACATCAATATACATGTAAAAATGAGCGATTTAAAATCGAAAAAATACAAATATTCATAGCAAATCGCTTAAATTAATTTAATTTGAAGTCAAAAGTGATAATAATTTAAATTTGATTGCTGCAAACATGAAAAAAAACATCGGCTGACGTTCACAAAACGGGCGAAGAGACCACCTATATTGGATGCCCCAGAGTTACTGAGAACTGAGACGGGACTCGGTCTCGGACTGTTATACCTCGAAGTAAGAAACACAATTACGAACTGAGATTATATTTCTTGCGTTCCCATATACCGAAGTAGAGTGAGACGTGAATAGCATCGCTTCCTCACACATAGCGGTTTTTTTAGAATTAATATACCTACGTCACACACTGGCACAAATTTGATTGTATTGGTGAATTTATTCCCGATTTTCACAAAATATCTTTGATGAGGCCGATAAGTGCTAATAATTATTAATATTATTTTTTCATTCAATGTGCAAATTTATCATGGAAGAATACCTAAAATCTGAACCCGGTAATTATTATATTTATAGAGATATTAAAGTTTTTTAGAAGCAATGTGTACTAGTTACACATCATAGGAAGGGAAGGGTTAAAGCTTTCTGGCACCGAAATTTCTATCAGCATTGTTTGTTATGGATGTGCCATATTATATAACGCTGGAGTGAGATCGTCTTGTTTCAGAGTCTTAACCGACTAAGGGAGTATATTGAGCTTACACGCTTTATTATTTTACACATTATCTTAAAAAAAATAATGTCAAACAACAACAAAAGATATGGGTTTAATCCTTTCGAAATATACAGTACAAGCGAGTTTATATTTATATAATTTTAGTTTACTAACCAAATCCGTGTTAAACAAGCCTTTTATGACAACTGGACTGTAACCTTTTTTTTTAAATATTGATGGGCAAAATTCAGAGTTGACGAGGAATCTGTTGTAGGTGTCTGCCATGGTTTTGCAACGTTCACAAACTAACAGATATCTGGACAGTTGAGGAGCTGTTCCGTGCCGTCAAAGATAAAAATATTTTCTCAAGAGTGATCATCAACGTCTAAAAGACTGAACATAGCATATAAATAAAAAAAAGAACAAAGGAATACTTTGTCAACAAATAATTCCCCTCAATATTTAATAAAATTACTAGTAATCTCTATATTTTTTTCTCCAAATGAAATAAAAACTGTCCCGAAAAAAAACGGAAAAGAAAATATAAAATGCTTCCTTTTCGTTCATGGGTTTTTACAAATTCCTGAAGCAATTTGAACCTGAATGATAAGCATCCTTGACCCGCGCCCATCCTGGCTCCAGATTCCATACGGAGGCTCTACTTTGAGAAGATTAACGGTCAGCTAATTGATTTGCGGGCAATAATTCACTTGACCCTTCCGTCCACTTCCTGTCTTATTCCGGAAAGGAATTTGGGAAGGGTAATAACTGCGTGGGATGACCGAAAGATGGCTTTTAAAATTAAAACTTCGACCTTTCATATATCATGTGAATTTAATTAAATTGTATTATTATAAATTCTTGAAAGAATGATTATCCAAAGGCATCTAATATGCCATATAAAATTATAATTTGACAACGCCCGTGGTCTAGATAGTTAAATGTATAATTTACACCCTTGGGTTTCGGATTTAATTGCCAACGGTACCAAAAAAAAAAGACTGATAATAATTATTTTAGTTTGTTGCCTCTTCACGTAGTCGCAGCTTGATAATAATTATTTTAGTATGTTGCCTCTTCACGTACTGGGTAGTATTGATAACACGTGTGATGATGATCCACAAGTTCCGTGCCTACGCCAAATGTTTTAAACCTAAAGTATCGATTAAGGAAGCTGACAGTGTTGTCTCCTAGGCACGCTCTTCAATACATCCAAATAATCAATTCAAATATTTGCAATTCTACCAAACTTAAAATGTTTTTATCAATTTATTTAAAACTTTAGTCAGAACAAACTTCAAAGCTTCAAAATATCCAAAAGAATGAAAATATATATAACATCATCCTTAAGAAGATTTAAAACGGTAGATGATTTTTTCGATTTTAATAACTTAATGCGGTGATTAGACAAATTATATTTATTGAGTATTTTAATAATTTAAAATCAGTAAATAGTTAGGACTGATATAAAATATAGCCTCGTTAAGTTATACTCAATATTTGAAGTTTTTAACGAAATGGCTAATAAAAAAAATTTAAATGTCTGAAAGTAAAAAAAATTGGAAGTTTTTCCGCTGAGAATTGAATTGGATAGCTTATTTCTTTCTTTAAGACTTCATTGTAAAAACAATCTGATGGCAATATTGCCAGGCGACAATACATTCCAACCAACCAAACAAAAGTTAATAAAGGAAGTTACATGGTCGCAAAAAATATTCAAATTATTTTTCATATTTTTTTAATTTATCAACAATATACTCATACCCATGTACTCGTAGTAAAAATAAAAATAAGATATCACCAATCAAAGGAAAAGGAAGGGATGGTGAAGTGGGTAGAAAAATCAGAAATGAGACACGTTGTTACTATCTTGAAATTAAGAGTTTATAAAATATGCCAAGGATGGAGCGAGTCTAACATTGGTTTGAAACTGGTTCCAGAACCTCACTGTATGAACAGTAAAGGACGACGTTAAAAACGAAAAGCGATTTCTATAAATGTATCTTTATTCTTCCATATTTTTTATAAGAAACGTAACCCTAGAATATGAACCTAAAAGTATATATTTATTTTAAGAGAAGATTGATCCAATTTATTCGAAAGACATAATTTGATAACAATACGTAATGCTAATAAATACAATTTTCAAAATGAAACGGTAAAAAGAGACAAGATATATTCGTACGAGACAATCTCATAAATGATACGCAGTCTCTCATCCGTCAGATTAAGACTGGATTGAGCAGATATTCAAGAGATACATTAAATTGATGTACGAGTATTTTGGAATAAATTTACATTATACGATTGATTTTTCCAGGTATTATTTCATACTTTAAAGAAACAGTATACATTTCATTTCGTATTTCCAGATATAACGAATAATAACATAAATATATAAAAAAAAACGTATTTTCTCATAAGGAGCTGGTAGAGAGAAAAAATCTTTACTCTCCGTTATCGGACAAAGTACTAACGCTTCCTCTACGTTATGTCATGTTTATTTTCTTATTTGTGCTTCACACCTTTTCAAAGCCTGTTCTACTTGACCAAGTCACGTTTTCCTCGATCAACTTCTTCTACGCGAACTCTGCTTTTTATCTCGTTTTGTACTTCTTTCGCCAATTATTTTTTCCGCATGTCCAAACTTTCTTAATGTTTTTTTTCTCAGCATTATTAATATCCACCAGAGTCAAGCAGCTATTTTCAATATTTTAATTTCTTCTTCGTTCACACATTGGCACTGTACATATTTGTCCTAGTGTACACTTCCCTGACTTATATAACTAACCACGTTCACTATTACTAAACATTATTTTTCATTTCATAAACATATTTATCTTCGTGCACGCATCTCTACAGTATCAATACTCAAATTTCTATCCAAAAATCATGGTGAGTATGAACACATTATTGTGCGTTGATATACTTTTATATACACGTTTATATATAATTTAAAGGTATTTTAACGGTAAGTGATTTATTTTCATTTCATTAACCGTATTTCAATATCTCTTTTCACTACACCACCAAATGGAAATAAATAGTCTAGAAAACAAAACTCATCAACCTGTGCTAACATATCTAACATAATTTATACGTCTAAAGTTTTGAAGTCCATCTGGTATTCGGGATAAAACGACAACTATCACTTTGGTTATATATATTATTTAAAAAAATGTGACCTGACTGCAAAGACTAATCAAAACATATAGTAAGGTCCAAAACTTTCCTGTCTGAAGAAGTTAGAGCATGTATGGATGTATACTACACTACGCCAGTCACGTTCCCCACAAGGTGTCAGGCTATGTTACAGAAGTTAGAGCATGTATGGATGTATACTACACTACGCCAGTCACGTACCCCACAAGGTGTCAGACTATGTTACAGAAGTTAGAGCATGTATGGTTTCAAACTTTTAACCCTTTAATTAATTCCGTTGGATTACTAAAAGCCTGGATGTTACAATGTATGACTCTTACTCCGGTAGCTCAGTATAGGTAAAACAAGGCTCAATAAGATCTCAAGATGTCGGGAAGAGGTAGGCATTCGTCAGTGCTTGGGTAGGTATAAATACATAATGAAACACATATTTGCTGTTAATTGGTTATATATTTAATCCTGACGAGCTGATACTCCGTCAGGAAAATCAAATGGGCAGATTACTCTCTGCTACTCCGCTAGCCTTTCAGATGGACAGGCAGTCGAAGCAATTTATTATCAGGGGTAATCTCACAACAGTCCATTGCGGAATTGTGCCAATTCTCAAAAATTGATATCGCCAATCTCTAGATTTACTCAAAAATCACCATAAAATGACAAGCAAAGAGGATAAATAAGGTTGATCTTACTCCAATACAAGACACAATGTATTATCCCAGATCCGCTTCAAGTATATGACCAGGTCGACTCGTATATGGCCCTCTGACCTTATACTGTTACTACAGGGCCGCTGATGTGAAGAAATTCCCTCAGTGGTTGGCGACCGCCAATTCGTGCCGTAATACACCCACACGACTCGGTCCGGTCTGGAAGACTCCCGAATCTGGCGCGCACTCGATATTGCTGGTAGAATCAGTTAACTTTGACCCGCGAATGAGTTGTACGCCTAACTCGAGATCGTCGTTTGGACAACAGTCCAGAATCTGCTCAATCAAAAGACTGAGGTGAAACAAGATCCCCGTTTGTAGATTATCCAGAATTTACCGGACAAATTGTATCAAATAAGAATGAACAATCAAATGTGAGAAAAGCTTGTTCAAGTTCGCGAACAGCGTCAAGACGAAAATGATGTTGACTTGACAACTTCGTGGCGAGAATGGATGTGGGAAGATCGCGGTCCGTTAATTTAAGGGATCTCAGCCAAGCTCCGCCATATTGGAACGCTATAGAAAGTTCCTCGCGACCGTTAAAAAAAATCATAAATCTTTTCGTCCGGCCGAACGTTATTTTGCCAATGAATAGTTTATTTAAACTTTCACAGCGTAATTAAGTCGAGAATCCTTTTTGTATAACATCCGGTAACCTTAAAGGCGACACTTAAATTGCTTAAGGGACAATAGTTACTTCTTTTGAAATGTATCTCGAGTGAAGTGTTTTTATGTCTTCTCAGCCGTTGATTCAATATTTAACTATGTCCGCAATAAATTAAGCGCGACGTATTTCTTTAGAAAAGCAGAAGAGAAATTTTTGACCCTTTTTTTCTTGCCTAACAATCGCGGTCATAAAAACGCATTCACCCTCTGAAATATCTTGCGCAAAGTTTTATTTTTTCTTAGTAACAATAGTTATCTGTGACTGCAATAAATCAGATCGTAAGACGGAACACCAATTACAGATCTTTACAAAGACAAACGTTCTGCATTCTTTTGAAAAAAGGGAAGAGAAATCTGACATTGAGCCATGTTACAATAGAAGCTCTTCTCCTTTGTTTTGGTTCTCCCGGTTCACTATTTTTAATGGTTGTTTTAAACTGCAATAAACTAATTGGTCGACCGTACCCAAGTCCTGACACTCCATTTTATGTTACTGGAGAAAAAAAAAAATTATAAAAAAAAAAAAAAAATAATAATTTAAGTACTGATTACGGCCCTGTGTCAATTGGTCATACACCTGCCCGCCGAAACAAGGATAAGATACTATGCTAAAGGGCATGACGTTACTGGGTCATGCCGGATACGCTCGTGGACGATTTAATAAGCCCTTGCATTTGCGAAAGAGTAGGAAACCACGAAAAACTAACTCTCAGGGCTTCCCTATCTAAGAACACCTGGAAACAGTTAAACAGTTTATAGAGCAAGGCACCATACAGGAGAACATCAATTATCGCCTTCCCCTCAACATGGTTACACATAATAAGTCTTATTATTATTTTTACAAAAAAAGGAAACATACAACATTTAGGATAACAAAGACAACACAGTCACAAGAGTAATGTTCAAGAACAGATACTATCGCCTTCTCTTCAGCATGGTTACACATAATAATTCTTATTAATTTACAATAGAAAAATGTACAAACAATTAAGATTACAAAGGCAACGCACTCACAAGAGTAATGCCCAAAAACAGATCAAGTTACTCAATAGTAATTATGTTAGTTCACAACGGCTTCCCCAGAACCGGATCTGATAGTCTGCACTTTTAGGGGCACTGATTTAGTTTCTTAGCCTAATCACTTTAATTAAGGAAGCAAGGTGAGTTTCCTCCCGCTTGTCTGGTGATCTTTGATATTGCAAGATACAAGTCTGGCGATATATCAATAATGAGACTATATAAGACACATTTAACATACAATTTTTCATTACACGGCCCTGAGACACCACTCATAGGGGCGACATCTGACTATAGGCCTCCTCCAGGTCTAAAAACTGACAAGAAACAGTTACACTTGGTTATACAATACAGCAAATATGTGTTTATAATATCATCACCTCGGGGATCGTCATCCCTTTAGTGCCAATTCTCGTGCTAGCCAGAGTCGTCAGTGCGACGCCCACACACATCACGGACGGTGCCAAAACTCGCATGATCCATAAAATACCATGGTTATCCGGGCACCGACGGTGCCATGAGCGTCCACCTAGACCGGGAGCACATGCCAATTTGGGTTCATGACGCCCATGGTTGGAGTCACACTCAACAACCCCCACTGGATGTATATAGGCCATCCGTAAGCCCCTCACTGGATGTATAAAGGCCATCCGTAAGCCTCCACTGGATGTATATAGGCCATCCGTAAGCCTTTCGCTGATTGGTTGGAGCCTACTCCACAACCGTTGTCACCAGTGCGACACCCGCGGACCCAAAGGGCGGAGCCAAGTTGTACATGTTGTCCACGCACAAAACTACGGTCGTCCTTGTCCCAATGCCTACGAGCGCCCACCTATGTCGTCGGTGCGACGGCCGCAGAACCAACGGGCGGAGCCAAGATACGCATGATGTCCCCACACCATGCTACCTACGTCCGGGTACCGATGGCGCCACGGACGCCTGCCCACCTGGACCGGACTGACAATAAAACCTTTGTCACCAGTGTGACTCCTGCGGACCCAAAGGGCGGAGTCCATACACACTACTATGGAGGTCCTTGTACCAATGGTGCCGCGAGCGCCCACCTCTGTCGTCGGTGCGACGGCCGCAGAACCACGGACGCCTGCCCACCTAGACCGGACTGACAATAAAACCTTTGTCACCAGTGCGATGCCTGCAGACCCAAAGGGCGGAGTCCATACACATTACTATGGACGTCCTTGTACCAATGGTCCACGAGCACCCACCTCTGTCGTCGGTGCGACGGCCGCAGAACCAACGGGCGGAGCCAAGATGTGCATGACGTAGTCATACCATACTATGCACCTCCGTGTACCGATGGCGTCACGGACGCCTGCCCACCTAGACCGGACTGACAATACACAATAAAAACATGGAAAAAGAAAAAAAATAAAAATCATTGGCCGAAGCTTCACAATTAAAGGATATCCCATCGAAAGCCCCCCCACCAAAGCACGCACCAAATCCTTTTCATTCATACTTCCCAGCAGCACTTCCCAAACCCCTGTAGCAACCCCACTCATTCCCTATCATGGAGCTGCCTTCCATTCAACCTATACGACCTAGTGCCAGGTGAGCGACCCTTGACAGAACAGGATAAGGAATTGGTAAGGATGTATCCAATGTGACATCATGAGGAAGTGAGCGTCGACGCTCTATCAAAAGACGCGCATACAAACGCTATGCTATCAGCAAAATCCCCACTCATTGTCCAGCACATGGTCTATTGAGCGCCACCATATTTTTTCTTGGAACATGGAAACCTAATTTGGTAAAACTGAATTACCACAAGTGCCACGGCAGCTCTCGCGTCAATTCACCGTAATGGAGCCTTTATTCCACCTTGGCGATGTCTTTGACGCGAAATTTACCTGCCACTTTCCTCTTCAGGTCAGACAGTTCATATATTGTGTCGGAAATTTTCATTGTGACCACACACTTGACAAATCGGGGCGCTAATTTGTTGCTGAAAATATCGCCCAGCGTTTGACTGGCTAAATACCCTCTCCATACCACCTGTCCAACTAGGTGGTTTATAACCTAGGTGTAAACTACACCAAGCAGCGCTTAGCTTCCAGCCTGCCACAACCTATCTGTACCTTTAACCTAAAGGTTGTTCCCTTTGCCTTATACCATTAGTTATCGCAAGAAGTGCGAACAAAACGTTCCTTCGGCACGGCCCCTCTATTCGAAGAACGATCCATGAGGGGCAGGGTAGAGATTATGCCGATGAGAGGAAAGGTGAACTCATCTTGCTATTCTCACAGTATCATTGAGGCATGAACAAATCCTTCCCTAGGTGTTCGCATCACTCACATTGGTTTACTCTAAACCACATGACGAACACGTAATTAATGAGGAATTAAACCTCTCCTATGCTAGTCTTCTGCGGATGGTAACTAACGCTGCTAACCCTTTATCCGTGATATCATATGATTCTAGTAATCCACTAATTTCCAGCAGAGGGGACTAGCCTCGTCACCCTCAGCTGTACTTATGATGCGGATCACGGCGGGGATATTTATTCCTCATATACCTTTAACTAATAGTTTTCGATGACGCCACCTCAACGATGAAGTTTAAACAACTTGCCAACTTCATACTACGGCCAGCATCGTGAAAACATGCTCCGCTCCCGATGAAGGAGGTTAAACGAACATATGCTTCAATACTGCATGGTATACTCGCTCGCTTGTATACAGACATGCGCCCTAAGGTCTCTGATTTCCTGCCCGAGCACATTAAAGTTGTCACAACGCGTTATATATGTAGACGTTCTAAAAATCAGGGTGTGTAATACCCTAGCGATAGAAAAACAAATCAAAGTTTTTTTTTTCGCCCTTTGGTGACATACTTGTACTAATTAATCAGCGATCTAGGTTTCTATTACATCTGCGGTATCATGAAGCTTATGGCTGGCGAGCTTACCGCAAGGCTAGGCGTTGTTTCGAAAACTAAACTGAACTAACTACAATATACGGGTAATACGAGTAAAATTCTAACTTATTTACCATGCCGCTGGTTATGAAACTTCTACAGCATTACTCTCTACTAGGAACCCTCCTGAGTTCGTCGCGGTACGTAAGATGTCCTAGACATTTGTACGCGTCATCGCAAAACTCGGATTTGTATAACCCTGCAGTACGGCTTCCTAATACACGCACAGGCACAAACAATTATAGCCGTACGTCCAGAAGGCAACCTCAAAGGAACACAATACCAAATACAATACATAGGCACAAATACAATACAATACTAACAGAAATGAAATTATAAATATAATTAATGCAACAAAAAAAAAATACTATTCAGGATAACAAGATATATGCATGGCAGATAATAAGATACGGAAAAACACACAAGAATTATATCTCTCCAGCTTTTACCTGAGATCAATAAAGTCAATAATTAATTATCTCCAAGACTCTCAGTCCTCAAAATCAAACCAACATGGTACAGAACCCTGGTCACCCTGATCGGCGAACAATTGTTCCATCATTCGTTGCATCTCAGCAGGAATGTTTTTTAAGCCAAATGGGGTGACCACAAACCGATATTGTCGCCGGCCCTCTACAAAGAATGCCGTCTTACATTTAGACTCTTTGCTTAATGGCATTAGCCAAAACTCATGGCTCAGGTCTAAAGCAGTGAGGTAGCGCGTATCTCGAAGATTATCGAGAATTCGGTTGACGTTCGGTAACCGATAACAGCCCGACTGCGTCACCGAATTCAGTTTGCGAGGTCCAACAAAATTCGAGCAGAATCATCCTTTTTCGGAACAATGGAGGCATTATTGAGCCATGAACTCCTACTCGAATGAGAAAACAATTTCGGCGAAAGCCCGGAACGCTTCAAAAAGGGAATACCGAGCACCAAGCAAGTATCTAAAGAAGGAACTACCTGGAATTCCACCAACACAGTTTGGTGGTCATAATGTAAAGGCAACTGGATCGTACCCAGCACCCGATGTCCCTGACTATCAGCCGTGTGAACAACTCCCTCAGTAGTTCGCATAATAAACCGTAAGTCCTTAAAATTCTTGTACAAATTACCACCTATTACGTTAATTGCTGTCCCTGAATCTAGCAACGCCCTAAATGGTGAACCCTGAATTTCACAATGAAGATAGGGTCTCTCATCCCTAGCATTTGAAATTTCTATGGCACTAAGGTTACGGCTATTATTTCCTAATTCTTTTGTATTTGACCAACCCCCTAGTTCCGAATTACCTTGACCGGGTTGGTCCCCTATCTGTTTTTTGGAATTAAGAAGCTCGGCGGCGGACGCGAAGTATCCGTCAGCAAAGTAAAAGGTCTAGAAGTCTCGGCACGACTCCTTACGCGATTACTTGGCGACTTATCCGGTTCCTTCTGGATAAGTGGTTTGTGCGGACAGTCGCGGGCAATATGATGCGGAAGATTGCACAAGAAACACCTCAACAAGGTCGGCCCTCTACCGATAACCTTCTGTGAGACGGATGACACACGTGCCCTTACCCTTGGCTGCATCTGCAGCGGCCGGGGTGATACCTCACCACTCCTGTTCATTTGTTCGAAAGAGGCACATACTCTTTCCATCTCTCGTACTGACGAAGGCCGCGTACTGACAAGGACTGAGCTAAACCTAACGTGAAGCCCTCTCTTGAACACCTGTAACAGCTCCACCTCCGTCAAGGCAGAGTCCAGTGTACTGTTTACCTCCAAAATTCGGGAGATATAATCGGTGGAAGATTCTTCGTGACCCTGCTTGGATGCCCAAATATCCAGCTTTCTATCTATCATAAAACTCTCAGATGCGAACCTCTCCAAAAAATGTGCCTTCAATGTAGCCCATCTCATAGGGTTCCTATACGTAATCCTGAAAAAGGTCAGGGCTCTGTCGCGCAAAAATTCAGGTAGGATGGGAGAGAGAGAGTCTACATCAAACCTACGTGCGTGCGCTATTTCCTCGAGCCTAACCAAAAACTGACGTACGCTACCCGAGCCATTAAACGGATCCACTGGCCACGATGAAAAATTGATATTTAATGGAGGTAATTGATTACCTCTAGCGCTATGAGACGGCAAAATTTCCAAGTCTCTTGAAGGGCAAGACCCGGTAAATGGTAAGGAAGAGTTCGAACGAGGGGCTGTCGCTCCGGAAACCAGTTCCATAGAAAATTCCGGGGCTCCTCGCAAATTAACATGTGCCTTAGACCTTTGAGGCAATATAACCTCTTCTGTAGGAGAGTGAACGAGGCCCCGATTGTAGTTCCATGCTTGCCGACGCAACCTGGGGAGTTTGTTACCCGGAGTGATTCCCCTCTCCATCAATTCCCCAATCAATCTCTCCTTAGTTGCACTCGTAATATTGTCAATAGGACTCATTGTGGACTTATCCTCAGCTAGCAGGGTGAGAGTTCTATCTGAAAGATTGGAAATCCCAAAGACTCTTGGCCACGCTGTTATTAATACGTGTTCCCAATCTCAGGAATAGCCTTCACCAGAAATTCCAATCGCATGTAATCGAAGAAAACAACTCTACCTTAAAGGCCTAAAATAGAATAATTCAATAAGTTCGATCACCCGGCCACGCTATTATAACACCGGTCTACTATTAATCTCGCCGACCAGATGTACGACAGCTAATATTCGTCAAACTTAATTAGCGAAACAGCCGGACGGCTCTGAACGAATAATGTTATAGTTGGCAAACTTAGTGCTCTAAATATTCTATTTTTTGTTGATGATTTAAAAATCTTCAAAGCGGTCCAAACTCCGGAATACGCCACTCACACTATCCAAACAGAAAGAAAACGTAACGAATTATTCCTTGCAATTGCAACAAGGAACTTCTATCAGCTGCTAGTCACCCCGCCAATCACAAGAAACTATGGCGTTCCACTAGCTCTGCCTATCCGATTACCGGCCAAATTCGAGATTATACTCCTCGTAAAACTACGCTCAACTCGATTTTTTCTAATTTTAGAAAATAACTACCTACACTCGCACAGCTTTTATCAGCCGCACGTTATTAGTTGGTTATATATTTTATTTAATTATTAAATAAAATCCTCAACTCATACACAAAATGACCGCCAAACAAACGGTACTCGAATCAATTTCCGCCCGACCGATTTGACTGAAGTACAAAGCCTATGCTTTGTCGTTTTAACGGTCCTGAATCGCTTTCAATTCTTTACCGGGTTATACGCAGTTAACAAAATTATACACCGTATACGATACAATAATGCACAAAAATTTCGAATATCAAAAAAGGAAGAAAAGAAAGAAGAAAACATAAAATTCAAATACACAGTATACAATAAAGTAATGCACAAGATATTCGAGTATTAAAAAAAGGAAAAAAAAGAAAAAAAACATAAAATTCAAATACACAGTATACAATACAGAAATGCAAAAAATATTCTAGTACCAAAAGAAGAAAAAAGGAAAAAAAAACATAAAAATTCAAATTATACCGTCCAAGCTCGACGAAGCACCTCAAGGCCCCGCGTTGAAGGCGGTCAGTTTCAAACTTTTAACCCTTTAATTAATTCCGTTGGATTACTAAAAGCCTGGATGTTACAATGTATGACTCTTACTCCGGTAGCTCAGTATAGGTAAAACAAGGCTCAATAAGATCTCAAGATGTCGTGGGAAGAGGTAGGCATTCGTCAGTGCTTGGGTAGGTATAAATACATAATGAAACACATATTTGCTGTTAATTGGTTATATATTTAATCCTGACGAGCTGATACTCCGTCAGGAAAATCAAATGGGCAGATTACTCTCTGCTACTCCGCTAGCCTTTCAGATGGACAGGCAGTCGAAGCAATTTATTATCAGGGGTAATCTCACAACAGTCCATTGCGGAATTGTGCCAATTCTCAAAGATTGATATCGCCAATCTCTAGATTTACTCAAAAATCACCATAAAATGACAAGCAAAGAGGATAAATAAGGTTGATCTTACTCCAATACAAGACACAATGTATTATCCCAGATCCGCTTCAAGTGTATGACCAGGTCGACTCGTATATGGCCCTCTGACCTTATACTGTTACTACAGGGCCGCTGATGTGAAGAAATTCCCTCAGTGGTTGGCGACCGCCAATTCGTGCCGTAATACACCCACACGACTCGGTCCGGTCTGGAAGACTCCCGAATCTGGCGCGCACTCGATATTGCTGGTAGAATCAGTTAACTTTGACCCGCGAATGAGTTGTACGCCTAACTCGAGATCGTCGTTTGGACAACAGTCCAGAATCTGCTCAATCAAAAGACTGAGGTGAAACAAGATCCCCGTTTGTAGATTATCCAGAATTTACCGGACAAATTGTATTAAATAAGAATGAACAATCAAATGTGAGAAAAGCTTGTTCAAGTTCGCGAACAGCGTCAAGACGAAAATGATGTTGACTTGACAACTTCGTGGCGAGAATGGATGTGGGAAGATCGCGGTCCCTTAATTTAAGGGATCTCAGCCAAGCTCCGCCATATTGGAACTCTATAGAAAGTTCCTCGCGACCGTTAAAAAAAATCATAAATCTTTTCGTCCGGCCGAACGTTATTTTGCCAATGAATAGTTTATTTAAACTTTCACAGCGTAATTAAGTCGAGAATCCTTTTTGTATAACATCCGGTAACCCTAAAGGCGACACTTAAATTGCTTAAGGGACAATAGTTACTTCTTTTGAAATGTATCTCGAGTGAAGTGTTTTTATGTCTTCTCAGCCGTTGATTCAATATTTAACTATGTCCGCAATAAATTAAGCGCGACGTATTTCTTTAGAAAAGCAGAAGAGAAATTTTTGACCCTTTTTTTCTTGCCTAACAATCGCGGTCATAAAAACGCATTCACCCTCTGAAATATCTTGCGCAAAGTTTTATTTTTTCTTAGTAACAATAGTTATCTGTGACTGCAATAAATCAGATCGTAAGACGGAACACCAATTACAGATCTTTACAAAGACAAAAGTTCTGCATTCTTTTGAAAAAAGGGAAGAGAAATCTGACACTGAGCCATGTTACAATAGAAGCTCTTCTCCTTTGTTTTGGTTCTCCCGGTTCACTATTTTTAATGGTTATTTTAAACTGCAATAAACTAATTGGTCGACCGTACCCAAGTCCTGACAATGGATGTATACTACACTACGCCAGTCACGTTCCCCACAAGGTGTCAGGCTATGTTACAGAAGTTAGAGCATGTATGGATGTATACTACACTACGCCAGTCACGTACCCCACAAGGTGTCAGACTATGTTACAGAAGTAAGAGCATGTATAGATGTATACTACACTACGCCAGTCACGTTCCCCACAAGGTTTCAGGCTATGTTACAGAAGTTAGAGCATATATGGATGTGTTACTACACTACACCAGTCGCGTTCCCCACAAGGTGTCAGGCTATATTACAGTCGAATTTTGATACATCTACACTCAGTAAAAAGAGAAAGTCAACTAGAGCCAAAGGAGGCCGTGTTATTTTGTTACATTCTAAAATTTAATGTCGAGGAGTTATCAAGTTTTTTTCAAAAGAAGGGAAAGCCTGTCAGAAATTAAACAAAGATTCTGTATGCAGACAATCTCCGTCACATTCCACAGTGAAAGATTAGGCTAAACACTTTCACTTCGACTGAAAATATATTGAAGGGAGCCCTTTTCAATGTAAACCAGCACAGGCACTCGGCTCTTACTCCAGAAATTTCAGAATATTTTCCCAGTTGTATTGAAAAAGATTTATCGTTTTAAAAAAAAATATTAAAATACAGAATTAAATGAAAAATAAAAATTATTTTTTATCCTATAACCTTTTTTTATCCTCGTATCGGAATCTTTTGAACCTTATGACATACTTTACAATTCTAAGAATAAAATAAAATCACTTATCTTAACAAAAATTATATTTGACAAAATCTCAACGTAATATTTGCTTTTATTTAAATTGGAGCTGGAATTAAATAAAAAAAATATTCATAATAAAAATCCTCACAGAAGACTACAAGGGGCAAGTTAAAATAAGAAATCCAATGAGAGCAATTAATTACTTTGTTTTCATATATACGACCATGACTTCATAAATCAAGTCCTCGGAGAAGGTTGGGAAAGAGGCACGTGTATATTCATGTATACGTTACATGGACTACATAAAAGTATAACTCGACAAAAACGCCTAATTTTATGGAAGCAAACTTGACCTCAGGGATGAGCTCCATGACTTTATCGTAAATGCACCTATCTTCCAGCCTTGGGATTATGGGTTCAATCCCCGCTGGTGCAGATTTTTTCAGCCTAGTTTTACTTAAGGCTTCATCAAAATCAATCAACTCTGTTGAAATAGACTGTCACAAGAAAAAAACATCCACATTGTATTCTATACAATGAAATGGTTATACAGTAATACAATACAAAGTTTATTAAATAACGAAAAAACATAGCAAAATGAACAATTAAGGTTATATGAGGCTTTGGTCATGGTGAAAGATTTAATAAAGTTTACTTGAAATAAGTTTTGATTTTCGAAATGTAAATTAATTAATTTAAAATTTTTAATTCCCCTTTAACCAACGAAACTTTTTCCAGTCAAAACTCAATGCTTTTTTGTCACTTATCTTTATCGATTATTTAATAAACCACAAAAATAAAAGTATTTCAAATTAAATAAAACTTAATAACTCGCTCTAGTTTTTGTTATTTCAAAAGTAAGAAAAGCATGACGATTAGAAGTTAAATAAATGGTTTAGATCCCTTCATCTGATCGACTTTATCTGGATATTTTTTTCTTTATCCAAAAAAAACTTGATTACTCTGAGCTGCTTAACACATTTCATTATCGTTCACCGATAACGAACGGCAAATCTGTCTTGAATCCAATCATTTTGAAACGGAACAATCTCTATCCAGGATACAAAACTATAAGATAAAAGAGTCCTTCAATTATTTTATTCTAGATTTTACAGAATCATCATTTTCACCCTATTTTATAGACCAGGACCGACGCAAACTTTGGTTTAATTAACTTTGTGCAAGTTTGTAGTCTCTATTAGTTTTTTGATCATGTAAAATGATTTTATTTGTGCTTAAGAGACTGTTAAAATATTTCTTAACCACACGACAAAAATCACGTAATTCTTAAATTTAATATAACAATTTTAATCCGGTATGTGTGCAAAATAATGCAATGCAACACAATCCTTTAATTGACAATATAAATCAAAATATAAGTATAGCAAAAAAAGCGAAACAAAAGATACGAAAATCGAAACAAAAGAAAGTGAAACAAAAGATAGTGAAACAAAATAATCTAAAAAATATTTTTTAAAAGTAACAAAAAATTACAAATGGATAAAATGTTGATGTTTTAATATTTTCTCCCTATTTTACGCCATTTAAAAAAAATTGAGGACGAGATAAAGAAAGACAAAATTTTAATAATTTATATTTTTGGATTCAGTAACACGGGTTCAAAATACTACGATGTGATGCGTTTCGAGGAGGGTGCAAAGCCTTCGAATGACAGTATAAAGCCTTATAAGGAATGTATTCTATGTTCAAAAAAACCCTCGCTTGCACTTTAGAAAGGGTGTTTGTTGAAAATCTGATGTGAAGCATTTTGTCTACGGCATTGTATTATTGTACCACATTACTGAGCTATAAAATGATCGAGCATAACGAGTTGGCTGAACAGTATTTTGATATCATCGGTGCACCTGCTGAAAATTCGAATCAGTATCCCTCCATCCATGGCATGTAGCTTCCATGGAATAACTCTGTATGAAATCGTAGATAAAAGAACACTACGTATCACATTTCTGCGTTTTGAATATGTTTTCGCTCACATCCCCTGCATATTATTCTTATTGAACTTCTCCATGTCTATTATTTTTAGGCGGACACTTTTCATTAGATTTGGCCGTCATAGAACTATCCCTTTTAATATTTTTGATATTCAACACGGATATCTTATGTAACACAAATGTAACTCTCCTTAGAATACATCGTAGTACTATCAGCATCATAACCTCAGTAAACATCGCAGTTTCAGATAAAGATACCCAGTCAAACTTTTTAACAAGTTTTTATTTTTATAACTTAATTTAGATTTTTTTAAATACTTGAATTATTTTATATAGCAAATGAAACGCGATATTTTATTGGTTTCATAAAAAAGAAAATAGTATTATGTAGCGCATTTGCTGTCAGAATATTACTGATCCAAACATGGCTGCAAAATTATATCGTGTCTGTAAATTTGTTCTTAGGGGTGAACTAATGACTCGTTGAATACGTGAACAATTCAACACTAAATTCAGTAACAAATTCAGTAATAAATTTTGAATCACACCTGAATACAATATCATTGTATATATGATTGATTGACTGCAGCATTTGTTTTTAAAATGCCTTTACACTTAATATAATACATCATTATCATAACGTATATTGTTATTCCCCATATTTTACGCAATAGCTCTCATTTCTACCGCTTTCGTTTAACCCTTTTTGTCAAGTCCCATTTTCAGTTGCAAAACCTAATGTTGGAACCAAGACACCGTTATGATCCACCAGCTTCGCCTCTTTTGAAATTCTCCGGTCGGTAAACATATCGTATAATCCACCATTCATTTAATTGCCTGCCACTACTCTTGCTTCAATATCACACAATAATGTTGATAATTCTATGCAAAACATTGTGAGATGGACTTTTCATTTTTCTGAAATAATGAAGTACGCCAAGGGTACGTAATAAGTACGTATGATACTTACATGAAATTAAGTCTCACAACTTATTAAACTCATGAGAGTTTGTGGAATGAATCAACAACTTGTGAAAAGAAGCAATTTATTTTTCCATGTTTCAATGTCCTCAGTAAGATACAGACAAAATCCTAGTGTACTGGGAACACACAAAATCCTAGTGTGCTGGGAACACACAAAATCCTAGTGTACTGGGAACACACAAAATCCTAGTGTACTACGAACACACAAAATCCTAGTGTATTGGGAACACACAAAATGAATAAAAATATACCAAGATCGATATAAATTGAGTGTTCACTTTCAATAACCTGTAAAGTATTTCGTTGTTTGTCTTTTTTTCATAAATGATGTTCATTCAATTACTTCTACAATAGGTAGTACTATATTTTTATCGAAACCTACCTAAAAGAAAATATTCAAAAAAAGGAAGAAGACGTAGGTGGTGTAGTTCCTAAGAGCGTCCTGGTCAGGGATAAATAGCCGCTAACTATAATGGAGAAAGAAGATACACCCTCCCCTAAATGTATCGACCCCTTCTCACGAGGCGTCATTAGTATGTTATTGGCGCGCAAGGAAAATACTTGCGAGAACGGAATTAATCTGACCGCCACTGAAAAAACAATTGGGAGGGCTGTTTGAACCCCTACGGTAAAAACTTCCCTAAGTGCTCAAAACAGGAGTTACCAACCTTATGTGTACTCTCTATTTGTGAAGGTCATTGGAAAAGCGCCCAATCCATTGTGATTGAGCAACCTTATTTGTCCAACCAACAACCTCAGAAATTCATTCAAAAATGTTTATTTTTTTATTTAGTCACACGACTTTCTTCTTTCCTACATTCGTACATATCGTCATGCACATTTTTTTATCATTCAAATTTCTCACTTTTCTCTCTTAAGATCTGTACCACTTGATAAAGATACATTTAATTGGTATATACGAGGTTCATCCAGAAAGTAAGGTTACAACATTTACTTTTATGTAGGATCGAAAAATGCTTGTATTTAATTGAAATTCACAGTATACTTCACAAATATATTAAACTATTTTCCAACGTAATCGCCGTCGAGATCGAGACATTTCTGTAGTCGAGGCACCAGCTTTTGTATGCCAGTGTCATAGACCTCCGCCGCCAGCTCTTTCAGCCACTTCTTCACAGCTTCCTCGACCTCCTGATCGTTGGAAAATTGTTGAGGTGTAGTGACACACCCACGTCTCATTGCTTGTTACGATAGAGTCCAGAAAAGCTTCTCCCTCTTGTGCAAAACGATCCAAAAGCTCACGCGCAGCGGTCACGCGATTTTGACGATATTCCAGTGTGAGCATTCTGGGCACCCATCTCGCACACAACTTCTTGTAACCAAGTTTTTCCGACACAATATTACCAAGGAGACTTTGGAAAATGTCCAAAAATTCTTTCTTTCTTAAATTTTTTGCACAAATTCGTCAGAAATCACTGCCTTGCCTCGTCGTGAGTATCAGTACGGCCTTCTCTGAACCACTTAACCCACTTCGTGACATGTTGTCAACTCATCACATCACTATCATAAATTTCCACGAGCTTTTGATGAATATTCGCGGCGGTATTGTTCTACAAAGTCAAAAAACGGATGACCGCGCGGAACTCGCACGGACGAGAGGTGGCGAGAGCCCGCGACGACCTCTCTATCGGAAGAACTTACTGTGACTGAACAAAATGACCAACAAACACACGGGACCAAACAAACTGACCGTTAGAATCCCCCCTACACGCCAGGTGCACCAAATTTGAAACAAAAAATTTCCCCCGGCCTTAGGAGCCCTTGTAACCTTAGTTTCTGGATGATCCTCGTAATTTTCCTGCACACCTTTCAGTTCTGACTTGTAAACTTACTTAAAAATTATTTTGACATCCATTCTCTCTACCTGTATAAATCATCTAAACGCTCCTTTATTGACCTTAATTAAAACATTCATTTTATTTATTCATGTCTGATATCTTTATTTCGCCTTTCTTCATACATTGAAACCATATTTCACCATTGGCACTATTTTTTTCTAAGTGCACCTTTCTTCTCTACATTATTCTCAGTTGTATCCTCCTTCTACTAAGTCCAAACTTCACTTCTTAATATCAAAGTTGTATCGAACACACTATTATATAATATAGTTGTTGCTACTATTAATATATCGCGGTTATTGTATAAAACGTTAGATGTCCTATTTATCTTCTTCTCTGTCACAACCCTTCTTCAATTTCCCTTTCAATTCGCCCATCACACGTAAACATACTATCCAGATAACATAACTCATTTACCTGCTTCAGTTTCTCCGAGCTAACCCATACATCGCAAATAATTTTACCACACATCTTTCTGTACTTTAACCTTCAATTTTGCCAAATTTATATTCCAACCATTTATTAAGTATCTATAAGTTATTTACAAAAAATCAGTCTCAGTGTTTTTTTTACGTTTTCAAAGAATAAATCTGTGGCGTTATGGCAGAAGTTGATATGTCCGTTTTTTTGTCATTTTGAGTTTACTCTCTCAATTTATAGAAAATATTTCTCAGCATGTTGGGGCAAAACTTGGTGTGTCAGTCATTATCCAAACTAAAGATATACTGTTTGGAAAAACATAAAAAATATTTATTTGTACTGATTTTAACAGTTGATCAAAGTTTATATTGATTCTCCTGTAAACTAAGGTAAAACGGACATATCAACTTCTGTCATAACGCCACAGAAATATGACCGAAGTAATGGATATCGTCAAAACCCCGAATACCAGTCGAAAACTAAGGCGCCAGGTTCGAACTATCTTCTTATGCACAAAACAAAGATGCCAGGTTCGAACTATCTTCTTATACACAAAACAAAGGTGCCAGGTTCGAACTATCTTCTTATACACAAAACAAAGGTACCAGGTTCGAATTATCTTCTTATGCACAAAACAAAGGTGCCAGGTTCGAACTATCTTCTTATACACAAAACAAAGGTGCCAGGTTTGAACTATCTTCTTATGCACAAAAATCCAACGTATTACTCACGATGCAGATTATATCGTTAACAATTTTACCGTATACGCTTTTTTATGAATTTAAGATATTTGAAATGTTCGTGGTATGGTTGATTCAATCATTCGTAAGGTACTCTTTAATTGATTCGAAATTATAATTCAAACGTCTTGAATAACATGGCAGCAAAATAAAATTGTCTTTGGCTCCGTAATCGGACCTTCGGGTTAAGAACCACTAGAGTAGGCACGTAACTCGTTGATTGTAAGCTCACATTTAATACTACAAACGGCAACAACAGTCGCATGCGCTAGTGTATGAGTTTTGTTAAAAGGTGAACTTTTTTACCAGACTGGGATCCTTTTTAATTTATCTTATTCAGATACCATTAGAAATCTAGCCCAAAAAATCCGGATGGAAGTCGAGCATTTACCAACAGGCCCACCAAGGCTGGCTCGGTATGGCGGAAGCTTTCTTTATCTTGTCAATGCAATCTGAATGAATTGAGATTTAAAATATATCGAACAAATTCAACTGCTTTCTGTGAATTTGATATACGATTTACAATTTGTATTTTTTGATATCCCTGACTTTGAGAAACCTTTCTTGAAACCCCCACCCACCCCTCTTTAACGGGATCAAATTTCTCCTGAAATGTATAAAAACCTTTGATTCAGATCATGTAATGAGTCTTGAATAGTTTTTTTTATCAATCTTGCTTTTGATTGATAAAACGAAAACTTAAATTTTTATATTGGATTTTTTACAATACGTTCAACGATGTGGAAATAATCGTTCGTAATTTATTTGAAGTTTTTATGACTCAATATTATAAGTAATCAAAAATAGTTAATCTTGAATTGAAATAAGTCGTTTATTTAAAATTAATAGTATTTCCAGTTAATGATAGTTTTTACTGTATTGCGTCAACTTTCAAGAAAAAATTTTTTTGTTTTTTTTCATCAAAAGTTAGACATTCAAAGAAATTTACAAAGTATGAGAAATAATTTTGGTGACTTGATCGCCAAAGATAATTTTTATTTCAAATATATACGTTTATTAAATAAGGGAAATTGTATAACAAAGTTGTTGTATAATATCGTATTACACATTCATTGTAAACAGTTTAACTTAACGGGCTTATTGCTATGTGGCAATTTCTTCCTTTCAACCAGAAATATATATATATATATATATATATATATATATATATATATATATATATATATATATATATATATATATATATATATATATAAATATATATATATATATATATATATTTTTTTTTATCCACTTTGCACGGATTTCTCCTGTTACACAAAGAGGGTCTGCTTCTAGCGTTAGCTTATTCGTTAGGAATAATATCAGCCAGAATTCTTCTCATACTGCTAGTCGGTACCGAGAATATATCAACCGTGTCATTCAGTTGGTTCAATATCTCTATACCACGCGTGACTGAGTGTTTAGCCATGATATTCGTCCTGTAAGTTAGTATGTAGAACAGAGGGTGATTCCTTGCACGGATATATTTATTGGGTACATATAAACTTAGTGCTTCTAGAATCGCGGGACAGTTAAAGGAACCTTGGAAAACCTTTATTAGATATCGCAATGGATTCTTGCCTTCTTGTTTCGAGACTTCTATAGTTACACACCGTGAGAAGTTCGGCATGGTGAGCAATTTTGAGTAATCGCCCTTTGTTCTGTACCATAGATATCTGAGGATTTTTTTTGTATTTGTTCTATATTGTTTTTATATTTGAGCTGATGAGGAGCCCAAACCGTAGATGCATATTCTAATTTGGTTCTAATTAGATAATTATATAAGTTTCGGAGGATATCGGTGCTGTTAAATTCTCTTGATAAAATCGAGTAGTTTGTAACAGTCCGATATCAAACGTGAGACATGGTTAACGAACGTGAGTCCGACATCGAAGGTTACGCCCAAATCCTTGAATTCCGAACCTCTGTTTAGTGCCACTCCCTGTATAGTATACTTACTGATGGTGGACTGGTGAAAACGATCGACTATAAGATACACAGACACATTTATTAATGTTGAACAGAAGATGATTTTGCTCACTCCAGGAGACTAGGGAGTCTAGGTCCTGTTGTAACTGTGCACAGTCGTGAGGTGAATTGATCTTTTTGAAAATTTTCAAGTCTTCAGCGAACAATAAACATGTCGAGTGACTTATGGAATTTTGTCTATTAATATGAGGAATAGTAGGGGACCTAAATTGGATCCTTGTGGTATACCAGATCTTGCGATAAATTCCACAGAAGACTTGTTACGGATTGTTACGTATTGAGATCTTTCTTTTAGGTATGATGCAAATAATCCAATTAGATTATCGCTGAAGCCAAGTTTGTGCATTTTTTTAAGTAATATATCGTGACCAACTTTGTCGAAAGCTTTCTGAAAGTCTGTATATATTACGTCCGTTTATGAAAGTTCGTCTAAGTTATAGAGGCCTTCAATAAAAACAAGACACGAATGCTTTAAAAAAATACCAGATTGCAGATTTTATTCTGCGGGTGCCAGCAAGAATAGAACCTGCAACCCCTAGGCTGGAAGACAGGCGCCTTACCAACTAGGCCACGAGGGCATCAATGTACGCATTACAACCTTGAGGGCTTATTTCGTAGTGCAAAATACGTCCAAGAATAGTTTTATTTTTAAATAATAGGTATGACTGAAGTCATAAGCATCCTTATACCCTCAAACACTAGGTAGAAAAGATGTATGTGTCGTTCGAGGGGAGTAGTAAAGCACAGGGTTTGAACCAACGACCTTCCGTACGGGGGTCCAATGCGTTACCACGCGGCCATGCACCTCTTAAAACCCATTTTTGGTACATGAGGAATCGAATACAAACCCTCGTGGAGAAAGGCATACATTAATTGAATATACCTTCATTAAAAAAGTTTTCACCAGCAAACTATTTAAAACCCATTAATCTGAGATCTCATTATTCTTAGATTTTATTTAGTTCAATGTTTCGAAACCCATTGTAACCTTGATTAAATTTAATGATAAATCATCAGTTATTTTATATACATTAACTCATATAAAATGAAATATTATGATGCTATGAAGGTTTAACGGGAATGGAGTCATTGCGATAGACAATTATGCTGTAAAATATCTTTATGTAACGATTTCAAGCCTCTATATTCGTGAACCCTTGTAATAAAGCTTTATAACAAAATAAAATTTTATTTCAGTCATATTTGATAACATTTTTCATTTAAATGCCATATTATAAACTAAGAACTCTTAATAAAGAACAAACGTTAAGGATTTTAATACCAATAATTTTATACTAAGGGGAAACGTTCTCATGAAACCTAGTTTTTGGTTAAAAATATGTTATAAATTGGAGATACTTTTGCATCCAAACCATATCTCAAAATTTGAATTGTTCTTATCGCGGTATGTTCTTTGTGTCTAAATTTGAATTGTTCTTATTGCGGTATGTTCTTTATGTCTAAAAGCTGTAGTTTTTTGTTTTAAACATCGTTCTCTTACAATATGTTCACCTATAGTATTCTTATTCGTTAATAATCTGAGATTAACTCAACAGAATCGATTTTTTATGTCTAAAAGCTGTAGTTTCTTCTGTTTTGGATTTCGGTCTCTCATAGTCCTTATTTCTCCGTTAATAAATCAGAGATTTAATAAACGAGGCTGGTTCTTCATGTCTAAAGCTGTAGTCTCTATCGTTTGGTATCGTTTTCTCACGGTTCGTTAATTTGTAACATTCTTCTCTTTGGGTTAGTCTAGTACACCACGGGTCTGTTATTTTTATTTGAAAACAGAATTCTATTTTAGATATCATTATCTAACAGTTAGATCACTTGTAATATTCTTCAGCGTTATGTCATCCAAGTATTTAAGTCGTTCTCATTGATTTATATCGTATTGTATTGCACTTTCGTTGTATGCAGTACGACATAATACACTTATTGTTATTTGGCAATATCTTCCAACCAAATAGAAAAATTGTAAAACTTCTTTGTGAAAAATCTGGAATCCAATGGGAATAAAATCTGCATCCCTCAGATTGGTAAACAGGCGTCTAATCAATGAGGCTAAGGAAGTCGTCATTTGATCACCAATGAAGGCCCAAGTTTATTAAAGGCCTTACAATGAGGATCTCAGGTCTAATTATCGCATGCCCATACGATGGAGATTGTCTTGTATATCTTTTCCTTTATTTTTATAAAAAAAATATTTGTAATTTCTTAATATGTGACATTTAAAATGCAAATTTCACATTTTTACTTACCCACAATTAACATTAATCGGTTTGACAAAGAGGGTTGACAGCCAAGAATTAAACTAAACTGGACATTTTGAAAGATGCAGAATAACAAATGAATAAAGCCACTTCTTAAATATCGACCTAGAACTAGGAAGATTTGTCTTCTCTTTTCTGAGTTTTAACTTTTACTGAAAGATATTAAAATCATTGTTTTATCGGTAGTGAGAAATCTGAATTTAGTAAAAATCAAATTGTTTTCCAGGAAGTAATCTTGTGCTATCTTCTGCTTGTATTTTGATTCATTACATCATTAATTTTGTCTCTTTGTCAGAAGAATGTTATACCCACTTTTTTTGAGGAACGTGATCGGATTTCAAATTTATTATCAGTTTGAAAAATTGCCAAATATATTTTCTTTTTTTTTTCAGTGTTGAAAAAAGTATACGCATAAGTACTTTCATTCGCGTATTCTTATTCTGTAGTAGATACAGATGAATAATGAAATTTCCCTTTTTTCTCTCTCTCCGTATTTTAAAAAAGAACTTTTTCAATGCTTCTTTTGCCTTTTTTGTTTTGACGTGTGTGTGTTTTTATATATTAAAAAAAACATTATGGGTCTCGACTTTATTTTTAGTACCACCAGCTGATTTATTTTTTTATTTAAAATCCTTGAAAAAATTGTTGCTTTAACACAATTTAAAACAAAAAAGATTTTTATAAAAATTAAAATTACATCAAAAATGATACAAACGATGAAATTGACTAATAACTATAAAACTTTATGTTACTCCATTTATTGATTAATTGTGAAAAACTATAAAATTGTTTGAATAATGTTTAAATAAACTATTAAATGGTTTGAATTGTGAAAAACTATTAAATTGAATTGTGAAAAACTATTAAATTTTAATAAACTATTAAATTATTTGAATTGTGAAAAACTCTTAAATTGTTTAAATATTTTTTTATTTAAACCTATTTTTTCACTTTACAGTCTTCTTTTCGAATGTATTACAGTCTTTTTTTGTTTTAGATATTTGTCTTTTTTCAAAATTTGACAACACTTTTTGCTAGGCGTAAGACTTTGCCTGTCTTCGGACTCGTGGGTTTGATTCCCATCGGTATCTAAATTAATTAAAAAGTTTTGCTATCTAGTCATACATTAAAACAACTTTAACACATTTTTAGTTGGCTGGATGAAATTGTTACTTAGCAATAAATCTGCCATATCACGTTTTATGCAATTGAATTTTCATAGCAAAAATGGAATTGGAAATGGAAAAAATTTAATAAATTTAAAAAAACATTATCTTTGTTCTTAAGAAAGACCAAGTCCGAAACAGGAAACCAAGAGAGGATTTCGTGATCAAACACATATTTTACAAATATAGAAAACTTTAGTTATGCTCGCTGGAACATGTTCTAAGACAGTCACCATAAAAGTTTCGCAATCAAATCGTGTAACTGGATCAGGTGGAAAGCACATTAAGAAGAAAATAATGAAGGTTTAACTGCTTTTTATGGATATGGTGCTATTGGATTGGTCACGAATTCTCAATGGGTTGCAGGAAAAGGATTAGTGGCAATCCTTCATTAGAAATTGAATCCACGAATATTAAAAAAAAATTATAAAAAAATGTTATAATTTGTTCAGTCAAACAATGTTTATTCCATTTTATATAACGCCATAACTCTACTGAATTCGAGGTTTTCTTCTCATCATCAAATCTTGTTTGTGCTCCTCTGATGCTCCCATGATAAGAGGGAGAAACCTTGAAACTGGCAAGGTTATACCGTTATATAAAGTGGATTAAACAGTATTTTATTAACCACATTACAATTTTGTAATTTGTTTAATCAAACACTGTTTATTCCACTTCAAATTACAATGTAAACCTCTACAGAAGTAATACCTTAACTAAAAATAAACATAAAAAAAGGCTTATTTGGCTCCCATTACATACAATGGCGTGCCGACTTCAATAAATGTAAAAGTAGGAAAACCATTTAGACAATCGATCGGAGCGTGGTTGTTATTGCGACAGGATTTTGAGTACTTCGGCTTTCAGGATGAATGACGAGTGAAAGGGATTTATGTAAGCTCGTGAGTGTGGGTTTCTTCTTGTTGTTTTAATTTTGGTTGTTTTTGTATTTGTGTTTCTGTGTGTTTTTTTTTTTTTGTTTTAATTTTGTTTTGATTTTTATTGTAATAATTGTGTGCGGTATAGTGTGGGATGAATATTTTTGGTATTTCTGGAATGATGATGTGTGAGCAGTTGAATTTCGCAAGATGTTTCCATTTGTAGTTGAGTGTCACTGTCAGGTTGATGAGAGCGTGCAACGGGGTTTTGTTTTTGTGTAATCAAAAATCGGAAAGAAGTATCGATTTATTTTTCTCATGCTAAATATCCTCAGTGAGATACAGGCAAAAGCCTAGTTTACTGGGGATACGACAAATGAAAGGCAACAAACCCAGATCCATTAAAATTGTATGTCCAAATAAAATTATCTGTTGTTTTTCTCAAATTGTGTATATTTCTTGTCATGTGTAATAATAAATAAATAAAATAAATAAATGTCACGTTTGCGGCCATAAGATTGAAAACTTCTACATATATGGTAATATTTAGATAAACATATTTGGTAAGACTACTGCAGAAAATTTATCAAGGGAATACTAACTATAAATATTTATAAATCTTCTACTATGAGATCACACACATTTAGCGTTATGTGAAGTGTAGAAGGTGGCAGCTATGACCATTATATTGGGTTAAGAAAAACATGTTGGTAAAATTACTTCAAAAAACTTACAGGGAAAGACGAACTACAAAGAAACCTTTGTAGATCTTCCGAAGATCACAGTAACACATTTGTCTATGGGTAAAGTGTAATGTAAGGGTGTAGTGTTATATTTAATCATAAATATTGATAAGACTTTTCAAAAAGTTGTTTCTAAGTGCTTTCTGAAACTATATATGCCACCCACATCTCTTACATTTTATCGTGATTTTTATTGATAGACATGATTTTTATACGACAAGGAAAAGTAAAGAAAGAAATATCTATATTCGAAGAAAATATAACAAACTCTTCAAAAACATATGACAAATATCATGCATACTTTCAAATGTCTTAAAACGAACACGTAAATATGTCATAAACTTTCAAACACCACTCAAAAGAATTCATCTTAAATTCCTATATTTAGTAAAAAGCTTCGCTTAAACGGCATATTTCAACGCTTTTCCAAGATTATTGGCGTTTCGATATAAAAAACGCATAAATCCTTCATTCTTAAGTCGTTATGAAGGGCTTAAAAGAGCACTACATCACTTCTGTAGGCAAGCTAGAGCTTGATGTATGATTTCCCTTCTAATGGACTGTCATTCAGGTTTTTAGTACCGCATTAAGACATCAGCAAATTTTTAACTGTATTTTAAGACGTCTCGTTAAAAAACGCCTTAGCAACTCCATATAATCAAATGGGCATATTTGAAATACTCGTAGATGTCTTCAGCATCTCGCCAAATATTTTTTTAGACCCTGAGATAAAAGGCAGGCGTAAATAGGCATTTTCAATAGGCTTTTAAGATGTTAGGAATAATACTGTCTAAAATAACAAAAGAAGGATATCTCTTCAAACAATTGCTTTTTAGAGCGTTTTTTATTTGTTAATAACTGACAACATTTAAAAACATTCAACGTTTTCGGAAAGAGTTTTAACAAATTTACTTTTGTTATTATTTCCTTATAATTTTCGAAGTTAAAAGTAACTTTTGAAATAAACATAATTAAAAACAACTTGAACACTAAGATATCCAGAAAACTTAAGTTTCAATCTTCAACAATATAACTTAAACCTTAAGCTATTTGGTTATTTATTTAACTGTTAAACAGCAATAAAATGTTAATGCGTTTTTTATAGGTATCCAAGTATGTCTTATAATTTCTGATGTCTTTGACGTCCTTGGTGATGTAATGAATGTACAGAGTGACCCATAAGTCGCCCTCAAAAGCTCATTTTCATACATTGGTTTATTTCCACTTTTTTTGTGTGCATGGTTAAACATGATACATCTGGTAGGTTTATTGCTTATAAGCAATTTTTCCAGCCAACTAGCTAACCTTGAGTATATTTAACAGTTTTAATACATGAGAAAAATCATTTAAATACGAAAAAAAAAACAAATAAATTATTAATCTCTATGAATAATATAGCGAATATTTCAAGAATGAGAAGGGAAACAAGCAAAAATTAAGATTAAAATATATTCCGAGAAATGTGATATTTTTTTCAATTCTCACTTCAACGTTAATAATGACGGTACACATCTGATACATCTTTTATATTCGTTTCACAGTCGCACCGAGTACAAAGTCGTCTTCATAAACTTACCGAAGTCCGTATTCTGAAATGAACTGGAATTTTTCGAACTGAGCTGAACTTCAACTGTTTGAAGTTCCTTGATCAGCAGCATTTGCAATGCGACAGGTGACTCGAAATGAATATATTTAGTTTAAAACTGTCAAACTTTAGAAGGGTGGTAGCTGAATTGATAGAGAAATGAGTGGTTTTTTTTATATTTATATTGTATACAATTTCAAACATTTATACTGATTTGATGATATAACAGTACTGTACATGAGATGAATACTTTTGATCGAGGCTTTAATCGTTGTTTTTTTTTATTTCATAAATTATCTATGTTTGTGTGAATATCTTGATTAATTTCCCGTTAGTATTCTATTGAAAATTTTAAAAAATAACACTCGTTTCTATCCTTTGAACATCATCATTAGTGCAAATAGTAGTCAGTCTCAATTCTTGAGAAAAGTCTACAGCTGATCCTTGCTGTCGAAAACGTTTAATAAATCTTCTAATCATCGATTTTGCTAGACAATTTTCATCAGTAAAATTACGTTGATTTGCACATTGTGTTCGATAAATTGACTTTAAAATTGTAAAATAAAGTTCAACGGCTTCCAGTTACATGTGTGCTATTAAATTCTTCTAGAGAAAACTTAAGGATTCCTTTTAAATTAGCTACAAAAAATACGAAGGTTTGAAACTGGAATGAGGACTGATGGGTCCTCGAAACAAAGTTTTCATACAAAATCAATGATAAGTTTACATAGAAAAATGATAACTTATTTAAATACTTTTCATTAATTGACTATCTAAGAAGTCGACGGGCAGATAACTGGCACTCTATAGATAGGAAGTACAATACTTGTATTCCGAAAATGTCAAACGATAAAGAATTAATAATGTCGACATTTTAATATAACGACCGATAAAATGTAACAGATTAAGAGAGACAGAAGGACCTTCTTCAAACTCACGTAAAATACTCTCGACTATCAAAAATTTCATATTCTTTTTCAATGGGATACTTAAAGTTAATCCCTTTAATATCGAGGGCTTTATTAAAATGCAAGGTCCCTCAGGAAATCCTTTTCGGATCAACTGAGATTCCCTGTAGTGTTTGCAAAATGAAGCGAAAAAGGACGAAACTCGGAGATGTTTTGTAACATATTAAAAATTTAATCAAATTTAAAATACAAAGCAATTGAAGCAAAAATATTTTTATTTTGCATGTTATGTAGGATTATTATACATTCTTATTTTTGTCCTAAACCTGGTAGAAAATATTCAAATTGTACCAGTTAATTATTTCAATTAAATTGTTTGTCTGAATGTATTTGAATAGTAATGAATCTCTCAGTTCATACATATTAATTGGTATATAAATCATACCAATTTATATATACTCGTTTATTGATATTAAATAACAAACTTTGCTTAATGATTAAATAATAGACATGAAAGACTATCACGCGCTCTACTTTGAGGTAGGCAGAAAGTTCAGATCAATAGGTTTTTCATCCACAGCTCTTGCCTCATCTATATATCTATAAACTATAAGATAGTACATACATATCTTCATACACACTCTTCTGTTTCTCACACTTCTTATTAATCCTTCTACTATATCCTTGGTCTACCTTTTCTTTGCTTTCCATACGTTATTCGTCTTTCATAACTCAATCTCTCAATATAAACAAACTATCTCAAAATTCTATGCTTAATTCTACTTACGAGTATAACATTCATCTCTTACAAACTTGAATCATTTAAACGATAATTTATTACTCTATTAAATATTATTATGCCCAATATTCTGTGTGAAAAAATACTTAAAAAACAGAAACACAATAAAGATAAAATGCAAGTCTTTCTGTATTCAGAATATTATTTCGTATTAAATTCTCAATTAATCATAATTTTATTATTTATTTAAATAGTATTTTTTTTAAAGACAAGTTCGATGAATTTATTACAAAGAACCTTATTTCATAGTTTTTTTACGAGTAAACATGTAGACCTATAATTATTTTTAAAGGAGCCTAACAAACTAGCAAAATAATTTTGTACACGAGGACTACCAAAAAAGACATAGATCATCCAAATAAAGAAGTTTGTTCCTCATTTGGAATTGAATAGGAAATTACCTTAGTTCTGTTAAATGATAGAAATGAGAGCAGTTCACCATCCAACGCGATGGATAAGGGTGAAAGAAAAATACGATGTAGTTTAAATAATGTATTCTGTTTGACACAGATTATCTAATATATTCAGAATCTAAAACCAATCCATTATTTAAGTTACTTAGAATCTAAATTCAATAAATTTACTTGAACCCTTGTCTTGAGTTCATACAATTGGAACAAAGATAAATGGAGAATCTATGTTACTTGACACTACTAATTGACAGACAAGATATTTGCAAACAATTCGTAAATCTAAATGTCTAATAGTATGTTAACAAGCAACCATTATATATCCGATTACCCTTCGTACTGTTCTTCTTTAAAATACTGTGTGTATAATTAATTAGTAAAATTTTCATTTAATTTCGGCGACTGGAGAAATAAACAAACTAAATAATTAAGATTATCGTTTATTCATGTATTATTTTGGATTTATGGTTACACGTAGTATATCTAGCAGGTTTATTGCTTTACATAATTTTTTTCCAAGGAATCAGCTCATGTTAAAGACGTTATTTGTTTAAGTTAATGACATTACAAAAAAAATCATTATTTTTCAAGTACAAAAATATGGTGTCACTTATCTCTAAGCAATAACAGTAGAATTACAAAAAAAGGAATTCGTTTAATACAAGTATTAAGGAAGGAAAACAAATAAAAATTAGGACGAAAGAAAGGAAAGTTTAAAATTAAGGAAAAGAAAAAAAATAAGGACGAAGCGATCTTCTGAGTAATGTAATATTTTTTTACTCTCTCTCTGGAATGTAAATAAGGATATTATTTGATAACTCTTAGAAGCTGATTTTATAGTCACCCCAAGTGGACCGCAAATGAAAAGATATAAAATGATGTGTGATATGCAAAGAGCATCTCATCGCGCTTTCAAAGAAAATCAGTATTTCAAAGTCACAATAAACGGTTTCAATTTCAATAAAATTAATAAACAAACGAGATCACCTTTCTACAATAACTTGAAAGTTAAGCTTTTACATCGCATGATTAAGTATTATATATGTCATATGCTACTAAGTGGTGTTCAGACATGGACCATGAAGACGAGAACACTAAATTAGTTGGCAGAATTCGAAATATTTATTCTGAGCAAATAATGCTCAGAATGGTTTTGTTTCGTCGTATCTCGAACACCAAGGTGCTGCAAAGAGCAGGTATAAACCAAGATCTCTAAAAATACCATATTGTTTTAAAAGATTACTCATATTGAGAGAAGAAAAATACTTCTTCCTAAATGAATAGCGATGAATAAAGTCAAGGGTGGACGTGAAAGTGAAGAAGGCGCTTCCCTTGGTTATGCAACATTTGTGAATAGAGAGGTATCCAGACAGCTGAGGAGTTGTCGTAGTTGCAGGGTCTCGTAATCGAGGATTGCCTCGCCATCCCAACGTCAATTCAGTTGGAAGGCGAAGCTATACCGTTGAACGTTACACGAAATAACAACGCGGTATTATTGTTAAAACTCATTATAAAAATGAAAAAGTTTTGCTGAAACAGTTCGTAAACTTGAAATTTTCGGTCGAAATAATGGTTGAAATGAGTCATTAATTTGAAGATTGGAGGAAACTGGTTCGATTATAGACAATAAGCCACCCATGCGTTCTCGTAACGGGCGTGCACTCGAAAACCCATGCGTTCTCGTAGTTCGATTCTAGACAATAAGCCACCCATGCGTTCTCGTAGCGGGCGTGCACTCGAAAACATAGCCGCTGTGAGAGAAATGTGTTATTGAAATCCAAGGGACATTAATTCGTCATTGTTCCCAAGAATAAGACGTTTCAAGAAGCATTTTACAGTAAATTCTCGCAAAAGATCTGAATTTGCATGTCTACATGATCCAATTGACCCAAGAACTCAAATCAGAAGACTATTTTAACTAAATCCGGCGCTTTTATTGGAACACCCTATACCTACCCGTAAATAATTATATAAAAACGTTATTGAGGTTAGTTTCAAGGTTTTAAAATAATCAGAAACCATTTTTACAGCTAAATTAAAATATGTTGTATAACATTTTCGTTATACATGTAAACCGTATAACCAGAAAAATACTGCCAAGTGATCATTTCTGGCAACCAGCTAGATAGATAAATACAAGACTTGAATACTTTCTTTAAAAATCTGAGTTCCAACGGGAATCGATCCCAAAAGTCCTGAGTTAGGAAACACACACGTTACATCTAATCAACGAAAATCATCTCTGTATCTCTAGCCATATGCAAAAGCCATAGAAGCTTTAACTTGGAATAAACTTTCAACATTGCATAAGTGCATGATGCCATGCATATTTTAAATATCTACCCAATATCAGCCCTTATCCTTTAGGTGGTGTTTTTTGACAGGATGAGGACTGCACTGCCTTTGAAATATTGGGAACAATTTAAGCCGTATTTTTTAATTGTAATTGTATTTTTAAGATAACGGCAATGACTGGGAAAAAAATTCAACTAGTGGAAAATTCGTTAAAAAATCTTTGAACACATCATTCATTAGTCTGGCTTTTACTTTAGGCCTCTTCAACGTCTATCTAATTCCTTCTAAGAGATTACATGGCATTCAGGTTGTATTGTAAATAACAAAAGTGTAATTCAATACAATACAAATACAATAGTGATAATGTATTATTCTGTTAAATAACTGAAATGTTCTTTGTTACATCCCCTTCCGCTAAATTTGGTCGTTGACCTCGAACGGTAAACGACCCTAGACCTTTTGATAACCCATGATTTATGAATCTTGTGATATGCCGTCCTATGTATTTTCATACGAAATAATTTGATAATTTTGAGCATAACTGTAAATTTCAAAGGGAAAATGTGTCATTTAAATTAAATACTCCTTAAACACATACGCCTTATGATTAATTGGCAATCCAATATTAAGAATTTCATATACGAGTATATTCATATTATTATACGAGTATATTCATATATCGTATATTCATTGATGAGAAAACTATTTATTTTTATTGAGAATCCATTATTATTGGATTCGTCTCGAAAACTAACAACGCAACTAGGAATATAGGAAGAGTGCATCAAGAATTATTTTCACAGAAAATCAGTTCCATTAAAATGTAAAAAATGATACGCCCTATTCTTGCACTTGATTCAATTGATCAACATCTAGCAATAAATCGTTAATACTTTTAATTAGTAAAATAACTTTTGATTTTTTTTGATAACTTGGTATATGGATGTTTCGCGACCATTTTGATCACTTCAAGAGCGCTTTCTAAATAGTTCAAGCTTTTTACTTAGATAAGATGTAAAGAAGACAAATGGCTTTTAGAGTCTAGTGAAATCTTCGTCATTTGGAGATTGGCCTAAGAGAGTACAGAAGACTGTTCCATGAAAGAGATCCTACTCCCTGAAATGTAATGTCGAATATAAATATTTGGGTTTGCCAGCTCTGCTAGGAATCTGAAGTATTCGCAACATTTGACCTTAACCTGAAATAAAATTCAGAATTCTCCTCCTGTTTAAATATTCCTGAAAAAATCAAGAAATCTAATTATTGGTGGTCTTGAAAACCAAACCTTAAGATAAATATATTTTGCGTTTTATTGACAAGTTCAAATTTTATTATATATCTCTGCCATATGATCTACGTGTTAATATTGCTAGGATGCCAAACATCAGAGAGCCAAGAAATATTATCTTTGATTAGCTAACTTTTGGAGGACAGAAAAAAGTACAGTGGCATTGCAAGAGATATAAGAACGTACTGCATGTCACGCTCTCATCAATTCTCAGCACAACTGGAATCAAACCACAGCAGATTGATCAAAACGGCTTAGCACTGTAGCAAGTTATCTGAGATCCAATGAAAAGAAACGATATGCAGACAAGTTCTAAAGCTCTTTGCCCTATATGCAACAGCATATGCATATCAAAAATTGTCTTTCAAAGGAATATTCGGTGGCACCAATAAAAAAATCCAAACAATGCCCCCTAGTCCCTACCTTGTAAGTCGTTTATATAATACTCGTCACGGGTAGTGGGAATCCATTAATTCATGCATGACTGCCAAATTAATCCGCAACTATCTTCCAAAAGAGTAGTTACAAAGTATTATGTTAAAAAAACTATCATAATCAAGTATTATTTGTACTATATACAATAATTTTGGAATATTATGTATAAGAGATTTCCAAATCAGAGAGGAGTGACAGATTTTATTATCTCGATATATATCTTTTGACTCTTCTTCGTACATATATCTTCTCATACAACTCCAACGATTTCTCAGACTTTTACGTTTCCTTTTTTGAAAATATCATTCATTTGATCTAACCATGATTTTTTTTGTCTTTCTCTACCAAGCCTTCCACTCACATTTGCACTACGAGTATATATTCGTATTGTAAGTATTTCTTCAATCATTTATTCTACATGCTCAAACCATATAAGAGTGATCTTCATTTTACTCAACACATGTTAAGTTCACATTAATCCCTATTTATTTTCAGTAGTTTTCCTAGTCAATGAATAATTTATTTAAGTTATATTTTGACAATAAACATTTTTACCAAGTTTGGATTCTAAATTGATAAAAAATTTTTTTAAATAAAGATATATGAATATTAAAACAAATACATGATTCGTGCAATTTCTATTTTTTTTCTATTCCTGTGGTACCATTCAATATATTTGAATTAGTGTTTCACTCACATTGATTTCAGTTTCAGTCACAAGAGAGCGTTGCCAAAATACAATATTGTTCTCGGCCCCAGTAACATGTTGGCGTGACTACCGCTCGACGTGAGTATTGTTACCAAATTAGTCCCCATTTTTTTGGATATCATATATAATCAAACATGAAACCCACGGTTGGAAGTCAAAATTGTTACCAATAGGTAACGAAAGTCTAAAATTTGTAATAATAATAAGTACCTATACATGCACACATTATTTACACAAGTATGATCTCAGAAGGCCCATGGCCAGATGACTTGAAAGAAAAAAAACGTGGCTTAGTTGATATGTAAGACGCCTGTCTTTTGACCCAGAGGTTGCGGTTAAATATAATTTTTTTTAATGAAGGATTTCAGACTGATTTTACTTAAGATCACACAAACACCTTACTGATGGGTTAGAAGAGATTACCACATAGCAACATTTCAGAAGGTTATACTGTATACAAAAAAAAGTACTAAACATGATTTGTTGGGGCGTTGCTATAGCTGTTAGACGTTATTTGTTTAGAAATAGTGAATTCGAGTCCCGAGTTACAGTGCCCTTTAGAAACGAGAACGGTGCTATATAAAGTTGTTCATTGAATCAAAAATGAAAAAAACCTTTAAATGGATAAACTTAATATACCTATACAAAATATGTTATATACCAGGAATTCATTTCCCTTTATTGATTAAAAAAGCTTTTACATAATAAAATACATTCTTACAATAATACCAAATTATATTGTTGTTGTGATTATTACACTGGTTTATTAATAAACAATACTTGTTACGCTACTTGACAGAAAAGTTAAGTAAGTACATTCAAACAATTTATTTATCCCCTTTCAAAGGCTCCCTCTTTCGTATTCTTTCTCTTGTCACTCTCTCCACATATTCTTGATTTTGAGTTTCACAAAGCACTCATTGTCGACATTCTGGAGGCACGATGCTCTTCATGAATTAGTTCAGAGTCGACCCATACACGAGATTGAGATTAAATATGAACATATGTATACAAAAGATATGGCGTGTGAATATTTAAAGCTGAACCCACTACACGTTGAGAAGGTTACTTTTAGAATAAAGTTATTTTTTTTTAATAATTTAACTAACACAAGAGTATATCTCAATTCATTTCCACATGGGTTCCGTTTTATATTGAAAAATATTGTATCTCAGTTTTGATGTAGAGTCCAGTTTGGAGAGTTTATTTCCATCTGGTAATCAATACCTCCTAACTAAGCAGCAAGGTGTTATTATATTAAAAACTATTGAAAGCCTTTTCAAAAAAATCTAGACACCAACGGGAATCAACCCGCGACCCCCATTTAGGAAAATACGTATTATATCGACTTATCTGCAGAAATGGTGGTTGATTATCAAACTTTCTGATGAATTTTCAATTCTTCATTTCTCGTTATGATTCACACATGTTATAATTATTTATTCCTTATAACAATCTCTGTATAATAGCTGGGAAGAAGCCTGTCATCCTAGCAGGAGATTGCGGATTCGATTTATTTTCTTTTCAAAAAGTAGATTTCTGCTTTCCATTTTAGGCTATTTAAAACATTTCTAGAAGAGTTTGCCACATAGTCATAAACTCGTCAGATATTACTATACGTGTATACAACGAAAGCGTAATATACAAAAAATAATAGGTTCTATGACGCTACATATTTTTTTGTCTAAGCAGAGAGGACAGATCTCTATACCTTCATATCCACACAATCTTCACCTCATCCACAGTTATGCATCCCGTCATGTTTTAAATTCTTCGTCTCTTCAATTTTTTTATTCTTCTCACTCTCCTGTCAATGAACAATTTCTCTAACTATATTATATCATTTATTCCTTGGCCTATTCCTTCCTTGCTTACTATACATTCCAGACATATATATTTATTTATAAAGTTTTCAGAAATTCTCTCGATTCGTCTTAACCATCTTAGGTTTCCTTTCGTGTTTCTAATTATTCATTTCTAACAAATAGTTATTCGACCATTGCTTATTTTATTATACATATACAAGACATTTTTTGCATTTCTACCTCATTCGACTAGGTAAGCTTTACGTGAATTAGTGGCGATTTCTAGGTGAAAGGTAACAATGCTGTGTTCAAAGAGAAAACATACTTAGATAATTTTAAAAACGTAATATTTTCAAATGTCAAAAGACTGAAAAAAAGAGAACAAAAATGGGAAAGGGACAAAAATAGGAGCTTTAGAAATATACCATTCACTTTTGAAAGAATAAAAACTCAGTGCTACAAGAATGTTCAAGTCTAATTTTTTCACCGTTTTTAGATTATGTAACAAATAAACAAAAAAATCTTGAAAAAATTAAAAAATATTTTTTTTCCAATATTTTAAAATGTTAAGATTTTTATTAGTATTTTTCGACTTCTCAAAATTACTTTTCAAAAATCACGTAATTATAACTAAACCGATATCATAGAACTTAAATTAAATAAAACCTTCATACTTATTCACGAAAAGAAGATATCGAATGCTGAACCATTATTTCACGTAACCCGAAACAAGACATTATTCTTAATTTTCTTGAAAATATGACTTTTCATGTAAAATATAAGGCGTCTAAGTACATTTTATTACCATGAAATTCCTTTTATAGACGCCATCTCTTGGAAATAAGGGCAAACAACCCGATACATATAAACATACATATGTAAAATTGTTCCTATACATCTGCAACTCCATAACGTAAGTACTGGGTATTCGTGCAAATAGAAAAAAATAAAATAATACTAAATATTTTTATCTTGATTCTCTCTCTTCAGGTGGATTAATCCCGGTTTGTTACGCAAGCAACGTTTAGGTTTAACTCGTGTCATGTTTCACCTAAAGTGTAATGAAACATTTTAATGATTGTTATTTTTTTTGCGTTCTTTGATTATTTATTACAGCTTTATTTTTTCTAATGGGTTTGTGTATTTTAAATGTATTATTATTTTGAGAAATATGTTCAATGTTAACTTTGATTCCTTTGAAGTAGTGATTTATCTCAAAAATGTGGTTACATTTCTGAAAATTTGCTATAAGATAGAATTTTTTTTACATTTCAGTATTCTAGTACTAATTTTCATTTGTGTCATTCAAATATATGTCCTTCCCAACCACACTTTATTTCACATATCGTCGTGGTAACTGCAATAGGTCAGATGTCAAATATATCAAACTTTACAGGAGAGACAAAAAACATTCCCATTTGCCCCCATCTTCTCGGCTGGTTTTATAAATTAAATAATATCATGATTGATTGTACTCCGGATTAATACTATCGTTAGTTTTTTTTTGTATCGTAAATTGTATTTTTTGTAAGTTATGTTGACATACAACCATTTGCTAATCGACGTGATTTTTTTGGCATACAACCTATTGCAGTTACCCTAACAAATTATGCTCTTCTTATGTGGTCAAGTTATTTTGATTTTGGTGTAAAAAAAGTTTAGCCTAAACAATTGTTGGTGTAATATGAAGGTATTATTTTGCTCTAGAAGAAAGCATGAGAGAATTGAGAATGTCTTGTTAAATATTTTTACATGGAACCTACAAAGTCAAAGCTGATACAAAAAATATATTTTGTATCTAATTGTTTCAATAATAAATATTTATTTATACCAGTGCTGAACATTGAGATTGTACAACATATTGAAATCAATCATGGCAATAGTAAACTGAAATCTACCAAATTAATAGTTTTCGATTGAGCGTTTCATATCACTGTAATTATTTTATAAATTGTTTTTTTTTGTGCCTTGGAACGCTGTGAGAATAATTTTCACGTTATCAGAATGCTTCTATTATCTCGAGATTTCATTAAACACATCTTAACCTAATTCAAAATCACTTAACAGTGCCAAAGAATAAGTCATTATCATGTAATAAATAATAGGCAGCATTTTTTTAATGAAAACATTTTAAACTAAATAAAGTTGATGTGAATCATTTTTTATACTACATTTATACAATTTAATTAATACACATTGAAATATATTTATTCAACTTCTTCACATGTTAAAAATAACTTTATGTAAATAAAAACATCACAGTAATATGAATTTAAACTTGAATTAAGGAAAAAGATACACATATATAATTTTGTAAAAACGAATGTTAATAAAGAATTATGTGTTACACATTTGCATTTTGTTCAATTTTCAAGTTTTTAACGCTAACAAAATGAATAATCTATTTTATGAACAGCCTATGATAATATCCTCGCTCCGCGAAACCGATGTTTTGTTTTTGACAACAATTCCATATTCAAAATTACTCCCGCCTTATTCCAGAATAAATTTGACAGCTGCGTTTAAAATTTTCGATAGCAATGGAGTGTTTCCATTATATTTGTTTTATATTACTGTTCCGTTACATATGAATAAAAAATATTCGATATTTTGACATACTGTTCAGAACGAAAGATAAATCGAACGTCAAATATAAAAACAAATACTCAATTTTTCACATCATTTCTTTTACATGCATTTAAATTTTGTAACCCGCATATTTTCATGTGTGTTTTGGAATAGCTATTCAACCAAGTTTGAATGTTTCCAACCAATGAGAAATACAAAGCTGATTTCATAAATTGATATAACAGAATATACTCGTATATATGTACTTGTTCAATTATAGAAAACTTACGCTTTCATAATTTAGAACAATGACACATTTATAAATGTTTTTTAATTCGGTACGAATTTTGAGTTAGTGCGCTATTAAGGAGAATGTAGTCTCTAAATGAGGCCACAAAATCGACCTTTTATTATTATTTTTGTCACATGGGCATAGGTGAAAGAATGTCCAATACACATTCGATATATTACAGATGTTGAATATTTATCTAGGGGTATACGAGTATAACACAACCAAGGGCTAGACTGCACTTTCGGTTGGAATATTTTAGTGTTTTTTTTCTCTCTCGCCTCAAAGTTCCATTATTTCAAAATAAAACATTTCAATGTACTCTTAAAAAGTTGAAAATAAAATATTTTAATTTGGCCTTCAGAACCAGATTTTAGTAATCCAAGACGTTCTTAGAGGAATTACTCGATGCCAAAGTTTTTGAAGTTATTGTAAGCAAGTTTAAAAAGTTGACTTATTTTAAGAGAAAATGGTAGATCCGAAGCTTTTGAGCCAAGAGATCGCTCAAACATGATGTTCCGATGGTTTAAAGCTCCATGACGATCAAACATGATGTTCCAATGGTTAAAAGTTCCAAGACGATCAGACATGATGTTCCGATAGTCAAAAGTTCCAAAACGATTAAACACGTGCATTTTTCTGCAGTTTAATAATGAACTTAATCTATCAAGTCTTTTCGTTCAAAAATAGCCTACATGATCTAGTTAGGAATATAGTTTTTTTTTCTTGCACCAACATATTTGAATAAAGGTTTCAAGTATGTTCTTCACTTAAAACCTTTTAAGCATACTCGTATATCTGGTGGCATGGAGCTTCTGAAAATGCGTAATTGCTACAAACTATAAAAATTAAGGTTTTTGGACTTTCGGCAACAGTTTCACTCACTAGAACGCGCAAACACTACGACCATTACTGACGTCTATGCTTCAAGGCTCAAATGCATTGATTGGGATGCAAATTGTTTTATTAGTTGGTTCATAATTACGAACAAACATAGCACTAAATCTGCTCACAGTTTTTAAAACAGATCGCGATTTTTTTTTGTAAAAAGGTTTGCAAGATTTTCATACATTCTTCCGTTTTTAAACGCAGCATGGTAAATCTGACTGTTTTCGAGGTGATATATTTAAAATAACAATTTGTAGATTAGGGGGTTTAAAAATGGCGCCAAATTGAAATCATAAGTACAAAATGGGTCATCTTGTTGGTCTAAAAATCAGCAAATAGTTTTCTAAATTATTAAGCTATGTATTATATTTTAATTGTTTATAAGAATACAATAATATTTACTATTGAAACTGGTAATAGAGAAATTAATTTGATAAACTTACCAGTGTATGTTTTATCTCTGCTATTGTATCCTGCAAATAGTAAAAAATAACATTTAATAATTTTAAACATTATCGAAATTACTTATTTATTAAATTTTAAGTACGGAAATAATGACCAGATTATAGGTCATGCATTGTAACAGCATACTCACTAATAAATTATAACATTCAATTTATTTTTCCATGATTGTTTGAAGTGTGTTCCTCGGTTTTATTTTTTGGCAATTAGGTTTTAGATTTTAAAACCAAATTGCCAAAAAAAATTACACTTCAAAGGTTTCCATTTTGTTAATGAAATAACACAATGTATTAAAGAAACCGAGGAAATTCGGATTTTTTCTTGACAATGTATTTTACTTGATAAAAAAGATTTAAGTATTTTGTGGTAAAAATACTTGAAACGTTCTCGGATGTAAAGTGATAGCAAGAAGTTAATTTTTTTTCTTCTTATTATTATTTTAACTTAATAAATAAATACACATCACACAATTTAAATTAGTTTCTCTAAAAAGAGGTTATATTACATATAAAAATATTTGAAGCATAGACAATTTACAAAATGAACATTGCCTGTTACTTCAACGATTCTCGTTTGTTTTCAATTGACTTCAATTGTTTCCAGTTCTAAGTTTGAATATCTTTAACTAATCCTTTTGGAATATTATGTTTAAATAGTTTTGTTTTGATAGATTTAAATAATTTTTCGTCTGCTTTGAAAACATTTGACTTCTCAAGGCAATCAATTACAAAGTATTTGTTTTTTTTTTTTCTAGTATAGCACCAAAATGGATAAAAAATGGTAGCATAATGTGTGTCTTGACAATACTAATCCACAAAATAATTATTTCTAAAATGTCATGAAAAATAAAATAAACAGCCATGTCGATATTGATATGTTTCATGCAAAAATGTTATAATCATTTTGAAAATAATGAAAAAGCCTTTTTTTTTATAATAGTAATTTTCTTTAAAAATTGTCTATAAAACTTTGTTGTGGTTTTTTTAACCAAAATACATTAAAAATATTTCATCGTCTGATCACTACCCTGAGGGCTTACGAGAGTAAATTCGACCTACCCTTCCGTTACAAGCACAGGCTTTCAAAGCATCATGTGTTCCCTGACTAGTCCACCTACAGCGTTAGCTGGGAGGACTAAGGTCTAAGTGAATGTGATGAAATGCAAGTAGCCTGAACGAGTGGGCATGTACGTGTGTATAAAAATATATAAATACAATAATTAGTTTTAAGAATTGTTATCTAGTTATAAGTTTGTAGGTGTTAAATTTTCTAAGAAATTAAGATTTAGAAATTATAATAACATGTAGGAAATTAATATTAAGTTAGTTCATAGTTATAATACATAAACAAGATTAGTTCTTGAGATATAAAATTGAATAAAGGTATAGCCTTTGGCAAAAGTTTGTATATAAGATTACTTTATAAACAACGTATCAATATACTCGTATTATTAAAAAATCATTAATTATTGTTAAAAACACTGGAGTTCTTTTAGTTCCTTAAAATGGAACGCTGGCTATTTTAAAGGCCGTAAAAATGAACAAATATCGTTGAAGAAAATTTAATGTCAACCCAAAACACTAAGCAGTAAATTGATAAAGCTACATATATATACGAGTATATGAATTAAAACGTTAGCAAATACCTACAATATGTAACATTATTTCGCAGCAATGCGTTAGCTAGAATTACTGCAAGAATTTCTATGGCCGTCTATCCTTTAAACAACCTTCCATCCTTCCTTACCCTCGCAGCCTCCTTCTAATGATAATGGCTTCACCTACCATAAATGCTAGGGGTGGAAACATTTTACGTCCCAGTTAAATGGGTATAAGACAAATAGCCTGACCTTTGCAATTAACACTTTTCTGCATACATTACCCAAAATTATGCAGAATAAGCATGGTTTAAGTTGATTCTCACATATCGTTAACTTAATTTTTGACACTAAAAGTAAAAAATATGGTAACTAGATAGTTTAGTTAATTCATTTGGATAAAATATCGTGTTTATCAATTAAATATTGTTTATTACGAAGTATTTATAATCAAAAACACATTTTAACAATTTGATTATTATTTCATTAGACATTCCATCATATAAAAAGAGTATGATAATTCAAATAAAACAAGAGAGTCTTAATATTCGTACATGTGGAAAATTACTAGATATTTAAGAAGTTTTGGATGATTAATTCAGATATGTGGCTGTAAATTTGTTAAAATTAATTACGAGTGGATAGGAAATGTTGAATCGCCGTCAGATATTTATACCTTAGTAAAGATCATATACGGCGCGTACATAACCCTCAAAGAAAATGTGGTCAAAGGTTTCACCTCCAACCTTACACACACATGTAGGGGTCTTGTTAGTATGGATGAAATATTTAAACAATATACCAAAAAAAAAACATTGTTTCGTTTACATGATAGACTCAAGATTATGTATTTATTTAAAATTTCATGTTTTTCAATTTTTTTAATGTTCCCAATTATTCCATTCATCCTGTCGTGTAGCTTATGACTGAGCATCGTGACTCCCATGATAACCTCTAATTACTTCTCTCCACCTATCCTTACACTCCGCAGCTCAAAGCGCAGTTGTTAAAGTTAGTCCAGTGGCATCTAATTGGGTTTCTTCCTCTTATGCGTCGTCCTTCCACGCCTCCAGTAACCACGAACCCCTCCAAACGGTCTCCTTTGTCACGAGCAATGTGCCCAAAAAATCGGAGAACTCGTCGAAAGCATATTATTGACAATCTGTCGGTGATTCTCAGTTCTTCGAAACGTTAGTTCACCTTGCTGTCCATGGAGTTCGTAACATATTTTTCCAGCACCACAATCGTTATTGCAATGATAAACAATTCCAGTTTATTTGTGTATTTTTTTCAGAAACTAGTGAAAATAAGTTGGATAGACTAGAGACACTTATTTTTTTTTTGTATTCAGTTAGTTTTCAATCTTACAAAATATCGGGCTAACTCCAAAGATTTAAAAGAAAAAGGAAAAAATCTCCGCAAACAATCTAAGCCGTCCTCGGTATCAGAAAAAATCAATTTTCTTTCTGAGTATGGAGTGTGTTTCTGATGATCTGATGATAGCAGAATCATTTGTTTATCAAAGCATCTCACACCATTCTACGTATCATAGTTTGCACTCACTCTGCTCGACTTTGGAGTGATCTTCCTGGCTCAATCAGATGTGTAACTCGTGCATCCTTATCCATATTTAAGAAGCATTATTCATCTCAAAATATTTCTCTTCCTAAAGTCTCAATCAATTCCCATTCTTATTCATATTTTCCTTGAGATGTATGTTTCATTTTTCTCATTTTTATTTCCGAACCCAACGTTAAAGACACGGTCATGGAAACTGATAATCGTTATGAAACAAAAGCTGGTTAATTGGAAAAATCGATTCAAAGCAGTGAATCCAACAGATGTACCAAAATGCATGCGAATATTTCATATGATAAATATTAACATTATTTATTTATTTTGGTATGTGACAGATATTCTTAAAACAGAATAATTAAAATTCAGATATAAAAAGCTTACCTCTAAACAATAATAACAGGTCAAGAGGAAATTAGTTCTCTCATGGATAAGGAAGGGAAATACAGGAAAATATTTTTTAAGGGAAATTGTTAGAGTAAGTTATATTTTTTTTCAATGAACTCTTGAAAGTGAAAAAAAGGTGCACGTCTTATAACTCTGAGATACTTAAGAAACTAATTATAAATGGAAAGTTTCTTCTTTTTACTTGACCTAATAATAACCTATGTATTGCAATCAACTTAAATAAATAAACATTCTTTATTTATTTTATACTTTAGAAAAACAACAAAAAGAATTTCAAATCTTTTTTACCCAAAAATGTTTCTGTTATGTTAAAAATGATTAAATGCTCGAAGTTTATCTTATTCTTTGTATACCAAGATTGTGTCTTATAAACTTGACGTTATAGAAAAAAAAAGTGATGCAGGAATATTTTTTTGAGTTTTCGAGTTGTGTTATAATATTTTTTTGTGAAAATGCCTGCAAAGGCTTACAAATACATCGATTGATTCAACCCTCAAATTGTTCCCCCGTTTGTTCGTTCATTTCTTGATTTTATTTTTATGCTCCAATTCTCCGGTCCAATTTGAGATGCAAGAAATGACGGAATTGTAAATAAATGATTATTGTCAAAAATAATTTATTTTACCCTCCTAAAGAATGCTCTTCGTTAAAACGAATTCAGTTTCATTAAACACACATGCAGTTGTTCCTTTTTCTCTTCTTTAAGGTCATTAGGTTAAAATAATATTACCTGTATAATATTACGAGTATTAATGTTACAAAACAAACAATTTTTAAGAAATTAATTTACAAATTGAAGTATTTTTATTATAACAATACATAACAAATTAAAATGACTTATTTTTACAATAGTACAAAAACGAAAAACAATGATTAAAATAATGTTTTCATAATTTACGATTTCAAATACATAGCATCTAAGCGGATGTTTATACTATCCCTTTTTTAAATATGTGTTCTTATAAAAACATGTTATGAAAGATACAGAGTACAGCAAGAACTTTGAAAAGATAACGAATATTAAAAAAATTAAAAATCTTTATCTACAATAACATTACGAATTAATTCTATGATCTATAAATTATATTATCTCTCTCTATACATCGCTTTTCTTATTTGAATTATAATACTCAAATCCGCTATAAAAACATATTAATGAATCCTATATGACGCAACAATTTCCCATTACTAAATCCATTCATAACATTATATCCTTTATTTGATAATTTTGACCCTGAATAACTTAATGTAACAGCTTATAAATTTGGATAATTTCACCGAGAATATTTAATCCTAAACAAACTAAAACGAATCTCCGTGGATTTAGAGCACCCTAATTAAATTAAAATATCTTTCGGTCTCATTAAACGCTCTTCCGCAGATCTTTCCCACATGAATTCAATCGCCCAACTGAACCTGAAAGCCCCTGCGTTACCTTTTTATTCCGACAAATGAACATACGCCGCAGCTTGTTTACACCATCTAATGAACTGCCCCCATTTCGTATTCAGACCACGTCGCAATGTCAATGCGAGATACATAACATATGTCTCACCTAGGGTTTCGCTCGGTACTTGATACTTGAGCCACGGGGCTTGAGGGTATCAGAATAGTTGGTTTATTTTTTTTATTAACAAACCCAGAGCAAAAACGATTCAAACGACACAAGTCATGCGGATAAATTAGCAACAGAAGAAGTAACTATGGAGCAAGTGGTTTAAATACAACACTAATGAACAAAACAAAACGTAATTATAGAGCAAGAAGTTTAAATGCAATACCATTAATGAACAGCAGAAGTAACAATAAAGCAAGTCGTTTTAATGCAATATTACTAATGAACAACAGAAGAAGTTACTATAAAGCAATCACTTTTAATGCAATGTCATTAATGAACAACAGAAGTAACCATAGAGCAAGTAGTTTTAATGCAATACCACTAATGAACAACAGAAGTAACTATAGAGCAAGTCGTTTTAATGCAATACCACTTTGGTCGAAAAATTTACGTTCCGAATAAGTTCGAGCGTATATAGGCAAATACTATACCGGTCGCGTCAACTGCATGGTCAGGTAAAATTATAGTTAAAATTAAATACTTCTACCCTCAATATTACGTCAAAAAGGACTAATATAAGGTATGTTGTTTCGTTATATTCCGAAATGTTAAAAGTTTAATAATGCACGTGCACAACCAATATTGCACGGTTATCAAATATCTTTGAAAAGAAGGGAAATATCGACGTCAACATCTAAACATAGTAAAATTTCTGGCAAACTTTTTTCTTCTTTTGAAAGAAACTTGGTAAATGCTTGCTATTCAATATTTAGTATTTCAAAAAAACATATTTTCAATTGGCTCTAGTTAAAATACTACTGAGTATGTTAACTATAGATCAAATTTAAACTGTAACATCTCCTAACCATGCGGCAAGTGATATTTATCCATACACACTTTAACTTGTACTCGTGTCAGGCCAGAAACTCATGCACTTAAATGGTAGGTTTTTTTAATCGAAATCGGTCTTTAGTTTTTATCCTATATAATTAAATTCATTACTGGAAAAGTGAATAATTGTATTTTTAATCATAAGGCAGAAAAAGTCACAACTAAGACATTTTTTTCGAATGAAATGAAAAATGCGCGCAAGAAACATATTTCAGCCTAAGAGAAGCGGTCAAGCAGCACTTGCATTGATTTTTAGTTAGAAGCTTGAGAAATATGCTGCTAACATATTAGATTAAAAATTGCTGTAGCAATGCTTTTCACTCATTTTGTACTGAGATTCATTGTATTTATTCACACATAAATACCATCGTGCCATTCAACTGAGCATAAGATTTTCCTATCTCGACTCACATCCTTCGCCTCTTCTACACCCTTACACCTTCTCATACTCCTCCGATTTCTCTGATTTTTTATCTTTCTTTCTTTTAAGATATCATTCAATTGACGCAACCATACTTATTTTTTTATTTTGCTCTAGCACGCCTTCATGCTGTGTTTTATAACATTGTATGGTTCAAGTGATGGTACTCGTGTTGTATTATATTTCACTGTATTGTATTAAGCTTGCGTTGTTAATATTACAATCTTGTCAGTATATTGTTATCTTTTTCAACCAATTAAAAAGATAGCAAAATTATCATGAATACAAAACTTGTATTGAAATATAATAAAATAACTTATAACGTGCTGACCTTGAGTCAAGAGACTTTTCATAAAAAAAGTTCTTTTTTTTTTTCGTTCTTCTTCCCAATGTAACGTTAGGTCCCCCAACGTTGAATATCACTTGAGAGTAGACATCTTTGTCCCCGGCAGCCCGAAAAAGATCTCCAACGCCCCTTATGCCAGTCGAATCACGTATATTACGGAGCCAGGAGATTTGCCTCCTGCCAACACCTCTTCGGCCTTCTATTTTGCTTTGGATGATCAAGTGCAATAATTTGTACTTTGGTCCTCTAAGTACATGACACAAGTAGGACACCTTTCGGATTTTAATATTAGTCAGCAAATCTCTATCAACTTTGGCTCTTTGAAGAACCCTTGTGCTGCTGACCATATCCATCCAGGGTATCCGTAGCATTCTCCGATGCATCCACATTTCGAATGCTTCCAGTCGGTTCATATTTTTTTTCGTTATAAACTTTTTTTTTAATATTTATTCTCCTTTACAAGGAAGAAACCAATAATTTTTAGGTAAGAATAATATTTTATAATCAATAATAATTTTGTTAATTTAGTGTAAAAAATATGTTATGACAATTTGCAAAAGTTTCTGTAATACATCAAAGATTCAAATGAAGATTTATTCAATTTGCTCTTATAAAATTAAGAATAACATCAGAGAAAAGGTTTTATGAAAAATAGGACAGTGTTAATTCTAATCACATACGCGAAAGAAAACATTAATTTATTCTCCAGCATGAGAAATCTCTTCACATCGCGGGGCATCCTGTTTCTGGTGAAATATGACCGCGAAATAAGCACAAAGAACAAGACATACTTAGCAAAACACTTCAAATTTTGTATGAAGCAAGGTGGGAACACTAAAGCAATTTATCACGGCACCACACGTCAAATGTGCGAGAACACCGCCGACACGGCCGCCTTGTAAAACGTGCCAACACGCGGACAATTTATGTGAGAACTTCTTGATTTTTTTTCTCCGTGTTCCGCAAAATAGTAAATAATGAGCGCCATGTGCCACCACGGTGATACACCACGTCGTGCAATGGCTGCTTTGTTTTGAATTTCGGAGGGTAAAATAAAAACACTTGCTGAAAGTCAAATAATATGGAATTTTCTCATGTAGAAATAATATTGTGGTTTACCCATTGAAACGTTTATTTACTCAGAGAATCTGCAATAAAAATAGAGAAAATTTTATTTCGAAAATATAAATCTGCAACAGAAAAATGCGAAAACAGCATTTAACATATATAGCTTCATAGTTATTTTTTTATTCATTTGACACTTTAAAGCAAATGTATCTGATTGATAAATATCTCAAAAACAAGTTCTTCTAATTAGCCAGCTTTTGTTTCATAATGATTCTTTATGTCCATGACTATGTCTTTGACATATTGCATAAAAGAAATTTTTGAAAAAAACTAACAAAAATTAAAATTAAAGATAAATTACAAGGAAAATAGCGATTAGGTTGAAAGTCGTATCATAGTATAAATAGGTCAAACCCCATACGATGGTTGTCGTCGAAGAAAGAATACGAGAATTAAATTTTGAATACAAGAGAGCGAGAGAGGAATACTTGGATTTTCTCCGAAAGTAATTCTAAATTTTAATCTCGGTGGGTCCGTGATACTGAACGAATTTTAAATACCTAGCTAACAATTTTTGAACCGGTGTAAAAGGGGACGATGGATAAATGATATATATGAACCAATTTTACATTTATGAATATATACATATGACACAACAGTGGAAAAGGTATTCCCTCAAATCACTGACAATAGATCGACGACGCAGTAAAATGCGCACGTGTTAAAAATTTAATAAAAGAAAAAGAACTCGTTCATTCATTCATTTATGAATATATATTTTCATAAATGTAGAATTTGTTTTATTTCCGTGAATATTTCACGGGTTGCAACTAGTAAGAGTTAAGAAAAAGGAATATTTCAAATAAATAATGCTCTTTTAGTTAATTCTTAAATATGGATAAAGATGTAACACATCTGATAGAGACAGAAAGTTCGTTCCAAAATTAAGCCTAGTACTCTAAAACACTATTATTGTAAATAGGAAAAATCTTACCGGTTTCCATTAGATACCGTTATATAAAGTGGAATAAACAACGTTTGACTTAACAAATTATAACATCTTTAAACCTCCACAGTGTTAATGTGTTAACTTTAAATGATGTGTAAATGTTTTATTATTCATTCTTTATTCGTGACCAAACCATATCAACGATCTTGACTTGCCCTTAAGGATTGCATTTTTTTTTAATTTACATTATTTCTTAATCTTTCACATATTGTTTTTATCCCTATTCTATGCAACGCTCTATTTTACACCTAATTTTATTTTTAAACAACGTATTTATTTAAGGAGTATGCAAAAGAATTGATTTTATTTTACATTGTAAATAATTTACAAAAAGTCTCTTTCGTTTGTTTCTTTGTAAGTTTTTTAGTATTCTACTGAAGTGAGTGTTAATGGCGTTATAAAAAGTTTTTAACAAAACTTTGTCAATTTACGATCAGTCACGACACATTAAATTTTATAACTCCCTTTTTAAAGTAAACTTGGCTAATGTTTCGATAATTTGCTTCCTTATCTTTACAGCAAACGAAGGATTTCATAATATTATTTCCTGTACATTTTCTTATTTTTAAGTCTTGGAAACATCCAAGTATATTTGCTAAAACATTAAAAGGTATAATAAAAAATAATGGTTCTTAACATTTATACATATTTTGGTTCCGCAAATCAATGAATTGTAAATTTTAAATATAACATATTTTGTATTTTATCAACAACAACATCTAAAATGGTTAGCAAAATAATTCAAACAATCTGATAACGTTATTATTTAATTCATTCCTGTATTAACACATTTTTATTATATATATTAAGGTAACACAATATAAAACATAGGATATGCTTACTCTAGTAACTCTAAAGAAAATTCTGCTGATCTGTCCTCTCGGCCAACCCCGACAGAGAAATAACATAGCTTGTTGTTAATCATATATGTAGGAATGAAATTACTTCATATTGGCGTGAAATTGTTCTCTATATTTACAAAATGGACAGTTTTTATAATGTTGTGTAACACATCGACCAAATTTTTTCTTTATTCATCAACATAGTCTCCTTCAAGAGTGATACATTCATTCCAACGCTTTCCTTACTTTTCTATGCCAGCCGTGTAGAACGATTTATCTTTGGTTTCAAAATAGGCGTTTGTTTCGGCAATCACTGATTCATTGGCGCCAAATCTCTTTTCCTGGAGCATCTTTTTGAGATCTGCGAACAGCCAATAGTCGTTGGGGACCAAATCTGGAGAATACGGTGAGTACCGAAGCAATTTGAAGTTCAACTCATGCAATTTGGCCATCGTTACCATCGACTTGTGACACGGTGCATTGTCCTGATGAAAGAGAACTTTTTTCTTCTTCATATGGGGCCGTTTTTTTACAATTTTTGCCTTCAAACGCTCCAATAACGCTATGTAATATTTGCTATTGATGGTTTTTCCCTTTTCAAGGTGATCGATGAATATTATACCATGCGCATTCCAAAATACGGAGGTCATAACCTTCCCGGCCGACTATTGAGTATTTTGTCGCTTCGGACGACTTTCACCGGCTGCTCTCCCTCAGTTGACTGCCGATTTGATTCCGGAGTGTAGTGGTGGATCCAAGTTTCATCCATTATTACATACCGACGCAAAAACTCCTGTTTATTTCGCGTAAACAGTGCCAAACAGCGCTCTGAATCATCGATGCGTTATTGTTTCTGTTCCATTGTGAACAAACGCGGCACCCATGTTTATGCAAAATAGTGTAAACACTACCAAATGATATGATGATATATTCAGGATGTCAGCTATCTCACGCAACTTTATTTTGCGATTTTCCATCACGATTTTGAGTTTTTTTGTGTTTTCTGGTGTAACAGCCTCATTTGGACGACCAGAGCGTTTAGCATAATTTCTGTCTGTACGACCACGTTTGAAATCAGCATACCACCGACAAATGGTTGTTTTTGACGGAACACAGCCCGGATAACACTTTTCAAACCATCGCTGAGTTTGAACGGTATTTTTTCTCATTAAAAAGCAATGTTTTATCAACACACGAAATTCGGTGTTTTTCATTGTTTTGAAAATAGCAAAAGTAGCGTCACTAAAACCACTGTAACTCAATGGCACAATGTCGGAATATCATGAAAGTTTGACACGTAACTTCTAAAGGTTGGTACTAACTAAGAATGGTATGGATTTGTTATTAGATGCGCTATCTGTATGTTAGTCCCGAGACTTATTGATCGATGTAATACTTGTTCGATTAACTTTTTCATTAAAGCGATGTAAATTTTTAATGATATCTTGAGGTTAGCAAAAAAATACAGATATATGTGTGGTATGCATTAAAAATATTATTGGTCGCCATGCTACGTATTCGATTGTGCGCTTAATATATCTCTAACCTTAATATTAAAACATTTCTTTTTCTAATGCAAACTTTTCCAAAAAAAGGGGGAAAAAACATAAAATCCACGTTTTTACCATTTATATTAAATAAAAAAACAAAACAATCTAAAGTACTTACTGTTCATTTGGGGTTCTTTGGCAGTTTTTCAAAAGGGTCTCAAAATAAAAGCCAGCCTCCATAGAATTCTAGCATGGCTTGTTAAATGGTTTGAAAGTAACGCGCGAAGTCTACCTCATGCGTTTTCATATTATTTCCGAGTCCTTGGGGCATTTCACAAATTAGCCGTCCATAATTTCTCATTTTTATCAACGGCCTCAGTTTCTATCTTCTATTATAAGAAAACTTTATTTTATATTCCAGCGACACGAAATTTGAATTTAAAACATTACTTCAAATAAAATACTTGCGTTACTTAGAGACCATTTTGTTTGATAAATTTCTGACAAGGACGTCAAAGGACTCGTTTTTAATTTGAAACTTAAGAATGTTGTAACGGCATATAATTTATAATATTACATACATTTACTACACAGAGGTTATATTAATCGGCGTTACGGCCAACGAATGGTTTGAAAATTCCTTATAAATTCTCGTTCTCAAAATTAATTAGACCGACCTTCAAAATCAATGGCATAATATTTTAGAATTTTTATTTTTTTATTTTGTGATATATCTCAAAGAGATGCCCAGACAATGAATAAAGGATAACTAAAAAAATCATTATTCTTTCTTTGCCTTTCATCCGTCAATAGACAGTATTGTATACCCTTGAAATAAATATAACAAATTTTTTTTAGAAATTTTAACGCTTATGTACAATATTAAAAGTTGAATATCGAAAAGTTTCCATCCTGAACAAGTTGAAGTCTTTATGGATAGATAATATGCCAGCCACCTCCCACGCATGATCAGGTTATGTTACAGTTACATTTTTATACATCTCCCCCAGTTGTAGTATCTTAACGTCGTTTAATTTCTGACGGGCTTTTTATCTTATTTTGAAAGAAATTAAATAAACGCGCGATATTAAGTTCTTAACATTTCAGAATATAACGAAACGACACGTTTTATATCGGGTCTTGTTGACATACTACAAAGGGTAGATATATCAAAGTTTAACTAAAATATCGCCTGACCAAGTGGGGGTATGGCAGGTATCTGTCCAAACACACAATTCTTTAGAAAGCTGAATTATTAAGCACCCAAAATATCATAGTGTCAAAAAAACGTGATGCTTTCTTTTCTGTCTAATATCAAAACAGTTTTTTTTGTCAATAATTTAAATCTATTCCAAAATTAATAACTTGAAGTCGCCGTATGAAACGTCCTTTATCCATCTGTTCGCTTTCCTTTATAGTTTGATAAAGTTTTGAATATATAATTAAGATACATGTGCAGCATATCGGGAAACAAACTAAGTTTCCGTTGATCGTGTGCTTTAAATAACACACCTTCGACCAGTGTTTGCGGGGAAGCAATTTCTGGCACATGTTTCCGATCAGAACACGGGAGTGTTTTTCGTCTTTAGCGGGAAGCATGTCACAAAACACGGACAGATTTAACATTTTTTTCAAATTACATAGCTCTCTCCTTGAATGCATTTTCAACAGGAACCCTGCGCATATTATGATAGATACTGCACACAAAAATATATCTTATTATGCACATAACATGTTATGGCGTGCGCAAACATGTTTGTTGCGAAGATGTGGAGTCTGAGAGTAACTGAGGGAGGTAGAATATAAGCAAAGATTCAAACGACTAAAGAAAATGTTCCACAACAACTTAATGCGTCTTTTTTGTCTCCTGTCAGGAAACAAATCAAGCCTCTGTAAAACAATAAAGTTGAACAAGAAAAGTTCTACAAAACTTTACTAAGGATCCAATGGAAATTAAACCAAGGATGCTGAAATGTGAAGTACCTTTAGACTTAGGACATCAAAGTCATTGAAAAACCTTCTTCTTCTTCTTGTCGTGCCCTATCAGGTCCCCCAGATGGTGGCAATCACTCTGGTAAAGGCTTCTATATCTTGCGCAACCCGGAACAGGTCCTCCGCACGCCTCACCCTTGTCCAGTCTCTTATATTGCGCAGCCAAGATGTTTGCCTTCTACCAGGAACACGCTGCCCCTCGATCTTGCCCATCAGTATCAACTGGAGGATTTCGTACTCCTCTCCAAGTAAAATGTGACCCAGATAGGATATCTTGCGGACCTTAATATCTGTCAGCAGCTGTCTACGGCAATTAGCTCTCCTCAAGACCTCCGAATTGGTGATCATATCAGTCCACGGTATACGAAGCACTCTCCTGTGCAACCAAATCTCAAACGCTTCCAACCGATTCATAGTATGAACCTTCAGCGTCCATGTTTCCGAGCCATACAACAGAACAGACAAAACATAGCTCTTCAACATTCCCTGCCTTAGTTTCAGATTCAATTTATCATTGCAGAATATTGATATCATTCTGTTGAATGAACTACGGGCTGCTTCAATCCTGCACTTCACCTCCATATCTGGGTCGACAGATGTAGTGATCGTACTGCCCAGGTACTTGAATTGCTCCACCCTCTCCAGTTCACTCCCAAGCCGTAATGTCATAGCGGAGTAATCTGCCCTGCCAAATGCCATCCAGTTTGTCTTTTGAAAAACCTTAATGGTATTAAATATCGAATTTAATTAACTCATCACGGATCTGGAAATCGATTCTTATCTATAAAAAACCTAGATATTAGATCATTGTTTGTCAACGCTTTTATTATATCAAGTTTCGAAGTTTTATTTGTTCAATCTCATTAACGGTCAAATATCAAGAAATATTATTTGCAATTCCACCCCCGCTTGGTTTTATTTAGAAGAATTTCATAACTCTGACGTAACATCAATCTCCTGATGTTTTCGATCTGAAGCAAAACGGAAAAAAATTGATGGAATAATTTTCTCACGACGTTATGTAACATAGCAAAAACAACCCCTATAACATGAAACCACTGTAACAAATTATAAATCTTCCACCCTCGACCGTTGTGACGTAATGGGGACGAGAGTCGGACGTATGCAATTTTGTTCGCAATAGTTGAATTATATATACGAGTATAAATGGATTTTGGGACGCAAAATCTACAATTGTGGTACGCTTTTATGCTAACTTGACGTGGCGCAAAATAAACGCACGTGTTTTATGGTGACATGTGTATGATTCTTGATGTACCCGCGTATATTTTCATGGTTGGTTCTAAATTTAGGGTAAACATTATTCAACTTAATTTGTATGAACGGGATGAGGAAACCGTGTTTTGATAACTTTCGAATTGAACCAAACTTATAGAAAATCTAATTACTGTAAAAACACAACATACTACGGAAACGTGTGACGTAACATCCTTAATCGAGTAAAATTTGCGATGTTACAAAAACACGTGCTTCACGGTGACGTATATATGATTTTTAATATACCCATGGGCATTTTAATTGATGGTTCTATATTAACGATAAATATTATTTTTGGTATATTCCAAATGACTGAGTGTCGTGATCTTTCCGATCCATCTACCAATTCTACTCACGACGATACTCCACCTTTCCCTACTTTCGACTTTTCGGAGTACTGACGTCGCGGAAGAGCCTATCGCATCCTTGGCTTGATCAGTCCAAAGGGTTGGTGATCTTTTTGTGTCTCGTTATACCTCCAAGGGTAAACTTAAACTTAGCTTAATTTATACAAATGGTGTGGCCAAATGTAGCATTTTTTTCCAAGAAAATTAAAAAAAACTTTAAACACATATTGTGAAAATATCGAACGAAAACCCATTTTTAAGGTTATCCTCGAAAGTTTAAAAAAAGCCAAAGGTCACAGTTTGTTATGACACTAAAAAACATACATAAAAGCCAATTAATATAAAAACAAAAAAAAATATTGAAAGAGACAAAAAATTCAAAATTTACTAGGCAAAAACGAAATAAATAAACGCCTTTTGTGATGACATGTGTACGATGGTTTTTTTTTGTATACACGTGTATGTTTTTGTTGTTGGTTCTTCATTTAGAATATATATATAATATTTTATTATTCGATTCATGAAGGTTTGAGAAAAATCGTGGTCGTTGTTAAGTATGAAACTATACAAAAAATAGGTTATTATAAAAATATAAAGAAGATCAATTTTTAAAATATAAAGATACTTTAAGAAGCAAAACTTAAGCGTTTATTCATTATCAGTTGATGTGTTGGATTAGTATTGTTGCATTTATGTAGTGTTACGAGTAGTAGGGAAATTCCGTTCCTGTTGCATGGAATGGTCTATTTCTTACTGTTAGATATATATGTTACATGGCGTATGCAGCTGTAGGAAACGCTTGAAGACAGCCTTTTTTGGGGAGCTCTTATCAAAATTCATGATGTTATATGGACATAACTCACATACACTACACCTAAAGCACCATACTACACCTAAAGCTGAATGTGTTACTATCAAACTTTGGAAAATTTTCATGTAGTTCTCTTATGGAAAGTTTTCACTTAGTTCTCTTTGCCTTGGTAAGATTTTTGCGGTTTTCTTAACAAATGTGTTTTTCTAAATATATGAAGGTGCGGGGAAGTGCCTTATTTATGGCCGCAGTAACTATCTTCCTATCCGAGTTAAGGCACCTTTGGGGAAAGTTTGCGCTCTAAACAGCGCTTTTAAATTGTCTTTTATTAGTATTGTTATTGAAAGTAAGAAAAATGAAGAAGTGCGAGAAAGTGTATAAATGTGGAAGAAGCGAAATATGTATGTCAAAAATGGAAAATATGGCGCTTTGTTCTCTCTGATCACTCAAGCACGGAAACAGCTTGATTGCATGTACGTATCTACTATATATATATCTTCTAATTATTTTTGATAAAGTTTTATTATTTGTACTTATTGATCACGACAATATTTTCTGTTCTTATCATTTCCATTGAAATATTTTCTTATATCATCGCACATAACTCTCCCTGTCTGTAATTATTGATTTGCCAAGTTTTGTTCATATTTTAGAAAACAAATTTAATTAATCGCACTCTTGTAGAATCCTCATTAAAAAAACACGATATCATCTCCAATTATTTCTACTCCTAATTGGAAGAAGACAAAGCTGAGAATTTTTCTCTTTAAAGTATTATGAATATCATCATTATGTAAAATTCCTGTCCCAGTTGCCAAGAAATGGGACTTTGTCATAATGTTATACATACTTATATAGTTTAGACAGGATTACAAATATTGCTGGATAACCTCCGGGACCTAGTTGGTATAAGACGCTGGTATAAGACCCGGGATTTTTAGGTTCGATTCTCGAGGATAACCAAAAAAATAACTAACAAAAATGTTATTAGTCTAGTCAGGGCATCTTAATATAATAAAATGCCCTAGGCTACCAATATCAGGAACTCTTTGTCAAAATGAAAAAACTCGTAATTTTTAATATCAGAATACTGGTAGTATTATTTTTATTAATAACTATTTATAAAGAGTAATTTTGTCAACAATACATAATTATACGACCATTTCTACAGTTTGAACACTTTTTGTTGACTGGTTTACTCGTTTTGCTTTCCTAGTTGACAAAGTATATTATTTTTAGTCCTTAAGTGTTATATTTTGTGAATAACATTTCCGAGTAAGTTGTCTTTTGGTCATATCACATGTAACATTTTTTATTATAATTGCATCAATTCATGTTTTAAGTTTGCGCGTTATTAAAATAAAATATTACTTTAAATTTAACGTGCATATTCGTACCCTTATAAAACAATCAAGATATAAATAAAAATAAAATGTTAAATTCGATTATTTATAATTCAATTAGATTTGAAAAAACAAATAATTAGAAAAAATAAAAATAAATAAATAATAAAAAAATCCTTGTAGGCGCCTTAGGGCTGCAACCCTGTTAGTCCAATGGTTAAGATAACTTTGAGTCTAGTAAAAGAGTTCGTCTGGTAATAATAATCACATCAAGTAATAATAATCACAATAAGCACAAGATGTGTATGAGTATTGTTGCGTCTTTACGGGTGGTAGTATTGCTAACACGTACGACTACAAACAACGAGTTCCATGCCTGATCCAATGATTATAAGCTGAAATGCTAGATTAATAAGGATTAAAATCCAAAGACTTTTTACAATACATGTCATTTAAATTGACACTTGTTCTCATTTTGTATATTTTGAAGGAGTGTGGCCATTTTTTCTGTTTATCTTGTAAAGATCGTGCGTATTTTATTAAGAGAGACAATAGGTAGACCATTAAAGACAATAATTACGTGTGTTTGATCATGGAGCAATATCTCACAAACAATATGTTAAAGAAACCTGAAGCGCAAACCAGTTAGATCCGCAGCCTCTAAGCTGGAAGATAGACTTCTTACCAATAAGACAATAAAAATGTTCACCCTAGAACTGGTGATTATTTCAAACTGAAGGACGGTTGCTGAGGAAAAATAAACTTTGTGAAAAAAGATTCAGAAGGTTAAGTTTTGATGTGAGCTCTCTGGTGTCATTTAAAAACATAATTACATTAAAAAAAACAAGTTGTTACTTATTAACTATAATTTACAGTACCTTGAGACGCCTCTTTAATCTTAATACAGTTGAGTAAGTTCTCCACAAGTCACGTTTTATACTTTTCCATCCACAGGCATTACTCCCGCATTCACATTTTAACTTCGAGGCGCGTTCAATTTCAAAGTCAACCATCATTTTCTTACAAACCAATTATCAAACTTAAGATAAATTTCTACCAAAATGTGGAATACGATGATAGTTGAATAATTTTGAACTCAATATCAAACTTCATTTTCGAAGAATTTTTAACGAAATTCTGTTGATAAAGTGTACAGATTACCTACTTTTCAATCAAGTTTTATATGGTATTTTTTAAACACGCCAAAGCTCAAAGTTAAATCGGATTTGTTTTGAATACAAATTTTCTTTACTCAGAATTTTTTTTTTCATTTTTTTTCAAATATTCTATGATCTGTTTGTCACGATTGAGTAACTTGAAATATGGACTACGATATGTATGTATGGAAAGAGAGTTATCAGTCTTTTCCACGTTTCCTCTTCTTTTTCAATCTCTTCCGTATCTTACAATATTTCCTAACCCAGTTTCTCGTGCATCACGGAACTTCTCACAATATTTATGACAGTTGTTCTTGTATAAGCTTTGTGGATTTTGCTCTTATATGTTAAAGACATTTGTTTTATGGTTCATTTATGTATTTATTTTTAAATTGAAACAATCTTGCTATGATAATTGTGCAATTAATTGAGAACACTGTTTTTTTTTTATATTTTTAGACATTGTTTCAACAGTCACATAGTACAAGTCACAGTTAAAAACTGTAAACTTTGAAAGATGAGTTTCTTCTATCACTGTTTTGTTATCTGTCAAATAATGAAAACTATAAAGTTTATTCAACAAGACATAGTACATTTTTTTTTACTCAGAAATGCGTATAAGAATGATAATTAGCACGCAAAAAAGTACGATCAAATATCCGAAAGCATTTAGGCAGTCGATCAGAGCGTGGTTGTTATTGCAACATGAGTTTGAATACTTGGGCTTGCAAGAGGAATGAGTTGTAGCAAACGTTCGTGTAAGCTCTTGAGTGTGGTGTTTTTTATTCTTGTTTTATGATTATGTGCGGTATATTGTGGGATGAACGTTTTAGTCTGTCTGGAGGGATGCAGTGTGAGGGGTTTGATTCGAATGATGTATTCATATGTAATTGAGTGTCAATGTTTGACAGGTTGATGAGAATTTGCAACGGGGTTTTATGTTATCAAAAATCGGAAAGAAGTATCGATTTATTTTTTCATGCTATATGTCCTCAGTGAGATACAGGCAAAAGCCTAGTTTACTGGGGACACGACAAATGAAAGGCAACCAACCCAGATCCATTAAAATTGTGTCCAAATTAAATTACCTGTGGTTTTTTTTTCGCAAAATATGTATGTTATATTTATTGTCATGTGTAAAATAAATAAATAAAATAAATTGACAAAGGTAATCTGAAGACTGTAGAATTTACCAATATAGCTTAAATATAATTGAAAGAAAATAAAATAATTTTTACTTTTCTCTAACATTCTTTTTCAGTCAAATATTCATGTTATCTGCAACAAACCAGGGATTAGATTGGTTGTTATTAAGTCACAAACATTAATAAATCCAAATTGAACATAACGTTCATAGAAGTCTATATATATGAAACAAAAAATAGAAAAGTACAATACAAAAGTTTTTTCTACTCTTATAAATCAACAAAATATAAAGTTGTGAATTCCGTTTTTTTAATTCGTGTTTCCTTGTACCAAAAAACGCAATCTTCTTAAAAATTATATAAGAAATAATTAGTTTTATAAAACAACCAAGTTAAGTTTTTCATGTTAAGAAAACGTTATTTATATACGGAATTGAAAAATATTTTATCAATATAGTAAAATTTTGACTAATTTCTGTAGAGAACGCGCCTTTAAATTTATTTTTTATTTAATAGGAACGCAAAATAAAACAAATAGTAAGCAAAAACTGACAAAATATTTTTTTTTAAATATGATGTTGTGCTTGTCTTTGTACAGATTCATACTGTCGTTGTATTGCTGCTTCTCTGATGTGTTAAATCCGTTTCCTAAATGAAACTGGAAATGTTGCATTATGTTGAATTTTAATAAAACAAAACTCAGAAAAAAGCATACGAGTATATCTTACTGACAGAAAAGTTAATTAAGTAAACTATTAACAGTCAAATTCGTGTATTTTAAAAGCAACAGTATAAAAACCAGTTCGAATGATATATTAATATAATTGAGTGAAATTATTTAAAAATTATGAAGAATCAAGCATTCATATTCTATTTATATTTTTCTGTTCAACAGTAACTCACCTCCAACGACCTCCGCAGCCTTAATGGTAGATATTTTGTGAAAATCGGGAATAAATTCACCAATACAATCAAACGTGTGCCAGTGTGTGACGTAGGTATATTCATTCTAAAAAACCGCTATGGGTGATGAAGCGACGCTATTCACGTCTCACTCTGACTCTACTTCGGTATATGGGAATGCAAGAAATAGAATCTCAGTTTGCTCGCTTCTTTCGCTTCAGTTGCTTCCGGCAGCCATTTGAGGTGGTCGCATCGCCCGTTTTGTGAACGTCGGCCGATGTTTTTTTCATGTTTTCAGTAATTAAATTTCAATTGTTTTCACTTTTGACTTCAAATTTAATTAATTTAAGCGATTGGCTTTGAATATTCTTATTTTTTAGATTTTAAATCGCTCTTTTTTACATGTGTATTGAAAGGTTAATAAAGACATTATACTATATACAATTGTTATTTTATCTCCCATACTCATTTCAAGAAGTGACAACTGTCAAATAATATGTGAAATATAAACATAGTTTATACATTAATGAAATAATAATTATTTAACTATAACCATTGCAACGTTTTTTGCAGTGTTGAGAGTATTTATTTTATTTAAAAAAAAACAAAAAAAAATATGTTTTCAACTTATATTCACACTTTATAGCGCCATGAAACCAAAAATTAAAATTTTCATTTTTAATACATCACAGGTAACCGGCTTCAATACCTTTTTCACCTGGGAAAAATATTAATGGTATAAAAAGATTTTTATTTTCAAATGGATTTTTTAATTATATATATTTGAACATCCCTAAAATAAAACACTGGAACTGAGGTGTAAATAATATTCACCGGTCCTTTGTTATGACCAGCCACGACGCCCTCGAGGGATTCTGCCAGGGAATGAGATCCCACCTTCCCTATTCGTCTCCTCTTGTCCTCCTATTCCCCTTCTGTCTCATTTTCTCTATCCCAGTTCTTTTCAAGGTGGAGGCGCATATAGAAACACCTTCGATTTTCATCAAATAATAGAAATTTAAATGCAAATAAATTAAATATATTTAATAAGTATTACAATGAAGTTATCTCTGGTCTACTATAGTTGGTATGACACTTGTCACCCAGCCCAAAGGTTGCGGGTTTGATTCCAAATTTGAAAAAAAGAAACTCTTGTTTGATTTTCCCTACAGGATTCTTTACCCCTTCCTTCCCTGTGATGTGTAACTACGAGTAGTACACATTCCTTCTAAAAACTTTAATATCTCTATAAATATAATAAATACTGGGTTCAGATTTTAGGTATTCCTCCGTAATACATTTACGCATTGAATGAAAAAATTAAATTATTAATAATTAGCAATTATCGGCCACATCATAGATATTTTGTGAAAATCGGGAATAAATTCACTAATACAATCAAACGTGTGCCAGTGTGTGAAGTATATATTCATTCTAAAAAACCGCTATGGGTGAGGAAGCGACGCTATTCATGTCTCACTATCACTCTACGTCGGTATATGGGAACGCAAGAAATAGAATCTCAGTTCGCTCGCTTCTCTCGCTTCAGTAGCTCTCGTGCATTCGTTTAAGGTGGTCTCTTCACCCATTTTGTGAACGTCGGCCGATATTTTTTTCATGTTAGCAGCAATTAAATTTCAATTATTATCACTTTTGTCTTCAAATTTTATTCATTTAAGTGATTGGCTATGAATATTCTTATTTTTCCGATTTTAAATCGCTCATTTTAAAATGTGTATTTATGTGTACTGAATTCACAGCACCGAAACGCGCGGATTTTTTTAGCACAGGAAGAAGAAGTTAATATCTTTCTGGTTAGTTTGAAGATATTACCATATGGCAATAACCCGCTAGGTTTTATTGAATATAACGAAAGTGTAATACAAAACAATTCAATATGAAATCTTCACTTATATTGTTAACTGTATTTTTTGGAAATCCTCAAAAAAAAGTCAGAACTTTTAACAGTTATAAATTAAATTTATGAGAGTATATATAACAGATGGCGTGAAATCAATCTTAAATATGGTACACGAGTGCCATCAGCTCATCCATTGAGTCGGTTGACGTCGAAGTGACCAACCGTGCTCGCACTCACTGCTCCGCCGGCGCACGCATATCGCATGCGTACATTACAAATTATTTAAATTTATAAACTTGATGTACTTTGCAGTAATCATTAGCTCTTTTCATTTCCATTATTATTATAAATATTAGTAAATGACTGATGTCATCGGCAGTCAGATAATAGAAAATTTGGCTAACTCCATCCACATAAACATAAAAATCCAAAAAGACGTTTACTCAATCATGTATTGAGAAACATTCACTGCATAGTCATATTAGAAATGTAACATATAGTACGTTTATATTAATGGGTATTTTTAAAATACTGGTTTACTTAAACCTGAAGCTCGATTTTTGACTGTAAGCATAGATATATCACATAATCAGCTAAGTATGAACTTAAATTAGAATAATTGTAAAGAATTATCGCTAAACAGAAACGGAGGTTTTTATTTTATTTTCCGTATTGTTTATGCTGGAACATTACAAAAAGTATTTTAACAAAGCTGTAATTTTCAATACTTTATTTAATTGATAACATCCGTGTTTCAAGTTTGTAAGACACTTGACTACAACCCGTGGGTTCTGATTTCGATTCCCGATGGTACCCGATAAAAAAGTTAGAGTCAAGTAAAAAACCTCATCTCGTAACAATACGAGTATAAACATGCGCTAGCGCTAGATATGTGCGAGTGTTATTGCCTCTTCACGTGTGGTAGCATAACTAAGACGTTCGATTATGAATAAAGAATAATAAGCCTCCTTCAGTGGCCCTAAACCCGAAGGTTAAATTACTGGGCTCAATGACAATATTATCTCCTCACCACGCTTTTTAGCATATCTGAATCATAATTCCGATAAGTTGAAAAATGACTGACGAATGAGTAAAAAAATCAACGAGAGCTTTCTAATTTTTTTTTTCAATATGGAGAGGTACACGAACAAAAATGTTTGTTTAACTCCCTCTTGTGTCTTCTGTCCTCCATATTCCCTTTTTATCTCCTCCTTTCCTCTGGACTCCTCCAGGCTCCTCATTTTTAGTTACCATTCCACCCCCCTACTTCTTTCCCACGTCCCAAGTAAAACATTACGTGACCCAGTTGGTTGGGCGACCTCTCAAGTGTTTTGGAAGATTCCTCAGTCAACACAGAAAGGCTAACGCAGGGGTCTTTAATCTTTATAATCCCACATTTATCATTATCCTTTCTCTTTAGCACTGACTTTAAGGGCGATTATTTTAATAGATTTTACCCTTAAATTTTTATTTTTCTTAAATTTAATTACACATTTAAACAATCACTCGGGGTAGTCAAAGAGAATCGATGTTTTCCATCCAGACAATTAATATATTTTTTATGTTTTATTTATATAAATAAACGGTAAAATGTACTGCATAGCAAGATAAAAATAATATTAAAAAAAAGAGTCAGTAGTGAGTACTCAACTCAATCAAAAGAAACTACGTATAAAGAAATTAAAAATATTTTTTAAAAAAAGAGTCAGTAGTGAGTACTCAACTCAATCAAAAGGAACTACGTATAAAGAAATTAAAAATAATTTTAAAAAAAAAAAGTCAGTAGTGAGTAATCAACTCAATCAAAAGGAATTACGTATAAAGAAATTAAAAATAATTGAAAAAAAAGAGTCAGTAGTGAGTATTCAACTCAATCAAAAGGAACTACGTATAAAGAAATTAAAAATAATTTTACACAACTACAACCAAAACAGATATCAAATCGTACAAAATCGCATGTTGCCAACACAATATGGGTCCGTACATAGGCGCTCAGCCTACACTGCGAAAAAATACAAACACAACAGAAAAATTAATGAAAAACAAATTGAAAACAAAACATAATTTGAAAAAATATGAAACACAGAATCAGACAGGGGCAACCTTACAAATTTACTTTTGTACGAGGGGAAAAAGTAGAATTATTGATTTTTAAAAAACTCAGTAATCAACAAAAAAGATGTTGAAAAAAGTCTTTTAAAAGTCCTCAACATACACGCAGGATTCCATTTCAAGACTCGGATATTCGGAAGTGCCTTTTCAGGTACTCCATATTGGTCAGCAATAAAATGATAAAAGGATAATTTATCTAACACTTCATTGCAAAACAATCTGCCCGGATTAATACCAGGTGGTAATCTCTTCCGACCAACCAAACAAAAAATAAATAAATTCGAGGGTATAACGATACCTATGATTTCGGTCATATCTATTCTTTCAAAAAAGAAAATATGCCGGTGTGTTCCGATCGTCTCACATCGGTGTTTCATTGGATCCAGTACATTGGTGTGACCGATGAATTTGCTGGTGTGCAGCGGCTCACTCACTCAAAGGGAATAGAAAGAAAAACTCCATGGCACAGGATCACTTTCCAACCGAATCGACGTCGGAATAGCGATGGAATCCTCGATTACGAAGCCCAGCAACAACGACGAGATGTTATTTAATGTATCATTTTTATTTTCAATTCACATTCAATGCTGGAGTACCTTTTTATTTTCAATTCACATTCTATGCTTGAGTACCTTTTTATTTTCAATTCACATTCAATGCTGGAGTACCTTTTTATTTTCAATTCACATTCAATGCTGGAGTACCTTTTTATTTTCAATTCACATTCTATGCTGGAGTACCTTTTTATTTTCAATTCACATTCTATGCTGGAGTACCTTTTTATTTTCAATTCACGTTCAAAGCTGGAGTACCTTTTTATTTTCAATTCACATTCTATGCTGGAGTACCTTTTTATTTTCAATTCACATTCAATGCTGGAGTACCTTTATATTTTCAATTCACATTCAATGCTGGAGTACCTTTTTATTTTCAATTCACCTTCTTTGCTGGAGTACCTTTTTATTTTCAATTCACATTCAATGCTGGAGTACCTTTTTATTTTCAATTCACGTTCTATGCTGGAGTACCTTGGATTTGTCTTGTAAAATTTTGTTTAACCAGTTGACACACTTTTTATGTCTGTATTTACGTTTTGTTAACATTGAAAGAAGATTTTTATGGGAGCTGGTTAAATATTTTATGATTGTATCTGTACATTTAATTTTTAATAAAAGTATCGTGTTTTTTTTTCTTTTATAATTAATATACTCGTATTATATGAAACACGTTTTTTATGGCTTAAATAAATTAATAGCAACACTGTGCCACAAATTAATATCTTATTTTTTGCGATGCAGCCAAATTTTAAAGATACTTTTCATTAAATAAATAGAAGTTTTAATAAATGGATAAGATACAAGATACCATCATTAACACCATCATGTCATGTCCCTGTTGGGGTAAGTGGAAATAATAATTATCCTCCTTTCAGAATTGGACTAATTTTGTCGTGTTACGTTTTTCTACTGCTGGTACCTTTCATACTATTTTTATTATTCATTCTTTCTACTAGGCCGAATCATCTCAAGGTTCTTTCTTTACTTTAAAGACTTCAACTTTTTTCAATCCACATTATTTTCTTCTGCCCTTAATCCGTTTTCTTTCATGCATTGTTTTTCTTTACATTAAACACAAACGATTTTGAAATATTTTAATCGTAAATCTGGTATTAATGCATATGTCTTAAGTAGAAAATAACACTTTGAAAATATCAAATTCAAAACTAGTGAATTTCGAAGGACTGACAAAACAAATACACACATCAAAAGCATATAAAAGGAATGCTTAAAAAAGCAACAAAAACAATTTGTTTCATTCAAGCTAATATAATTACGTTTTTTTTTATAAAATACTGAAAAGTCTTAGAAATCGTATAAATGCAGGAGGTAACAGATGTTTTCGCTATAAAAAAAGGACAGTTGATTTATCTCTTTTGCTTGTGTTGAAAGAGAAACGATACTTTTGGGTATTTAAATATATTCATAAATAAGACATATGCAGAGATTTATAATTTGAAGAAATGAAAATGTTCAAAGATAACAACTCCTAAATATACCTGTTACTTATTCCTTTCATTGAATCCTTCACTTCTCTTTGCCACACTTTTTAGTCTTGTTATAAATATTGAAATAAAATAATGAGCTTTTTATTTATCTTAATATTCCTCTATTATTTCTCAAATGAATAAATATAAATAATAATAAAAATAAAATATATGTATATTTTGAAGCTTTTGCGGTCGGTCCTAGTATTTTACTGCGTAATGAGGCTTATGATGTCGACTTTTCGAAAACGTTGTAGTTTTCATCTTCAGAGTTTGTTCGTAATCGAAGTCGAAGTTGACTACGAACAAGCCCTGAAGATGAAAACTGCAACGTTTTCAAAATATCGGCACCATAACCAAACCACGCGGTAAAAATCTAAGAAACTGAAAATATATATGTTTTGAATTGACATTGAACGTATTCCATTGGTTGAATGCTTCTAAAATATTATATTATGTGTAAACATAAGTTGTGTCCGTTTTCTTTTTCAAATTAAAAAATGAACACCAAAAGTAAAACAAAATGGTAAATGTTATACGTCATTCGAAAGAAAATTTTCTGGTATACAAGATATTGTGTTTGCTTTTATGTTACATATATTATTTTATTTTATTACAAGCCTTCAAAATGGAATGTCAAGTAGGCGAAAGTGAGCATTTTCGACACCTTCTGTTCGCGTTCAATCGAGGGAATAAAGCTGTCAAAGCTGCTCGCAATATTTGCGAAGTGTACAATGAATATGCTATGAATGAAAGGACAGCTCGTCGATGGTTTTTGCGTTTCAAAGACGGTAATTTCGACCTAAAAGACATTGAGCGTTCCGGACGACCAGTGGAAGACTGCTTAAACCATATTATTCATGAAGATCCCCTTCAAACCACCGTAGAATTGGCTGAGCAGATAAATTGTAGTCACATGACTGTATACCGCAGTCTACCATCTGCCCTTTCATTCATAGCATCTTCAAGTACAATTCGCGAGCAGCTTTATTCCCTCGATTGAACGCGAACAGAAGGTAGAAGGTGTCGAAAACGCTCACTTTCGTCTACTTGACATTCCATTTTGAAGGTTTGTAATCAAATAAAATAATATATGTAACATAAAAGCAAACAAAATACCTTGTAGAGCAGAAAATTTTCTTTCGAATGACGTATAACATTTACCATTTTGTTTTACTTTTGGTATTAATTTTTAATGGCACATATGAAGTGGAATAAACAATTTTTGACTAAGCAAATTACAATGTCTTTAAACTTCCGCAGTATTAATTAAGTAATTATAAATAATAAAGAAATAAAATAAATTTATTTTATGGACGGGAACAAGGTAGTTGCTGCCCTCATAAGCAAAAACGCAGCTAATGGCAAAAGTTAAGTTTTGAGAAAACTGTACTATCATGTTTTTCATTCCTGCTTAAAAATGTCGTGATTCATAAACAAAAAAGCAGTAAAATGTGATCCATAAGCAGAAACGTAGCAAACGCATAGGCACTTGCTAGTTTTTAAATTTTTTTCTATTCTTAATGCAGTTTTTCTGACACTTAATCGCTACTTAATAAAAACAATTTGAAGAAATCCTTTTGAATGGTTGACGACCTCTGACTGACATATCACGGGACGTTATTCTAGTGAGGGCTGATGTCAAGTGTCTCATCCCCAGGATATTACACAACCATTCAGTGAATTGTTGAACACGACAAAAGGTTTTTCACATCACAACATCTGTATAATATAACGATTTTTATTTGAATTTATTATTTTTATACAGTCACTCAGTCTTGTCGCCACTGATCACCGATTTATTTCCCTGAAAGCGTATAAAGCAATAAAATAATGCTATAAACTACTTTTTTCATTTTTTAAGTACACACTGTATAGCTTGGCTCAAAAAAACCAACAGATAGGATACACATTATGTATACGTCGTAAAATATTTTCAACATATTGAAAATAATAATTGACGTATACCGTCAATGACAATACCGTGTCCTATTGGAAATTAGCATTTTTTCCGCCATTTTTGGTTATTTCGGTATTTCTAAAGCTGTGCACAACAGTTGCTCAGTTTAGTTTATTTTTGGAGAAGTTTTAGTTGAATTTAAACGTGTTTATTTTACTTTCGTTAAAGTTATTTAAATATTGCGTAGTACAATATATAAATAATACAATATATATAATCAAGGATATTGGTTTCTGGTTAACCTTCCTTTAGATATAGCAATATTCACATTTTAATTGGATCGATCTTTGTCTGCCTCAAATTATCAAAGATCTTTAGGAATCACTAGAAAATAATTATTTTTGGGACATCAAAATTTATGATTATATATGAACACGACATTTACACACTACTTTTCTTCTTCACAGTGTCATGTCAGGTCTCCCCAACGTTGAATATCACTTGAGAGTAGATATGTTTGTCCCCGGCAGCCCGAAAAAGATCCCCAACGCCCCTTATGCCAGTCCAATCACGTATATTGCGGAGTCAGGAGATTTACCTCCTGCTAACACCTCTTCGGCCTTCTATTTTGCCTTGGGTGATCAGGTGCAGTTTGATCCTCTAAGTACATGACCCAAGTAGGACACCTTTCGGATTTTAATATTAGTCAGCAGCTCTCTATCAACTTTGGCTCTTTGAAGAACCCTTGTGCTGCTGACCATATCCGTCCAGGGTATCCGTAGCATTCTCCGGTGCATTCACATTTTGAATGCTTCCAGTCGGTTCATATACTTACTTTGAGGGTCCATGATTCTACTCCATGCAATAACACTGACCAAACGTAGCATTTGACTAACCGTTGTCGAAGTTTCAAGTTTAGATTATCATCGCAGAATACGCTTCTCATTTTATTAAAAGTTACACGAGATGATTCAATTCTGCATTTGACTTCGGTTTCTGGGTCGAGGTGTTCCACTAAGATACTTCCAAGGTATTTAAACTTTTTCGCTCACTCTATATCAGCACCATAAGACGTGATCCTGCCAGCCAAACACCATGAACTTAGTTTTACTCACGTTTATGTTCAGCCCCAGCCTCACACCGGTTTCATTAATTCTATCTATAAGCGTTTGAAGGTCGTCAATACTGTCTGCCAGAAGAACCGTATCATCTGCTTACCTGATGTTATTGACGCATACACCATTCACTTTGACCCCCGGATTCAGTTATATGGTGCTTCCTTGAAAACTATATCAGAGTACAGATTGAATAACATAGGTGACAAAATACCACCTTGTCGAACTCCACGTTGAATTGGTATGCCTTTCGATTTGTCATTTTTCAATTCAATGACAGCTTCCTGGTTCCAGTACAGGTTTTTGATAATTTTTATATCCTTATCATCTATACCTCGTTCCTGAAGCATCTTAACAAGGTCTGCGTGTTTCACTCTATCGAATACCTTCTCGTAATCGATGAGACAGGCAAAAATGTGTTTCCGTTTGTCTCGACATTTCTGCAGTAGGACGTTTATTGCTAATAACGCTTCTCGTGTTTCAAAGCCATTCCTGAAGCCAAATTGAGAAATATCCAGGCCACGCTCGCACTTCAGTCATATTCTTGAATATCTTTAAGAATATTTTCAACACATGACTCATAAGGCTAATCAGTCGGTAGTCATTACATTTTTTGGGATGCTGTTTTTTAGGGAGAGTGATGAATGTAGATTTAAGCCAATCTTAGGGGATGGCTCCCGTGTCATAAATTATATTAAATAATCTTAACAGGCAGTCAATGTTCTTGTCGTCAATCAATTTTAAAATCTCAGTGGGTACTTCGTCAGGTCCACAGGTTTTTTTTTGTTTTTATTTTAGAAATAGCATGGAAAATTTCGGATTTCATTATTGATGGTCCAGAATCCAGTGTAGACAAACAAATGTCAGGTATGTTGTCAGTACACACTACACTCTGCCTAAAACCGAATGTGATTTTTTCTCATGTCGAAAGATCTTCAAAGTTTCTATGTAGTTCGTATTATCTTTGTAATTTTTCAGCGGTTTTCTTGACATATATGATTTTATAAACATATTCAGATGTTAGAAAGTTCCTAAATAGGTACGTCCATCACCTTCCTATCTTTGCACTGACATATTTTTATTTTATACATCTCATTTGTAAATATATAAAAGTGACTTTTTAAATTAGATTAATTATATTTAATCACAGCATAAAAAACTTTTGTCAGGTACAATGTCTTTCCACCAACCAGGCAAATATTAAGTGAGTAAGTTACATCATCATATAAATTTTAATTTGTTTTATCAAACACTGTTTATTCCACTTTTTGTCACGGTATAACCCTACCGGTTTCAAGGCTTTCACTTCATCATCATGGGAGCAAAAACAAGACTCTTGTTTGTGTTCTTGTTGTTCACTTGTTCTGATGATGAGGTGAAAGCCTTGAAACCGGTAGGGTTATGCTATTACAAAAAGTGGAATAAACAATGTTTGATAAAACAAATTACAGTGTCTTTAAACCTCCACAAAGTTATGCCTTAACTATAAATAATACATTATCATATAAATTATTGTAAATATGTGCAAAATAACAATAATAAAAAGAAATTATCATCAACCGATGGAAGAATGAAGGGGTTGGTGGAGAGAAAGTGCAAATAGAATATGTAATACATAATATTACTGACTGATCGTACATCTGAAAAGGACAATATGTAGATGGGGTCGTACTACAGATAATATTCAACAGTAGTCTGGATTCGGGAGTCAACTTTGAACGAAAACGAGGAGATCCAGACTATGGGTCACGTCTTTGACAGCTTCTCCAGTACGAATTATCCTGGAGGCTTGCAGAAGCTGCGTGTATAATAATAATTCCAGACGCTGTAACCTGTCTAAAGAGAACACATTGATCAGAGTGTAAATCGCACACAGAAAAATAAGAGGACTGACTTAAAATTAAATACTAGTCATACGCTTTTTGAAACACGCCAATGAAGGAGCGAGTCTAACATAAGTTGATAAATAGTTCCCAAGTCTCTCTGCTAAAACAGGAAATAATGAAGTAAAAATAGAAAGGCAAACCCATTAATAGTCTCACCTTGAGAGTAGCGCAAGTCTCGGTGAGCCGCTGAATATTTTCAGGCAAGATAAGTTTCAAGTCATTTATGAAAAACTGCTTTTTGTTACTCGAGTATTTTTTGTATCCTTTGTACAGTGTTTACATAGTTTTCACTCTGTTTTATAAAAGTCTGACAGAATGGATATTTTTTTAACTTTTCCACTATAGCTTTATAATCTTCTCGTTTGTGTAGGCTGAATTAGAATTTCAATATCGACCATCAAAGTGAGATGGAGTATCTTTTACTTTATGACATTTACATACGAAATATTATTTAATTCTGCTACAAAATATTATCACTTTTGGAAAAATGCTATCATTTGAATTAATTGCCTTTTTATCACCGCGAAGAAACAACGCAAATATTTATAAATACATCATGCAAATTTCCTGTGGGGGGAAACAAAGAGAATAGTTCTCCAGACTTTCATACCTCGACATACATCTTTCACCTCATCTACATTAATATCACTTCTTCAATTTCTTTGACCTGTTATTAAAGGCGCGTTTTTAAGTTGATCAACAAAAGTTGAATGAAATCTGTAGTGAAGGCGCGTTCTCACGGTTCAAGTTTAATTGACCGATTATAGTTGATCAACAAAAGTTGAATACAGGCCCGTTCTCACGGTTCAAGTTTAGTTGACCGATTAAGTTTAGTTGTTGATCAACAAAATTTGAATACGACTTGGATCAGTTTTTGTTCACACGTTTCAATAGAAACTGTTTCAATTTAATTCAGTTAAAAATGACATCGAAAGCATTTTCTCTTGCATCTTTACTTTTATATTTATCGAGTTGAAAGCGAACTTGACAATCAATTTGAATTCACATGTTTCAAGACAGGTTTCAACTTGAAAGCGAATGGCGGATGACTCATAACTTGAACGATAAAGTTTGACTGGGTCAATCTTTTCTTGATCAACTAAAAAGTTGATCAAATCTATTGAAACAAAGGTTCTCCCTACAGATTTTATTCAACTTTTGTTGATCAACTTTAATCGGTCAACTAAACTTGAACCGTGAAAACGGGCCTTAAGAACTACTGGATTCTCCTATCAAATGCTAGACTGTTTGAACTCTAGGCTTTAAGCCGCTTTACTGGTATAAAAATCACTACCTTTAAAAATTGTTAATTTATTATTTACTCCGTAACGAATAATTTTCCTTCTCCCATGATGTTGAACCTATAGTCTGTCATCGCCAATATTATTTTCACACTCGACAGCGGAGAGGTGTATCACCACCGGAATAGGGGTCTCTTTGGGCAATTCTTTCTACGCCACTACGTGACATCGCACTCATAGTCCATTAAAAAGATTTCGTCTAGCGAAGATCTCACTGAATAAGAATATGTGGTCCTCTATAACAGCGTGGCTGGAAGTGCGATCTTTTATAATGGTTTATGTACAAGATATCTGAAATTCCATAGCTGATCATCATTTAGTAACAATATATGTAGAACAAAATAAACTGTGTACATCTTTTGAGATCATATCATTTTTTTTTATTTATCTCATGTGAAATCTCCTTCATTTCTTTCCTTCCTTAATATTATTTAATAAATTGTTCAAATTATTTCGTGATAACACCTTAACAATAGAGAAAATAGAAACCAACGAAATATTAAACGGAAGGACAATGCATAAAAAATATACTTAAGTAGACGTCAAAAACATTAGAGACCCCATTTTGTTGGTTATTTGTTATTTGCACGAGTATAATCACCCGTCGTATTATTTTGAATAAGAAGTTATTTACTTCCATTGTAAAACTCAAATTACCAGAATTTAAGGTAAAGATAAAGTTGAAATCACAAATGATGAAGACGTTTGCCTAAATAGCTACGCAAAACACTCGTAAAATGGGAAGGTAACGATAGCACTACGTGCTACCGGCAGATGAACACTTCCAGCAAGTAAAATGAAAAACCCGTATATAAATGTGTATATTTTGCCCTCTTCGCGTTTTTGTATACATAAGAAACGAGCGTATCCTTTTTTTTTTACATAAGATCACCTTTTCAGTATCAATCGTACTGCCTGAGTGTTGAAATCCTTACTCCTTTGATACTGTACGTTTGTGTAGTTTCGAATAAAACCGCAAAATACTCACGTGAATCTTTTGTGGTCTTATTTAAAACCGCTAGAGCGTGGAACTTTTATAGTCTTTCAATAGTATTTTCGTGCTTTCGAAAATATTAATTTATAAATTATAAAGAAGTTGTTTTATTATTAAATTATTTTGTTATATACAATCACTGACGAACTCCGTAGCCTTGTTGGTAAGACACTTGTCTCTCAACCCAGAGGTTGGCGGCTCGGTTCCCTTTGGAAAACAGATTTTTTTAGAAAGGATTCCAGTATGGTGTTCACTCGAGGCTTCTTTACCATCTTTCTAAATGGTTGGATGACATTGCCACATGGCAATAAGCCCGCCAGGTTGTATTGTATACAACAAAATTGTAATACAATACAATAAATCATTTAGGCCATACCTTGAGGACTAAATTATTTTATTCATGCATATCATGGTATTTCGTTGTTGGGATAGGCAGAGAAGACAAAATGTCAGACTTTCACGCTCTCGTACAAATTCTACGATTTCTGTGGCTTTTCATATTTCCTTTTTAACTTAAATATCGTTCACTTTATCCAACTAAACGTTCCATCGTTTTCTTCTATTTGTATAATTGTTTTATTGATCTTTCTTTATTCCTTTGTTCTACATGTCCAAACCATCTCACAGTGTATTTCTTTATCTTACTTAATTCATCAACCATAAGCTCACATCCATCCCTAATTACTTTAACCCATTTTATTTCAGATGTTGTCACTCCCATTCATCATTTTTATACACTTATTTCTACCACTTATTGCATTTCTTTGGCTCATTTCAGCTTTTCTCAAGTCCACATTTCACTTTCATAACACTAAGTAGATACTTAAATACTGTGGAATACCATCAAAGTAGATGTTGGTATTGTTCGGTTCGAGAATATATGTTTCATTTAATTAAAATGTATAATCATCTTTGACACTTAAATACTGTGGAATATCATCAAAGTAGATTTTGGTATTGTTCGGTTCGAGAATATATGTTTCATTTCATTAAAATGTATAATCATCATTGACACTAAAATACTATGGAATATTATCATAGCAGATTTTGGTATTGTTCGGTTCGAGAATATATGTTTCATTTCATTAAAATGTACAATCATCTTTGACAACATTTTCTTAAATATTATTATTCTTTTTTATTTATGTTTATTTTGTGTTTTTATCATGTTGTTTCAAAGTAACATTTCATAAGCCTACCCTACTAAAAATTAGCGTTCAAAAAATTATCGTTTTTTTTTTATATATTCATTTTATTACAAATTCTTCCTTTTTGGTTTCTTCTTTCTAGCATTTTCCACCATAAAACCAACCATTTAAATTTGAATAAGGGTTTATTTAAAAACAAAAATTAAAAAAAAGTCGCTAATTTCATACTCAAATTTTTTTTAAAATAATCTACAATATATTCAAACTATTTCATATGTCAGTAGTGAGGTGTCTCACCACGATAAGCAAACTTACTAACAACTCAAATGTCCCGCTTTTAGAATGGTGTAACCATCAGTTTGTTTTTAATGATTTAGCATTGTTTTACTTAAGCGTATTAGCTGCCTTATTGACATTTCTACAGCAGTTTATTAAACAGTCTTTTTTTATATGAAAAAAAAAACTAAAACGTGCAGCATATATTCAATGCACACCTTATAACATCACCCCCATTACGTTTTCAGGAATACAGGGATGCCACAAAACTCTCCCACCAAAGTCAATCCACAGTTTGGTACTCTACGTCCTTTCACGTTGGACCGAAACTTAACGTTTAATTTAACTTACTTCATATCTAGTTAATAGGAAGCTGGCCTTGGTGGTTAATTTCAGATTTTATTTCCAATGCTACTCAAAAACAAAGTTACAATAACGTTAATAACCTGGTTTAAAAACTTGTCTGATAACAAAACTCGCCCGCACTGTGCGAGTGTTATTGCCTATCCACTCGCAATAACACTCGCACATATGCGAGTGTTATTGCCTGTCCAAGTGCGATAATATTTCTAATACGTGTGATGGTGAGCCGTGAGTTACTTGCCTACTTCAGTAGTTCTGAACCCAAAGTCTCGATTACTCGGGCTGAAGACAATATTACCTTCAATATGTCTTCATCATCCATCCGTGAATATCGGATGAATGGATGAATCTAAATATCAAAGCCACTAGAAAAAGAATTTAAATCTAAAGATTCCTGAAACTTGGAGCAATCATACAGTAAACAAACTTTATGCATACAAATCTAGCAAAGGTTGAGTTGATCTTCCTGCTCGCCGTCATCCCTGTCATCCCTGCCATTCATATTTATTATTTATTATCCGGAGCATTTCCCTTGAGACTCCGGGGAAGTTTGCATGTTTTTCAGAAATATTCATTCCAATTGCTGAAATGTTTACTAAATATCCATATCCAGGCTGCACTTTGCTTGTATCAACATAAACACACTTCCAAAATGATTTTCTCTGTTTTCGTATATTCTGAATTAATGGTAAGACCGGTGCATACATACTATTTCTATAAAAAACATTTTATAAAAATATAAAAAAATAACATTTAATGAAGTATTTAGATGAAACGGAATGTTATTTCAGTTTTAGATTTTTTTTATTCATAAATATCGGTAAGCGAACAAGACAAGATTGCCTATCAACATTTGAATATTTGAAGTAAAATAGGCACTAAGTACCAAAAAAAAAAACAAAAAAAAAATAAGTATACAGTTTCGTTCTATATGACATATAGAACGAAACTGCATACTAAGTTTTTTTTTTGGTTCTTAGGGCCTATTTTACTTCAACCATTCATTTTCTGTAATATCTTTTTTTTATTTATTTAAAACTTCATTGTAACATTATCTTGAAGACTTATTGCCGGACGTCCTTCTTTTTCATCCAACCATTCAAAAGTAAAGAAATAAATATTCACATTTAAAAAAATCACGAACAGTATACTCGTACCAGTAAAAATAAAAGTGAGATATCACCAATCAAAAGAAAAAGAAGAAATGGTGAAGAGGAAAAAACAGGAATGAAATGTTTTTTGTCACAAAATAAAGTTCACTCCATTATCATACCCTATTATTTGCTTCTTTTAATTTTACTGTCGATATTAATTTAAACAACAGATGTCGCGTCATTTTCACTTTTGTAAATATAATGAGAAGCGTTGAAATAATTCCATTATGAAATTGAAAAAAAAATCTTGTTATCCACGTCCCGATGTAGTGTTGAATAAATAATAGTTGCAAGTGAAGATTTTATAGTTTTGACATTCATCTTTCAGTTGATTTCTTGGACAATGTTGTGTTTGATGCAGTATTTCGCAAGTTTGTTTTTTTTTGTTAATAAAGTTATAGTTTTCCTTTCTTTGTCCTGAAGTACTGTTTTCTATCAGTTCAAAAATGTTATAAAAAAATTGAAATATTTATTTCGTTTTAAATGTGTTTATATGTTATCCAATTTTGTTGTTATTTTTAATTTTTATTTTGTGTTATGTTTTAAATTCATTGGGATTTAGTTGCGTTTATGTTTATATAATTTACATTGAATTTTGTTTTTTTTTGTTGAGGCTACGTTCGTAAAAAATAAATATATAAGAACATTTTAATATGAAGCAGTCATTAATAATTCCAATCGTGCAAGTCGAAAACTCATATCATGCAATCACAGAGGAATTCTGATTTCATTACTACAGCGAAAACTCAAGAATATTTATTCACAAAGCAAGACTCATGCTGAATGATATCAAACAGTTTCAATCTAGAAAAAAGCAGGTATAGTACGAACTAATGTTTTTTATGATCAGATTAAAAATATCCATCATACTAAATATGTGAGAAAGAAAAATCAAATCGTAGGCTGTAAGTTATTTTTATAAAATATTATTTTCATAATCATATCGAAATTAAACTCGAAATATTTGAACTGAAATCAGGCTTTCCGCTATCGTATCCAATAACGTAGACCATTCCCTAATCGACGGTGTAAAATATCGATCTGATAAATACGATGTACGCATCTGACAGAAAATGAAACTTTAGTGTGGTACAGGGTGTATTTAATAAAAGAGTAAAACAGATAACAATTTCGTTGCTCTTAATAAGCATGTGTACAGAGCGCTCCAACTCGGTAAAAAGAGTAAAACAGATAACAATTTCGTCACTCTTGATAAGCATGTGTACAGAGCGCTCCAACTCGGTAAAAAGAGTAAAACAGATAACAATTTCGTCGCTCTTAATAAGCATGTGTACAGAGTGCTCCAACTCAGTAAAAAGAGTAAAACAGATAACAATTTCGTCGCTCTTAATAAGCATGTGTACAGAGTGCTCCAACTCAGTAAAAAGAGTAAAACAGATAACAATTTCGTCGCTTTTAATAAGTATGTGTACAGAGCGCTCCAACTCAGTAAAAAGAGTAAAACAGATAACAATTTCGTCGCTCTTAATAAGCATGTGTACAGAGCGCTCCAACTCGGTAAAAAGAGTAAAACAGATAACAATTTCGTCGCTCTTAATAAGCATGTGTACAGAGCGCTCCAACTCAGTAAAAAGAGTAAAACAGATAACAATTTCGTCGCTCTTAATAAGCATGTGTACAGAGTGCTCCAACTCAGTAAAAAGAGTAAAACAGATAACAATTTCGTCGCTTTTAATAAGTATGTGTACAGAGCGCTCCAACTCGGTAAAAAGAGTAAAACAGATAACAATTTCGTCGCTCTTAATAAGCATGTGTACAGAGCGCTCCAATTCGGTAAAAAGAGTAAAACAGATAACAATTTCGTCGCTCTTAATAAGCATGTGTGCAGAGCGCTTCAACTCGGTAAAAAATTATATTTCTGCATCTACGGCATGATTCCACAACCACATTCTGGTCAGAAAGATACGTTTAACAATTTACGTTTATAAAGAAGATTGATTGAAGATACATGGCCGAGCAGTAACGCACTGGAATTCCGTGCGGAAGGTCACCGGTTCGAACCTCGCGCTGTGTTATTTCTAACTGAATTGACGACGCTGGAATAGCGAGGGAATTCTTGACTTCAAGGCCCAACCAAAGACGACGATATATAAGGTTGACGTAATGGCACCAAAAAAAGCCCTTCTGGCACTGGTCTCACGAATCTAGTAGATTTTGTTTGTGTTAGAAATGAAATGATATTTCCTGTTTTACGGTACCATGAAGATATTCTACCATTTATCTACAACAAATTGCATCATTCTTTTGGAATCCTTTTATTACACGCTGGTAATAAATAAATGTAAAGATAAACCCATCATGTATGGGTTTTTCGAAGTTTTCTTACCATGATCGAAGAAAATACAATAAAATTTTCCCGAAGTTACGGCATAAGACCCACTGCAATAGATATTATTTTTATCGATATCTAAACAAAATAATACCTGTAAAATACCTATAAAAGTTATTTGAAATAATTTATAGAAAACCACATCAAAACGGTTCAGTCGTTCTCGAGTTTTGATTTATATTACACGGGAAAAACAGCACGTTATTATTTGTTCATATTTTTTTTATTATGTCATAAATTAAATGGCATATTTTATTTTTGTAATGTATGGTCTAGGAACTTTAAACTATAACTATGAATTAAAAAATGATAGGTTAACTTCAAATAGCGTGTCGAGGAAAAACGAAATACAGAAACGTGTGTATTTAAATCTGTCGACATGCAATAATAACACATGTGACTTTTTGTAGAATTTAATTTTATAATCTTATCATTTTGAAGAGATGTTTCATTCATAATTATATTGCCTGTTTGTACGAAGTAAAACAAATATTAAATATAAACAAATTCATTGCTTAGTAATACATTAAAAAAAACTTTAATGCTCAAATAAATCGTTAAATTAAGTAATACGAGGGTTGCTACTTAAGTTTTGTGACAGACAAAACAAATATTTATCATCGAAAATGGCTTTATTGTTTTTCAAAATACTCTCCATGAAGATCAATACACTTTTGCATGCGTTTGAACCATTTTTCTAAGCAGTTTTTCTACTCCGATTGAGATAACTTCAAAACATGCGTTTTGAACGCATCAACCGCTTCTTTAGGCGTCGAAAAACGTTGACCTCGCAATTTATTTTTGATGTTCGGGAATAAAAATAAGTCATTGGGTGCCAAATCAGGGCTGTATGGCGGACGACTCATCAATTCGATGTTTTAAGTGTTTAAAAAGTCACTTGTTTGAGCCGATGTGTGAGAGCTCGCATTGTCGTGGTGGAGAATGATCCGTCTTCGGCGGTTGGGTTTCCTCATTTTTCCGAATACTTCTGACAAACAAATGGTAGTGTCTCATTCAGAATTGACCGTACAAAGTTCCACTAAAGGCACTGTTGCAACATGACCATTTATACTGAAGAAACAAGCCACCGTTTGCTTCGAAGTGCTTCGTGCGCGAACAACTTTTGTTAGATTTGGGTCGTCTTGAAAGACTCATAAAGTCGACTGCTGTTTAGTTTCTGGCTCATATGCATAGATCCATGATTCGTCGCCTGTGACAATCTTATAGACGTATTTTGAAGCACCGCAATCGAATTTTCTCAACATTTCTTTGGACCAATCGACACGAGCCTTTTTTTGAGCGATTGTCAAATTATGCGGTATCCAACGCGAACAAATCTTTTTGACGGCCAAATGTTCATGCAATATTGGATGTATGCACGTGAAACTAATGCCCAAACATGCTTCAATCTCACGATAAGTCACATGACGATCTTGCAATATCAGTTCACGCACAGCATCAATGTTTCCTGGCACAACAACCGACTTGGGACGACCTTCACATAATTCGTCCTGGAGCAAACTTCGACCACGATTGAATTCGAAAAACCAGCGAAACACAGTAGCTCAGGATGATGATTCATCACCAAAAGTCGAAGCGAGTTGATCGGCACACTGTTGTTGAGTTAGTCCACGTCGAAAATCATAAAAAATTATCGCACGAAAATGTTCACGATTTAATTACATTTTTCGCCAAGATGAATTTTTCAAGTCACTGTAAACAACACAAATATCACTCGTATGACAAAACTTTTTGAGCACGTATACCATTAAAAACGCCAAACTTAACGATGCTGATCAGATTTGACGTATATAATACACTGGTGTTTCCATATCTCAAAACTTAAGTAGCAACCCGCGTAATTAATCATGGCTCATGAAATAGGGGCCAGAGCAGATGCAATAAAAACCAATAATTTGGCATGAAACTAATGAAATAAAAAACCTCAACATATTGCGAGTAAAACAATTAGAGATAAAGAAACTCCAGTATCTGAGAAATATGTGACGTTGTAGATATTGTGAGATGGTATAAACATGGCAAAAGACTCTGGTGAGGCAATGTGGAAAAGATGGATAACACAAGAGTTTCCTGCGTGGCAATGCAGGAAATACCTGCCAGCAATCGTCCTCTAGGAAGACTCTTAAAAATAGAGGGACAGTTGGGAGTCAACATCTTAAGAGACGCAGTCCTGAGGATAACATACCACAGGTTTAACTTAAGAGAATGAAAATTATGAAGTATGGTAAATTTCCGTGTGCTAAGATGAAAATAAATCGATGCACACTATGCTTATCGATACCACAACAAACAAAGTAAACAAAACAATATTCTAGGTATTTTGTGCGTGCCTCGGTATACAACCAAATTTGTTCTGTTTTAATTGGACCAATTTTATTGGGTGCCAAGTGGCACAACCAAGTTATAAATAAGACGGTTTAACTTCGGACATAGTTTTTAGAGTCGCTAACACTCTTAGCTTTCGGAAAGTAGAAGCCAAATGATTTTTTCACCAAATTGACCGCTTGTCGTGTCTTATGTGTGGGTGTCTAAGTATTTTTGGTGTACTTTGGAAATCAAGATACATTTTTTTTACAAGCAGCTTATAATTGCAACGGCACTGGTGAGGTGCTAGGGGTGGTTTTAAAAATAACTCTTCAAACCAATCACTAATCTTACATCCACAGGGTAAATTATAAGAATATAGTTGTCCTAGGATGCAGGCTGATCTGGGTGGGTGCATTTTATGGCATCCCTAGGCTCCTACAGAAATGAAGAGGGTGTTTAATTTAATAAAATTTGAGACATTATTTTAACCTTACGTTATTTTATTCATAATTTACTTTTAAATATTTATTTGTTTTTCTAGAGTCAACTTTTTTTCGTACTTTTCAATGACACTATAACATGGATAACTCAAGCCACCGCAAAGTAATTTGATTTTTTGGAGTTTGGCTCTACTGAATAATTCTCATGGGATTTTGACAATTGAATCCGATGAATGATGATAGAAATATTATTATCCACTATCAATATAAAATAAAAATAATTTTGTTGTTTAATAAAAGAAAAAAAATTCTTCAAGTTTATAACTGACAAAAAAAATATTCCAAGGTAAAATTTAGGGTTAAGGAACTAGAGAGATTTGTTTCATTTCAAAAGTCAAAATAATTATATTCATTGCCAACCTTCATGATCTAGATAGTAAAATCCTTGACTTTCAACTGGAGGTTACAGGTTTGACTCCTTAGAGTATCCAAAAAAAAAACTAAATATGGTAAAATAATTCATCAGGTTACAAAACCCGGACTCTTCATGTGCGGTAGTGTTGCAAATACGTGCAATGACAAACCATGAGTAACGTGCAGACTTGAATGGTTCCAAACTTAAAAGATCGGTGACTGAGACCGAATACAATATTTTCTTCATAGCCACACCAATACTGAAGAAAAAAAACTACGAAAAAGAATAACAATTTTCAACTCTTTTTTTAAATTAAATCCTCCTGTATATAGAGACAAAACTAGAATTGAGATAGCTAGAAAATTTAAGGCGTGCACGAAGCTATAAATGTGTGAATCGAGCAATATTTAGTAGGGCTTATAACGTACGTTTTCAGACAATAAAATGCCTTACGCTATAATTTATGGCAAATATATTTTTTCCTTATCACTCTCTTCACAAAAGAAAATGGAAAAAATATTTATTTCTCTATTTTGAATTATGAGTACTTACTCCTTAAGTGGTGTGTCTGTGGTCTTTATTGAATGCCTCATTTTTATATCTTAAAATAAAATGAGAAATGTATTTTTATACAGCCCATTGTTTGTATATAAAACGAGATTTTACTTTTTTATTAATACAATCTTGAAATCTAGTTTTTTTGTCTTAATTTAATGCTGGCAAAAATAAAACATTTAATATTTTCCCCAAAAAAAGAAACGTTACAGATAAACAAAATGCTTTCAGTAAGTGTAAAAGAACGTTCGAAATTTTAATTCATATAAAGTCCAAAGCCTACGAAAAGTGTGAAATGAAAAGTGAATGTGATATATGGGTGAATAATGAAAGATTGGAGTAAGTTGAGGTGTTGTGCTATTTGGGTTATATTTTCTAAAATGATAGAAGAGTTACAAGATATATCAAATGACATGAAGCGATAAGAATGACATGAAGCGATAAGAATGACATGAAGCGATAAGAATGACATGAAGCGATAAGAAACAAATTTAATGGGGATCTTAAACATTTATACCCAAAACGAATAGTATTAAAATCTGTTAGTAGTTCACAATAGTCTTTTAATACCAAATTTGATGTATGGGAGAAAATACTGAAACGAGTCAAGTAAATACAGTAGAAAAGTACACATGCATAATACAGTAGAAATGAATAACACATGAGGGGACAATTCATGATAGAATACGGAATGGTATGATTAGAGATGAATGTAAACTTAAGGTGGATGGGTTAAATTAGATAAACTGGAACACTGTGAGATGATTAAGACATATATTACTACAAAGATTAGCGTTAAATGTTCCTAACAATTACACTAGACTGCGCCGGCAAGAACTGTTCTCAATAACATACGCAAAAACGGGTCTTCCAGCCGCTATGCCTGTTGGAAGGGCCTTAACTCTTCTGAACGGGACTGCTTCGGATATTGGCATATTTCATATCACATTACCAAAAGCAAAAGTAAATTTTCTTCTTAGATTGAGTGCGTTAGAAAGCCCTCATCAACATACCTAAATGACTGTGAATATATGTGTATATACTCGTTTGTATGCATATGCATTATTTTTTGTTTTATATAATTTTTTAACTTATTTTTTCTTTCTCTATGTAATTTTTCTTCTTTTTTAATGTCTTGTATTTTTCAAAGTAATTGGGCTAAGCCTGTTTTGAAAAAATAAATAAATAAATAAATATACACGTAGAACGAATGAATGAAGAAAAGTTCATCAGGAGAGTTTGCTCTTATAACGACGATGTATAAAATTGTTCTTTTAAAAAAAGATTAACATCACTTATATATAATGCAAATGTGAGTCAAACGCGTGGTAGAGGAAGACCAAAAAAAACATGTTTATATCAAGTGAATAATATATTGACGTAAGTTAACGTAAAAAAATAGAGAATAATTAAGAGTTGTATTAGAATTATAAGGATGTGGAAGACGAGAAAGATGTATGTTTAGATGGAAAGTCTGGCACTATGCCCTATTTGCCTACCCCGACAGGGAAATGTCGTGATTATCCGTATTAATGTGATTAATCCCCTTCAAAATATCAGTATATAGTATATACTAGAAATGTAAATATGGTGAAGTGCATGACTCGGAGACAATATTATGTTTGGTCCCAATAATACGAGTACAACCTTCTGATTTTGAACCACTAGGGTAGGATCAGAACTCATCATAGACCCTTATATGTTACGTTTAAGAAATATTGCCGAACGTGGACAGACAACAATACGCGCACTGTCAAGTACGAGTATTATTACAAGATTTTTGAGATCTGAACCAGACTGGAAGCTTTTTTTATTTTTGAATGTTATCGGGACACAATGTCAACATTATTTGTCCACAATTACTCTTCAACAATTTTTACCGACCACGATTTTCACCTGTCAATTCTTCACGGCCACAATTCTTACCTGTGAATTCTTCGCAACAATTGTTACGTAACAATTATTTACCGCATAAATTATAAATATATATTACTGATAAGTTTAACAATTTTCATTGAGAGTTAGTTTGCTGACCTATAGTATAAGAAGTACCTAAAAAGACACTTTCGAATATTCGAGCCATAAAGTGGGAACCCGCATGTCTTTTGAGGACTTTTGAAGGCCTTTTTTGAACTGCTTTTTACTTGATTATTGTGTTTATTTTTACCATTTCCCCCCGTGCTTTTTGAGCGTTTGTGAAGTTGTACATGTCTGACTCCGTATTTTATATTTTATTTTCGATTTGTTTTTCAACGGTTTGTTTATTGTGTTTATATTTTTTGCGCAGTGCGGGCTGTGCGACTGTGGACGGCCCCGTATTGTGTTGGTAACGTGTGACTAAGATTTGATACCTGTTTAATTCTAAATAGTTTTATTAAAATTGTATAAAATGATTTTTTATGTATATTCTGTCAAATATGACGTGTCGAGCACTCACTATTGCCTCTACATATTTTTTTTGTATTAAGGTATATTGTACCGTTAACTTATAAATAAATAAATTTTTAAAGTTTTATTTTCACGAATTGTTAACCATTTGTCCGAAGGTGTTTCCTGTACGTTTTAACTTCTTCTTTATAGGTGTTTTTTAAAACTTGTAAAACAAACGGTATATTTTAGAATGTATAATCCCGTTTCGCTAAATTACTTTGCATAGTAACATATTTACTCGTAATAAAGAATGAAAATAAAATCAATTATGTTTTTAATGAACGCCGAATTTAGCGCCCAGAATATTTTATTATAGCCTAGCGGAATTTAGCAGGAAGTTGGAATACTAAAATGAATTAAAACAAAGCAAAGTTTGAATGAAGCGTACATCGAACAAAATATTTGTGAATTCAAAAATCTCAAAAATTGAACAAAAAAATGTTGGGCCTCTACTGCAAAAGTGGTAAGTCTCATAAATAAATAAGATTCTACTGATGTAGTTGTTTCGAAACATTGTTTATTTAAATTATTCTCTTTTCATGTGATAAAAGTAAAAAGCTACTTAAAACCTTATTTATCTAATGATAATAAGTAAATTAAAACATTTTCTTAGTGAACTAAGACCCTAAACTTAAATGAATATTCGTAAGTATTTTTTATAGTTAGGGCGTTAACACTGTGGAGCTTTGAAACATTGTAATGTATGTAGTCAAACACTATATATTCTCCTTTATAAAACGGTATAAACTTACTGGTTTCAAGGTTTTCACCTCATCATCAGGGGAACGCAAACAAGTGACGTTTGTGCTCCCCTGATAATGAGGTAAAAATCTTGAAATTGGTATGCTTATACCGTTATATTAAGTAGAGTCAACAAGGTTTGTCTAAACGAATAAAAATATGTTTTTCCTTATGATTTTCAAAAAAACATTTAGTTTATAATACTCTTGTAATAAACGTTTTATTTTCTCTTTTAATTTTTTTTTATATATTATTTATAGTTAAGACATTAACGTTGTGGAGGTGAAAAGACATTGTAATCTGTTTTATCAAACACTGTTTATTCCACTTTTTGTAACGGTATATCCCTACCAGTTTTAAGGCTTTCACCTCATCTTCAGGACTTGTTTGTGCTCCCCTGAACAAGAGGCGAAAGCCTTGAAACCGGTAGGGTTATACCGTTACAAAAAGTGGAATAAACAGTGTTTGCTAAAACATATTACAATATATTTATTTTATTAATGATTTATGGCGTGGAAATATTATCCTTATAACTAGATTAATATTTTTCTCCATTACAGATTTTCGATTATTTGTTAGATGCGGATTAAACGGAGTAGTAAAAAATCTGATAACTTTTTATAATATTTTAAAATTATATTTAAAATGATTTTTTTTATTGGACTTTATAATTTAATGTGTACCAGAAAATTAAAGTGACGAAATTAGTAAAATGTAACAAATAATAAAACTGGTTAAATCGCATCAACTTAAAAGTCTCACTCGATGACTTCGTAAATTATTATTTGGGCGGGCTTAGATTTATTATTCACTTTTAATGGAAGTGGACGGACGTATCACGTCAAATTATACACGTGCAATGCGGTTGAATTATTATTGACAGTTTTTTATTATTTATACTCGTTTTTTATATCCTTAATTTTGTATTTTCATATTACATAGCAGTGTGCTGAAGCCTTAGGTAAGAGTACACTTTAGATTGTTCTAGAATTTTGAATATTTTTTGGTGAATTTTCGAGCCGTGATTTCAATGTTATATCTCCTCATCTGAAGCTATTGTCATGAAATCTGTTAAGGACCATTTGTCAAAAAATAAACATTCAGAAAAAAAATTCTTTTTGCAGATGTTTTTTTTTTATAAAAAAGGACGCTTAGGATAATTTTGTGTTGTTCAACCACAACTGTTTTTTTTTTTGCGAAGATTATCATGTTTTTTTATCCGGGTCGATTCCCCCCGGATAATCGAGTTTCTGCTGTAAACATAAATTTGAAAATTATTTTGAATGAATGGACAATAGCCGCGAAAATCTTTGAATTATCTAATTTATACAATCATGAAAAAAGATACCGATATTAATCTTGAATTTATTAATGTATTTTTTTTGTTTCAATTCAAATTTAAAAAAAAAGAAAATCAGGTATATTATATAAATACTTAGTTTATTATTCCAATAAAAGTAGACGGTAAAAAACTTTATTAAAATGATTTTTCTAATTTTGTCTCGAAGAATCTGGGAATGATGAAAATATATAATTTTCTTATAGAATACATATTATTCAACAAAAATCATTCTTAGCATAAAGTTGATAGCGTTAGATATACAAAAATAGCTGGACTATTTTTCAATTTACGGGTCTTCTGCTTTAATTATTAAGAAAATTTAACTTTTTTGTCCTTTCTTGACTTTATATCACTACAAAATGTCTAAATATCGTAAAAAAAATTTTTTTTTTTATGCAAACAAAATCTATTTAAATTAATTTGTTTTCAGCTGAAATATGTTTATTTTATTTATATCTAGGTTTAAAGAACCTCAATTGAAAACGAACTTTCTCCTAGTGTCACTAAAAATATTTTATGGAACAAACAATAGCACTTTTTTTTTATTGTTAACTAATTTTTCAGTCTTTGAAAGTTTTAAGCATTCGTTCGAAAAAGTTATTGATATTTTTTTTCTTTGTTAATTTGTTGAGAGAACATCAGGTTTTGATATACACGTCTTCACTTGGAAGTCATGCACAATGCTAGTATCTAACAGGAAAGAACCTAGGAATGTTAAAAGATTACACTCTGTCATGTGGGAAGATCAAATAAATGAGGTAAGCCGAAGAATCTTCTTCAGCTTTCATTCTCTTGACGTGCTGAAAAGATTCCTTCCTACTATAACCAAACTTTTGCTTGTATAATCGGTACTTGTTCTGATTTTGGAATATGCGAACGACTGCTATTTTTATATTACAGAGGAATAACTAGACAAATAACAGAGTCTTCAAAATATTTGTCTTTTTCAAAAGATTTGTTTTTATCCTGAGAAAGTACGATCACACCACTTCATACCAAAAAAAGGTGAACTGCTTAAAAATGAGAAACCGATGCCAATTCATGTACTGTCTTTAGTGTTGAATATCCATAATCATCCCGTCACCTTCCCTCTTATCTCACCGAGAATACTCAGCGTCATTCCGTTCATGGACTTGCGCTACGCTCAAACAGAGATTGCCTATTGACTTTCTTTGTTCACCGTTCTTCTTTTTTTACGTCGTCCTTTACTGGTCATATAGTGAGACTCTGGAACCAGTTACCAACTAATGTTACACTTGCTCCGCCATTGACATGTTTAAAAAAGCGACAGAAAAACTATCCATTATAAGTCAGTAATTTAACGTGTTTCATTCTTAATTTTTCTTTCCTCTCCGCTATCCGTCTTTTTTCATATGATTGATGATGTCTTGCTTTTATTTTAACTGTGTATATAGTAAAAATAAAAGACAATAGTCAAACACGAATTTTGTACAGGTGAATGATTATTTGAATATTTTTGCGACCACGTAACAAATTTGATTAACTTTTATCCGGTTGATTGAAAAAGATTGCCGCTTGGTAATAAACCCACCAGATTATTATAAAATGAAGTGAATAAATAAACAAAAAAAAAATTAAAAAATATTGTGAACTACCTCCATGATAACTAATTCATAAAATTTAAAATATTATTTGAAGCACATAAAAATATATGCTGAATATCACTCAAAATCCGATTTCAGTACTCTAATATGGACTTTTTCCCAAACATATGGGATCTGTTAGTGTAAGGGACGAACAGTGTAAACGCTGTTACTGAAACATTCTTACTATGGAGCATTTCTACCATGGCAGGTGAAATCTTGCAATGATAGATAACTATTCTTGGTTTTAAATAAAGATATAAAAAAATCTTCTTATTTATGGATACTTCATCAGAAATAATCCAATGTATTCGTATGTTTTCATTAATTTTCATAGATTGAAAAATATCAAAAAGTAATTTCACAATAAATTTTTTTGAAATATTTAGTTCAGTTAAAGATAAGCAAATATTATTTATTGTATATAAAGCCGAGTATGTACCTTATAAATGTGATGTTATGATCCATGGCCGTTGGAAAAATATTTATTTAATCGTAATTTATTCACTAAAACACTTTTTTTCCACTATTAACCTTTTAAACCTTCACACTTTTAAGGCTTTGACTAACAATTATGAATACTTTTAATTTATCGAGTTAAATTACTAGACATTTCGTATATAAATAGCACAACAAACGAAAATGAGTAGGAAAAATTTTCTCATATAAAATTTCAAACTTTTCTGCTATGAAAGCGAACAAAAGAAAAATAATACACAAATTTAATGAACATTTATTGTAAGAAGATAAATTAAATGTTACTTTTCCAAGAATTACAGTCGTTGAAAAGTAATGAATATTTATCCTAACACTTAACTTAGTTTGGATAACTTTAATCCGTCAACAATACTTAGTGTAAATACCGAGTTAGGGTGCCCTTGAGGAGAGTTTTCACTCTAAATAGCAGTTTATTAATTTTTGTAATTTGTTTTATCGAACATTGTTTATTTCACTTTATGTTACGGTATAACTCTACCGGTCTCAAGCTTTTCACCTCATCATCAGGGGAGCACAAACAAGACTCTTGTTTGTGCTCCCCTGATGATGAGGTAAAAATCTTGAAACCGGTAGGGAATGAACAGTGTTTGATGAAACAAATCACAATTTCTTTAAACCCCCACAATTTTAATGCCTTACTATAAATAATTATTTAAATTTTCTGAACAATTATTTTTCCATATCTCAATTTTCCTTAAGATTTGTCTTTAATGCGGTCTGATTTTTTGTTGTCAATATGCTTTTAATAGATAATAATGAAACGAAACTTGGTGGGTTGGAAAAAAATTTTGATGGAAGTGGATTAGTGAGAGTATTGTTAGAATATTTTTTAGTGGAACACTTGGTCTTACAAAAGTGAGGAGATTGCCGCATAGCAATAAACTCTCCAGATTTTACTGTTTGCAACAAAAGTGTTATATACCCGTAATACAAAAAAATGTTAAATGTTATTTTAAAAATTAAATACAATTATTGAAAATGGACAGAAAATGTATATGAAAGTCATACAATCAAATAAAAAAAAGATAGTATCAATGCGCAAGCAATCGCCACGCAGCACTTTTCTCAGAATGGCAAGGCAAGCATTTCCTGCAGCAACTAACATTAGCTAAGAGACACAGACAGACCAAAGCAATGACCGGGAACGTCTCCCATGAATAGCCGTCCATTCATCTTACAGGACAAAAGTAGCCATTTCATTTAGTCTCCCATCTCCCGCCTAGTCTCTCGCGTCCTCCCCACACCATTCTCACAATACATCCTATCTTCCCTTCTTCTTTATGACTAGGACGGAATCCACTGTGATAAGTGATGAAGCGCGGTTGGAAATGTGGAGGGTTTCTAGAGATATTTTGTAAGCTTTGTTATAAAATATGACTGCTCACTATTGACAAGTTTGCGACGAAATACTTTTATAGACATTTCCTTTTGTGGTTAATCTACCTTCTTCAAATTTGTATTTTTTGGAAGATATTTTAGTTCTGAAATATAAAATACGCATAAACATACCATCAAGCCATTTTCTTGTTGGGGTAAAAAGAGAAGACAGACATTCCTATTTCGATGCTTATCCATAGACTCTTCTACACTTACGTACATACTTCCTTCTTATACAACTTCTACTATTTCAACATAGCATTCACTTGATCCAACCATACTTTCCTTGGACTTTCTTTTCCATGACTTCAACTCACATTTGTATTAAATATTTGTTTTGATAGTCTTTCTTCATTTAATTCTTCTACATGCCAAACTATTTCAGAGTGCTATTATTTATCCAGCTCAACAATCAGTCTTAAATGAACATTTATTCTTAATCTTTTATTATGTATTCTGAAATTTATTGGTTAATTCTACCGTATATTAACGCTATAGAGTTGTTTTGTGGAAACCAAACTGAAACACTTTTTAAAAATAATGAATACCAACAAGAATCGAGCCCGCAATAGGAAGAACTTAGCAACGAATGCCCCATCGAATCGATAAATTCTCCCCGAAAACCTAGTTATATTGATGTCAGTAGTATTTTGCCTAGTTAACTGGTAGTGCATTAATTATTTACATTCTGTTTTTAATTACTCCGCCTACATATAGTGCGTTAACCGGTTCCTAAGAGTTATTTTTTATAACAAAAACAATTAGCTCTTCAGCTTATATTAAATAAAAAAAACTTCACTTAAGTTATATTTTTAATATAATAAAAAAAATTAAAAGAATGTTAAGATATTTGTATTTTATTTAAAATCATTGTTTTATTATATTAATAAGCCTAAAAATAAAGCTACATCTTTAAAATTTCAAGTAATATTTAATAAAATTAACTTTTTAAGAACAAAATTTAAATGGATTGTAAGTGAGATAAAATAATATTTTATTTCAGATTAATATATTATTTTTATATAAATCAATTATTGTATTAAACTTTTTCGTATACAGTACAACCTGGCTAACTTATTTTGCCTTTTTTATTCAACAAGAAAGGTGTAAGAGACCTTAAGTGGAAGTCAGACAGGAATCCTTTTTAAAAAAATATGGGTTCTAACAGAAATCGAAGGACGTTGTTAACAAGGCCACGGATGTCGCCGTATAGAAATGCTTCAACAATTCACGTAACTTACGAAATTAAAAAAAATATTCTCGAAATAAATTTCGCTTCAAATTGATAAAAATATTTAAATATCAACAAAGAAATTACATGCTCTGATTACTCTTGTAAACAATAAATTTCTGAATAAGTTTAAAGGTTTATTAAATTTCATTTTGTGATTTATTTACACGAAAAATATTATTAACTTCTGAAAAAGGAGAATTTTAGTTTTAAAGGAAATCTCAAGGTTTCAAAACAGTTGTTTTATTTGGTTAAGAAGTTAATGAAAATTTTTCTTTGTGAGCGATCCCACCTCTTTGATGTACAATTGACTCTTTCTATAAGCAATTCATATTAGAACTTATTAAATATAAAATTTGCAAAGATGTTTAAAAACTACTATAAAGGACACCACGGAGAAGACGAAAAGATAGTTTTGTAACAGTTCACCCAAGAATTAACATATACTATGTAAGTTTTATGTGGTTAAGATATTGTCTTACGGTTATAACTAAATTTATCGAAACATGTATAAAAGATACTTCGAAATTTTGGTAAATTTTCATCAGCTTGAGCCTTGTCCTCAATAGAAAATGGCATGGCAAACGCACAAATCTAAGTGTTTTAATGAGATTAAGACAACCAGCATAGAAGAATAGACTTCGATGTACAGGACACATTGCGTCTAGCACCAAATCGCTAGATGCCATCTGGAAGAATGTGACCATATCGCGATAGAATAAGACTTTTTAGCCATGTCAAACTATACGAAATTGAGTGATAATTATACTCGTCTACAAGGGATTTCCTAAATAATTAATGGTAATTAGCCCGCTGGTTTTACCGTGTACAAGAAAGCATAATAAATTAATAATGAATAAGAGTTGAATCCATGTAAATTCTCCTCAGTGGGTGTGTATACTCGTATATGGTACAGTGCGTAAGAAGTGTTTTGTGTTGACAGCTGTAGGTGATGGTTTGTAGCCCAGCTGGGGTGAAAGCGCCCCTACAAAGAAGGGGCGCGTATGTGGTGTCGGTCTGCAGCGTGAAGCGTGCCACGTATCCCGGAGAAGGGAAGGACCAGGAAACTGATGGAGATTTGTAGATGAGGTGACCATGTTTGATATATTTTTTTACATATCACTAAGTTCCAAAGGAGCACTTAATGTTATATATAACAACTGTGCAATATTGTATGTATTACGATTTCGTTTTAAACACTATAAACTGGTGGGCTTATTGCCATGTAGTAATATCTTCCAAACAACTACAAAGATGTAAAAGAGGCAAAATTAGGTTTTAAAACTAAATATTAACTAAATTAAAAATTAAATATAAACTACTGTTTTTTTGCCACAAAATGCAAGGATTTTTCGCACATTTTATGCAAAATATTCTGGAATTAAAAGGATTGAGTGAACACCAGATTGGAGTCTTTTTGAAAATAAAAACTGGCTCCCAACGGGAATCGAAGCCGCGACCTCCAGGCTGGGAGACAAGCCTCTTAACTGCTAGGCTACAGAGATCGTAAACAGTAGCAAAAATGACAAAACATAATAGTGTGTCAGTGCCTATCTTAATGTATGGAAGAGAAACTTGGACTTGGCAGAAGAAAGATGGGACTAAAATAAATGATGAGGAGATGCGTACACTAAGGAAATTTTGTGGAGTGTCATTGTTTGAAAAAAGGTTGAATGGAGACAAAAAAATAATGCGGGAATAAAATGGATATTTAAAGTAAGATGAGAAAAAAAGGCTTTAAGATGGTTTGGACATGTAGAGAGAATGAATGATGAAATAATGACTAAGCGAATATAGTAAGGAGAGCAACGCGTGCGTGGAAGAGGTTAACCAAGGAAAACGTGGCTGGACCAATTGGACCAGATTTTGAAAGACAGGAAAGTGTGAAGCATGAAAAATGGAAGATTGGGCATGACGAGATGTATAAATGTGAAAAAGGGTAAAGTTGTGTGGTTGGTTAGATAAATTTGGAGATTTGTTCTCTCTGCCTACCCCGAAAAGGAAACAGCGTGATGTTATATGTATTATATATGTATTAAGTTTCAAAAGTTTCCGGCATGAGTAAATAGAGTGTGGATGGATATATACCACGCCGGTCACGTTCAACGCATGGTCAGGTGAAATTACAGTTTAAATTTGATTCATCTATCCTCAGAAGTATGTCAACTAGAGCCAATGGAAGACGTGTTTTTATGTTATATTCTGAAATTTTAAAAGTTTAATACCTCACAGTTATGAAGTTTGTTTTGAAAGAAGAGGAGCTCAGCAGAAATTAAAAAAAAATATTTTCATTTCTTTCCATACCATAACTTGTTCAGACAGAAAACTTTTGATACTTATTTTATTCATTTATTTATTTAACATTTCATTTTAATTACAATCTGGCGTGTGTATTACCAAGCAGCAATATTTTAATTACAATCTGGCGTGTGTATTACCAAGCAGCAATATTTTAATTACAATCTGGCGTGTGTATTACCAAGCAGCAATGTTTTCCAACCAACCAGACAAATAATTTATTTTTAACAAACACTGTTTATTCCACTTTTTTTGTGACGGTATAACCCTACCGGTTTCAAGGCTTTCACCTCATCTTCAGGGGAGCGCAAACAAGAGTCTTGTTTGCGCTCCCCTGAAGATGAGGTGAAAGCCTTGAAACCGGTAGGGTTATACCGTTACAAAAAAGTGGAATAAACAGTGTTTGTTAAAAATAAATTACAATGTCTTTAAACCTCCACAACGTTAATGCCTTAACTATAAACAACAACCAGACAAAAGTAAATAAAGCTAGTTATATGGTCGCAAAAAAATATTCAAACGATTATTCATATTTGTGAAATTTGTGGACATGTTTATGTCCATAAAATATAAAATTAAAAATAAAAGAGATATCATCAATCAAGGGAAAAGGAAAGGATGGTGGAGAAGGAAGAAACATCAAGAATGAAACACGATATATTACTTACTATAAATTAAGAGTTTTTCAGTCGTTTCAAAGCATGTCAAGAGCGGAGCGAGTTTAACATTAGTTTGTTACTGGTTCCAGAGTCTCACTGCATGGACAGTAAAGGCAGAGTAACCTTAGTGGTACACAAAAATATAATTTACGAATCGTAAAATTGACTTCCGAGCCATAGATAATTGAACGCTTTTCTTCCTCACGGGGGTTTTGGATTCGATTTCCGATGGTACCCAAAAAGGAACCTAGTCTAATTGTATCATAATATTACACTATCTTTATATACAGAATAGCGCGTCAGGTTTATTGCACAATATTTTTCAGACTACCGGAAAGCTGTTAATATAAATTGGGTTCCAACGAAAATCGAACCCAAAACACATGGATTGGAGGGCAGGTGTCTCACCAACTATGTCAAAACATGTATTGCATCAATGTTCACGTTAAGTAAAATATCATTAATATATATTTAAAAAGGGCTGTATTTATAGTTAAACTGATAATTAAGATATTCATTGATTTGGTCATTATATTCTTGAACTCCATTTTATAACAGAATGATTGGACTAATAAATTTTAAAAAAATCTACAAAATAACTTAAATTGAAATGACAAATCTGTTTTTCTTTATAAAATCAGTGTTAAACTGACAAGTGTTTTGTAAAGTGAAACAGATCTGTCACTTTATTTTAAGTCATTGTGTAGATTTTTTTCACGTTTAATTGTCAAATAATTCTGACATAATTAAGATATTTTATAACAATGTGGAAACACTGAGAACAATTTATTGGGATTTCTTAACCAACTTTATAGGACTCGTAATAATAATGAATATATTTGAATTGATAGCAACATAGTATGTACTCATACATACGTGTTCATACATATGTATGTCGTGAAATAACATAATATGTATATTTCAATGACATATCCTGAAATAGCATGTATATTTCAAGACAATGACGAGGAACATAGTTCGTATGTAGTATGTACATGTATACACATATCCTGAAATAACATGAATGTTTCAAGACAATGACGAAGAAAATAGAATGTATGTAGTATGTACATATATACACATATCCTGAAATAACATGTATATTTCAAGACAATGACGAAGAAAATGGTATGTATGTAGTATGTACAATACATACATACTCGTATGTTATATACACATATCGTGAAATAACGTGTATATTTCAAGACAATAACGAAAAAAATAGTATGTATGTAGTATGTACATATATACATACATCCTAAAATAATAACATGTATTTTTAAAGATAATAGCGAAGAAAATACATTTAAAAGAGAAGCTATCAAAATATTTGGGCTCTTCTCATCATTTGGTCTAGTCAATAGAGAACTACGAGTATGTTATGTGTTATATTATATATTATTGGAACCCAGCTTTTAAATGGACTTTCAAATTTTAAATGGAGTTAAAATAAATTTAAATACAAGGTTAAGATTTTAGGTATTCCTCCATAATATATTTACGCATTGATTTAAAAAAATAATATTAATAATAATCAGAATTTATCGACTACATCGTAAGTATTTTGTGAATATCGGAGACAAATTCGCATTTAAACGCTGTGAGTGCCTCGATCTTGGGTCTTGACGATAGGTGAAGAGTATGCGGAAAGCGCAACACTATATTCGCATCTCACTTTTGCATACTTCACTGAATAGCGAGGAGCTCAATTGTCTCAACCTCGCAAGTGTAAGCCACGCCCGGGTTAGCCACCAACCCTGTCGCGCCGCAGTAGCTGTTGGGCTGGCAACGAGACTAGATCTACGCCCGTTCCGTGAGCGTTGCCAGATGGTTTTTTAATGTTTTCAGCAAATAAATCTCAATTATTATAATTTTTAACTTCAATTATAATTAATTAAGGGGATTATCTATGAATGTTCTTATTTTTTCCGATTTAAAATCGCTAATTTTTTATCGCGTACTCACTACCCAACACCGGAGCGCGCGTTTCAATTTTATCACCATAAGGGAAAGGTTAATATCTGAGAAATGATATTTTGTACATTAAATTGTTTTTAAATGTAAAAAAACACATTTTTTACCCATTAAATATATAACGAATGGTAACTCTACATTTGGGATCACCGTCCCACAATGGGTAGGACGGTTCGGTCAGCCGCGGCTCTCTGCACCACGGGTGACCATACATTATGTATGAGGCCGATACGAAAGGGTCTAAAGAAATCAAAATGATAAGTATTCCGGGATCCCTCTACACGCCGTTTGTAGGGCAACAATAATGCTACTGAAAGGAGCTATCTCGATCTGAATTCGTGTAACGCAACGTAAAATTCTATTCTCCTAATTTTTATCAATTCTATTATGAACTAAATGGTATCGTCTACTGAACACATTTTTTGAATAATACCAATAAAAAAATTGTTTTATTCATTTCGTTGAATGGAAAAGAAATTGTTTTCAGAAAAATTAAATAAATGTTGTACAAATTGTGCTGGGTACGAAGTATTAAATACAAGCATACCCATTTTAAAATACATCTACGAGTATATAAATATTATGTTGAGATTTTATTTGGAAGACAAATTATTTTGCAAAGCGTCAACTACCAGGGGAAAGAATTATATGTATTCTTAGTAAAATACAGGCAAAAGCCTACATAGTTTATATGGGATGCGACAAATGAAAGACAACAGACCTCTAGATTCATAAAAATTGTGTCCATGTAAAATTACCTGTTATTTTTTCACATTATTTATAAAATTTCTTGTCATTTAAATCAACTATTTTTTTTTAATTAGTGTCGAGTAACGAGAAATTGGAAGTGACTAGAAGTATTGAGAGGGGGCAAGCAAGAGAACGATATTCAGCAAGGTGAATAGACTAAATAAAAGAGATGACTTGTTTCTCGTCAAGTGCTTCACTTATCATGGTTCAGATCTAGCAGAAGCTGTGGTGAATCATTCGACTGGTTCCTAACTCTCAGATAATATATTGATAAATTCTTAGAAATATCAGTCTTGCGCAACTAAGGATAATTGAGTTTATATGACTAAAAAACTAATCTCTACTGTCACGTAAGTTTCCATCACCTTCTTAGCTAGGAAGTAGAGAACCAGCTTTCTTTTCACTTTTTAGGCAACATTTCTGGCATGCTATGTCCTGCGGGAATTTCGTGTGCCGCTATGTATGAAATCAAATTAATCATATTCTGGAAGAGGGGAAACTGATATTTTTTTAAATAGAAGGGTACGCATGTTGATGTGTATGGCTAGAAGGGAAAGATGTGTGAGAGATTCGGCATCTCTCGATCGTTTCTTGTGGATTGTACTACTCTTAAAAAGCGACCATTTAATGTAAAAAGGCATTTTTTAACAAACTATCCATTAAAATGTCATATTTTAATGTTTCAAGACAATTATTCTAAAACTTTATTTTCATTACAAAGTGCTCTAGCCGAAATGTGGTTGCATGCTGTGATTTTATTGTTTTTCAACTATTTTAGAGCTGTTAGGATCTTTACTCTAGTTGTAGGTTATTTCTAATGGGGATTTTGTCAAAATTGGATTGAAGTCAACTTCGGTAGCTTTTCTTATCTAATTTTAATTTCTCATCAGACTACCATTTACATAAAAAAATAAGGCAAGAGTTTTAATTTTTAGGTCTCAAGATTGTCTAGACTGATTGGAAAAAGTTCCTGAGCTCATGTTGATCAGGAAAGTTTTGAATCTCACGTGCTTTTTTGTGCGCCATTTTTACCATTCTAATTTTTCAGCGCAGTCAAAGTTTGCATGATTTGTAATTAGAAGCTGTTGTGAAATCATGAGTTTTGTTTATTGAATTTTGATGTGTCCTATTTATACTTGCAAACTAAAAGAGGTTGTACATGTGGGCCACTTTTCTTAAACCGATCCTCCTAGCGATATTTTTTAGTGGTTTCAACCACTCTTAATTTAAAAAGCATATTGATGCTATAAAAATACTCTTTAAGGGATATCGTCATTGTTACTGGGCTTCGTAATGTACATGGGTGTGGTCTGAAAAATATCTGAAATCCTCGTGGCCAGGTTTACCCTCCTATTAGTGAGGATATATCTCGATAGGAGAATTTCGAGATGAACCTTGACCATTTGACAGCTTCTCACTAATTTTAATTGAACATAAATGTTATGTTTACTTATTTAATATATGCTGAATATTTGTCGAATATATATGGTTATTAGATTATGGTGTTTTTATTCTATTCTGGTTAAGTAGAGAATGGGGCATGAACCTTGATCAAAAGATAAATGAAAGTTTTAAGGAAGTTGGGAACTAACTATTGTGGACTACTTGCCATATTCTTAGACCCATAATAGATTGTTGCATAGAATAGTTCGCATCATTTACCCTTTAAAGTCACCAAATCTTACTTCATCGGATTTATATTCATGGGGTTATTGCCAACAGGAAGTGTACTAAACTAATCTACAAAGGAACATGCTGAAGGCATCAATCAAGGTCGTTTTTGAAGCCATACCCTGAGTTATTGTGATAAAAAATGTCGTAATTCGAGGAAGGCTTTACGTTAATGAGCACGGTGAAAATTTAAAACAAATTTAGTTTAAAAAGATACTTGTCAAAAATATAAACGAATTACGGAATTTGATGAAATAGGTTTTTTAAATATTTTTTTAACAATATTCATGTCTCACTCATATTATGGGTAATATTCAGTATAAAAACTCGACCATTTAATTTCATTTCAATTTAAGATTTTGTTATTGACTTTATTGACTTTTTTTATATTTTTTTCATTCCTTTGTATATCCCTCAATATATCTGAACTGGCGTTAAGGACACGCTAAAGAGCGTGGCCGGGAAATAACTTTGTCGTCGGCCCCAGAAATTACACCTTCGAGCTATAAAGCCACTAGTATAGTGACATAACTCACAGTTCGTCATTATATGTGCTGGTGATACTATCGTACGTCAAAATGCAACAATACCTTAACTCGTCTAGTGCTTACTTGCATTGTTACCAGACGAACTTTTTTTTTACTTGACGGCCACTATTTACTGTTTTTTTTTTTAAGTAACATCGGTAATCGATCTCAGAGTCCCGGGTGCAAATCCAGCGTCTTACTAACTAAGCCACTGAGGTATTTCCAACTTAGTCACGTATATAAAAATTTCAGATATTTTATTGTTTAAAAACAATCATTTAAATTTAAAAACAATTACATTAATATTCATTTAATATCCCCACGAAGCATGAAAAACTAACCAAATAAAAAAAGTCTTTATTTATACATTTTTCTTTCTACGAAATGTAGTCCTTTGATGCCGGAGAAAGTGAGGGGATGTTTGGAGATTCTATTGAGAAAATGCGCCGTATTGTTGAAACTTAAATTCGGCGTCCTTGTCAGTCCCTCGTCTAGGGCGATGGTAAAAAGATGTGGAGGCGGCAAGAAAAAACTATTTTGTCGTAAAATATTCAGCACGATGCCTTGAAAGCCTTAAGAGACTCACCACAAAAGAGTCATATTTGTAATGCACAAAAGTGGTGTAGGGCAGAAGGGATGATGCGAAAGAAGGGCAATACCCGACACAGGGGCATAACTCTTAAATTTATACAATGTTTCCCCCCTTTCTTTTAGGAATTCAGAACTAATAGATTTTTAAGAACAGATTATGCAGAATTGTATTGTATTGTAACGTATTACACTTTCATTGTATACAGTACAACCTGGCAAACTTTTTGCCATATGGCAAACTCTTCCAGCCAATCAAAAAATATGTTAACGAGACCTTAAATGAAAACCAGAATAAAATTGTTTTTAAAAAATCTGGTTTCCAGCAAGATTTGAAGCCGTAACCTCCGGGCTGGAAGTCTTACCAAATAGGCCACGGAGGTCATAAAACCAATTATGTGGCGCATATCTGTCGACCAATATATTTTAATGACATCGTTTATAAGAGGAAGAATCACTCGCGTGTGGATGATGTAATTTAAATATGCTAAATAGGGTTGGAATGCGACAAATAAAATACCAATAAGGTTGGCTAAATAGGGTTAGAATGCGACAATAAAATACCAATACCAGCGGTCTAAATTTCTTAATAAATTATTGAGACTTTCAATCACGACTCAAGTTTTACTTTTCTACCTCGTACCCTGAGTAAGACAAATTATTTAATTATTTAGTCACATTTTTTCATTCATTGTACAAAAATTCTTAAATATTTAGTATTTCAGTAGTTTTCCTCATATTTTCACACTCTCTCTTATCATTAAAATTGTCATTTTACAATTCAACATCTTTATAACGTAGAATTCCTAATCAAGTCATTATAATCCAGACACGTTGGTAAAGCTCACTGATTCAGTAAAAATGTTCAATTAATTTTTTTGCTGTTAAAATATACAAAAGTATTTTTTTTTCGGAAAGCAAACCTTTTGCATTCAAAGGCACTCTCATTTTCACAAAAAAAAAACAAGCATCGATCTCTTAACACGATGCAATTCACGATAACAGATCACGCTCTATGGAAGGGTAAAAAAAACTTTCAATTTAAAAAACATTTTGTGTGGTTTGATTATAAATATCATTGAATAATCTTGCAATACGATCAATGCCTAGATTATTAGTTGTTATATTTTATTCTTTATCAAAAATACTTTGCTTAATTGCTTTTAATAAATTGCCTTTTCTGATTTTGAATTTAGAACATAACTATTTCACAGTACTAATTTTTATTTTATCACTCTTTTTTTCGTATTGAAACATCTTGAGACATTATGTATTTTGGGGACGACGCTGACTTTTGATTAGGCTTTAACTATGCAGAAGTTGATTATTAAAATTTGCTTGTATACATTTATGTTTTGCTCATCATATGCTTGCATAGCTATGCGATGGTTGAATTTTTTCAGTGCATCTGTTATTTTTTTTTGGTTTTGCTGTCAATAAGTGGGTTTAAGTCCCGAGATAGATAACCCTTGAGGAGAGTTTACTTTCTAAATGGCGCTGTTTCAATTATCATTTTATTGTTTTTATTCAGTATTTTAAAATGAGTATAAACTGACCTATAGTAAATTCTTCGATATATGATAGTCCAGTATTCTAGTACCAACTTTGATATATTGGAGTAAAATGTGGATGTGCACAAATACTGGAAGGAGTCAAATATATACTGTAGAAATGCGTTCACTTAGAAGATAACACGGGGTTAAATGTATGACGGAATATAAAACAAAGTGATCTAGACAAATGTGAACATAAGACTGTTGTATTAAGTAAGATAAAGAAAAGTTCTGAGAACGAATGAATGAAGGAAGACTAAGAAAACAAATGTAAAGTGCAAATGTGACTTGAAAGTGTGATAGAGGAAAACCGATTAAAAATTATTGGATCAAGTTTATGACAGTTTGAAAGACGGAAATACAAAAAGTTGGAGAAATCGTAGGAGATGTATGGGAAGTTACATAGATGTAGAAAAGGTGAAAATTCTGCCTGTTACGACAAGGAAACTGGGTAAGGGTATGTATGTTTTAATTTGTTATCTTGTGTAATATACAAAGCACTTATTCCTAAATGTTTCGGTATATTGTAAGGTTATAATGTATATGATATTGATAAAAAATAAATATATCACTTGAAAGCACGTGGTTTATGTAAAAAAAATTTTTTTAATTAATAGCGATGCCTTTTATATCTCGTGATTACGAAGCAACGCTTTATATTTGTGTTAACAGTAGCCGAACATGTTTTCAGTTGTACTAAAGGATTTTTTTTATTTAGAAATGTATAAGTTTTTGATAAAACGATTATTTTAAAAAATTATGTTTTTATATCCGGCAAAATACCTAGATCTCTAAACAATAGACTTAGATTTTGAAGAAGAATGATAAAAGTAAAATAAAAGCTGTGTAGATGCGTTTAAATAGTAGAATTGGGTATGTGTCAATGTATAAAATAAGGTGGAACGAAGACATCAGAAATAAATGTAAAGATTTAACGGATGTTTTAAGTAACATGAAGAAAGGAGCTGAAAGATGGTTTGGATATGTGGAGGGAATGAATAACAAAATAATGAATATAGAAAAAACAAGTCAAAATCGTAAGGTGTGCATGTAAGAGGTAAACCAATTAAAAAAAGTCTGGATCAATTTTTAAAAGAAGTTTGTGCAAAACCAAACGTTTAAGTATGGAGGAAGCAAAATTTGTGTGTTCGGATAGGAAAGTTTGAGATCTGTTCTTTCTGCCTATCGCGCAAGAGATGGTGTGTATGTACGTATGTACTTAGACTTACAAGGCATTTGTCTCCCCCAAACTTACAACGCCACTGTTCCGGGCACAATGTGTGGGCGTTAACGCCCCAAAAACTGATTTATAACCGCTCTGAGAAATTCTCTGTATTTCCAGTTTTGACATTTAGTCATATTATGCCTATTATCATTCCGAGGGTACACCGTGAATACCTCAACGTTCCGGCAAAAATCGTTTTCCGCCCATCCCAAAGCTCTTATTCAAATGAAATCTACTCGATATAAGGTTTAAATATTATTTTGGACATTATTGTTTTTCTGACTATCGCCACCAACTGAACTAGTTTATTTTTTAGGGAAAACTCAAATGGGTGTATTTAGTTGCAGGAACTGGACAATAAAAGGGGGTGATTGCGTGAAATATCTGGAATGGCAATATTTTTCATTTTCAGTTTCAATCCTGGGGATTGGTTAGCAGCAAAGTCCTGCATCTCCTCTTCCACTCCGCTCGGTCTTCAGCGATCCTCTTGAGCTCTGTATACGAGGTGCAGTCCATATTGTGGCATATTGGCTTCCATATCGTGGCATATGGTATGGCCCATCCATTCTGCACGCCTTTCCGATATGGTGTTTGACGGTTTCATCGATCCTGCTGAGAACCTGTTCACTTGTAATGTGGTCTCTCCAGGAAATCCTTAGGATTCGTCTAAAGGTCCACATCTCGAAGGTCTTTAATCTTTTTTGATCTCTTTCGCATATGCACCATGTCTCGCAACCATAGTTCAAAATACTCCACACATATGTTTTGACCTTGCTTGCGGAGTTTTAGGTCCATGTTGTTGGATTCGAAAATCTTTGATTTCTTATTAAAGGCGAGTTTAGCTTGGTGAATGCGATTGTCAACCTCTCTTTTTGTAAGGCGTCTTTAACACATCTTTCTAGTTGGCTGAAAGAGATCGTTTCATGGCAATAAAACCTCCAGGTTGTACTGTATACAACAAAAGTGTTATAAAAAAGTTTTGAAAGCGGAAATGAAAATATATTTTTTTTGGGGGGAAATCACTTTTGTTGCTCAGTATAGTCTCCCATAAGATCAATACACTTGGTCCAACGATCTTCCAACTTTGTTGTCCCATCACGGAAGTGACTTTCTGGAAGGCCTGCAAAATACTCCTCTACGATGGCTATAACCTCTTCGTTTGATGAAAAATGCTTTCCACGAAGGAAGTGTTTTTTGAAGTGTGAAAACAGCCAGAAGTCAGAGGGAGCTAAATCTGGCAAATAGGGTGGATGCTGCAACAATTCGTAACCCAATTCACTGATTTTCGCGATGGTTTTTTGAGCTGTGTGAGCAGGTGCATTGTCTTGATGAAAAATGTTTTTTTTCTTCTGCAAACCGGGTCTTTTTTCACAAATTTTTTCATCCAACTGGTCCAAAAGGTCACAATAATAATCAGAGTTGATTATCTTACCAGTTTGGAGATAATCTATCAATAAAATTCCTTTTGCATCCCAAAAAACTGACGCTAACACCTTCTTGGCCGATTTCTGGACACGAACTCGCTTCGGAGCCAAAGTGCCTGGTTCACACCACTCTTTAGCCTCTTGTTTTGATTCAAGATCACGATGGTAGACCCAAGTCTCATCCATAGTGATGAATCGACGCAGAAAATCCTTTTTATCCTTTCGAAATTGCTCCAAATGTTGCTCAGAAAGTCGCATTCGAACGTGTTTTTGTTGCATTGTTAGCAAATGCGGCACCCATTGTGCACACATTTTTTGAAACCCAAAACTTCAGCCAAAATATGTTGTTCCATGTGAGATGCCTATAGTGTCAGCTATCACATCCACAGTCGATTGATGATCTTCCAAAACCATATCCTGTATTTTCGCTATGATTTCTAGTGTTGATGCACTTTTTGGACGTCCTAAGCGTGGATCGTCTTCAACGCTTGTACGGCCCCGCTTAAACTCCAAAACCCATCGGTGAACGGTTGGAAATGAAGGAGAAGACTCCTTTAATACTTTCACCATCTTTGCATGGATCTCAGTAGCCGATAAACCTTCCAAAACAAAGAATTTAATCACTGCACGATATTCGGATTTTTCCATTGTTAAAAAATACACTGACACGTCAACTTCAAATGGCTTGTAAACAAAGAATGAATTGACAGATCGAAATGAAATTTTGAGTACGTTCTTATGAAAGATGAAATATTAAAATGGCGTAGAAATTTTGGTTTTTCTACTGCTCCATAGATGTCGCTTTCAAAACTTTTTACCTAACCTACTTTAATACAACAGATTGATAAAAATAATAATAAAAAAGGAAAATGTGTAAAATGTCATTTAGAGAGCTGAATTTGAGTTGATATTTTTTGGATATAATCGTATATCCCCCCTTGTCCCTTGCGGGGTAGGCAGAGACAATCGAGTTCTATTATTTTGTATCCAAGCACACAACTTTCGCCTCATCCACATAGATACATACTTTCATGCACAATATAATATTATTGATAGCCACGTTTTCCTCGATCTTCCTTTTCCACGCACCCCTGCAACTTTGACTTGTTTAATTGGTTAGTCATGATATTGTTTTCACTATCTCTACATGTCCAAACCATGTTAACGCTTTTTTTATTATCTTACTTAAAATATTAATTTTATCTTCGTATTTACTTATAATGTTTCTGATGCTATAAAGCTATGTAGCTTGATAAAATAACTAAACAACATTTTAACTACCAACTGACGATGAAGATAAAGGTCATATTTAGCGTATAGTATATTTATGTGAGTCCTTGGTTTTTATTAAAACAAAAACACTTGTTTTATTATATTAAATTTTTTAACATTAAACTTCACTTTTTTTTAACTTGAATTACTATTAATTGCATATGTGTGTGTCAAAAACTCTTTGCAAAAAAATTATTTTAAACTTATTCAGATTCTTAAAAATTCTTAGAACATATATATTTGATAACGCTAGTCTTCTCCTTCAGTCCTTTTAAGATGTTCTTTATCACGATGAGTCTTCCCTTAAGAGCCACCAAAAAGCCACCACATTTTCCCAATTTCTTTCCGAAACGGTTCCTTTTATCTCTGTGCCTTTAATAGTTGTGTAGGGCCTGTCGCAATCTAGACCCGTATGAGACAAAGATTAAAGGACCCCGAGGAGAAAGCGAGCCTTCATCCCCCATCCCTCATCCGCTATTGTGCTGACGTGTTTTGCGAGACTTGTTATATACGAGAGAAGGAATATCCCAAGATAGGAGTTACTAAACGGCAGAGACTAGATACAAAATGCCAATGTCACCTTGCTTTTAAATCGAGGTTGGATAATATGCAAACCTTTTTACTATGCAATGACTAATTTAGGGTATAATCAAACTATTTTAAGTATTAGAAAAACTATATAAGAAGTATTTTTATCTTAAATTTCAGTATATATTTATAAACCTTCAGTGTGATATTTTTCAGTGTTTTATTATTGCCAAAGCTAGTAAAAAAATCTGAGCTAATTTAATTTTTTTAGGCGATTTCAATTTATTTTTACCTTATATAGCCGCCTGAAAATTAAATCTGAAAAATTCATAAAATATTTGAGACTCCCTATTTATTATGAAATGTTTCGTGTTATTTTTATTTGACATATGTTTTATTTCTCTCCATAAGAAATTTCCGTATATTTTCATTAATATCTTATTTTTAAAATGTTTTTTAAATATTTTTTTTGTCTCTCCTAAAATATAAATATTTAAATTTCTATCTCGATTTATGATTATTTTTATTGCTTCGCGTCTACGTACGAATTTTCCATGTGTAGTTTTATTTGTAAACTTCATAAGTCTCTAGACTTATGTATAATCTGTATAATGTACTTGAGAAATTGTTTTCTAAAAATTCATAGTAAATCAAGTTTTTGAACTAGTGGATTTGACTAAGGTTATAATACATAGCAAAAAAAGGTTGTATTAATTTAAGTTATTTATTTTTAATTTTAAGTATGATCGGTATCATTAAGCTAATACAATGTTATCATAAGTTTCAAATATAGATGAGTTATTAATAAACTTTTTAATATTCCAAAAACACTTCAATAGCCATCTTGCGTCCTTGAATCTGTCCCCTTAAACCTGAACATCATCTCCACTCCTTTTCCCCTTTATGCAGAGGTAGTGCCACATCAGCAAAACATCACTCTGGTATCACCATACTTCATAAGCTTCGTGCAGATTGGTACGGGGACATTCAATGAGGAAAAAGAGGGTTGATGAAAGAAAGCCTGAATTATATAGAGTATAATTTTACACGAAAATGTTTTGTTTTTTGTGAAGAAAATAAAATACAGGGGAGGGTGTTGAACTTGTTTAGTTAACTGTTTTGTCAGTTCGGTATAAACTTTTTCAGTTTGGAAAAGGTTGAAGGTTTGTACAAATTGAGGCGAAATAATGAAAGGTTTGTTTTATTTTGAAAGAAACACTTCATCATCGCCATCATCAGCACAACAACCTAGGATGGATCTTGGCCTTCTTAGAGGTTCTGGTTTTCTATTACGGTCACCTATTAATGAACTTAACTGCAAAGGTGTAGATAATCTAGATATCTGCACAAAAATCACAATCAGCATAGATATTCTGTTGGTCTATTGAATGCTTGTTGATAACTTAGCTATACTTTATTATTGATAACTAAGCTATACTTTATTGATGCACTGATTTTATGTTTACGTTTAAATCTACTTTCATCAAAATTAATTTAATGATACTAAGTAATATAAGCTCATCAATATTATTATCCCTACAAGATTATTTGCCATTTATCTTGGTCAGCAGCATCCCTTCTCTAATTGGCTATACCTTGTAAAACCAATTTAAAAAAGAATAGTGATTTTATTGAATGTTTTGATTTAATGAAAACCAACAAATATATATTTAAATGTTTTTTTTATTTAGTCCTAGAGAGAATATTTTATAATACAAAAATATCAAAACTTATTATTTTACATAAATATTTTGAAAACATTTTGAAAGTTAGTTTTTAACAAGCGTTTTTTATTTATTTAAATATAATCTGTTCCTCATAAAAAGTGTGTGTTTCTTCAATCCTCAAAATATGACTAGTCATATTTCATAGAAAATGGATAATAAAGTACAATGAACAGAGTTAGATGAGCTTGATTATTAAAGTTATAGCTGAAGAAAAGGATAATGAAAGGATGAAACGAGAAATTTAACAAAAAAAATGTATGAATAGTTGGACGAAAATAAAAGGAATCAAAGAAAATTCGCTGAATAGGAAACCGTGAAGCAGTGTTTTCTAATTTCTTCAGAGAAAAATATAACTGTCCCGTATTACAATTTATTTCGAAAAATAATTTAATAGTGGATTTACGAGTAAAACTATTTTGTTATTGCAAAAAAAAACTTTCTTCTCCAGAAAGATACAATTTAAATACCATTTGATTCAATTGAATTAATTTGATTTATGTAGATTTTTTCTAAATGCAAACAACACATCACGTTCCTTTAGAAAAGACAGAGGGAAAATCTTAATTATTTTCTATCCATGCACACACTTTTAGCTTCGCCCACATTCATACATCTCATCATACATTCTCTCCTGTTTCTCAAAATGTGTACCTTTTTTTCAGTTAAAATGTATCCAACTATATCCTTCTACTCTTTTCTTGGTCTACCTCATCCTCACTCTCCAATAATATCAGGCATATATATATTTTTTTTCTGTTGCTACTTATTTTATCAACGTGGTTAAACCATCTTTAGATTCCTTCCTTAATTTTACATATAACATCCATCTCTAATAAGCGGTTATCATTTTCCTGATAATTTTCAACTCTACCAAACGTAATAATACTGTAGGGAATACCGTCGTCCCTAAATTTTGTCAACATGCACGGTCAACGACCGACGAAATGAACTTTGGATATGTCCAAAGTTCGCATACCAGAACACTAATATTGTTTACACGCAAATAATATTTACGTTGCATTCCACGGTAGAAAGAGAACACATCACGCCATCTCGCCGTTTCGACAATAAATATTCTACCCACTGTATTATCCGCAACGTCTGCAAACACCTCTGCACGCGCAAGAGTGAGATGGAGTATATGTTGCGGAAGCATTCACGCACATCTATAAATACCTACTTATCGACAAATAAAGATTATTATTCACTTGACCATTCCTTGCTGTTTACTATTCATTGATTGTTCACTCTCACTTCCCGCATTCCTGAATCGACGTATTTTATTTTAAATACAAAACAATCATAATCATCACGACGTATCAATAAAGCATCCCGCTAAAATACCATAATTTTCAACTCTACCAAACGTAATAATACCATAATTTTCAACTCTACCAAACGTAATAATACCATATTTTTTCCACAAGATACGCATACTACCATACATTTAGACAAAGTACGTAATTTCTTCTTCTCCTATGACTCCTTTCCAATGCCTAGGTTTCGCTTCCATACATCAAGGTTCCCACTAGCATACAACTGTGCACAATCATTTTTAAAGATTTTGCGGTTGATTTATTAAAAAAAAAACAATGCTTTATGCACCTGACCTTGTTACTTACATCAACACGCCTTACAATATATTTCTTTACCATAACATCTCTCAAAAACAGGTCAACCAAATAGCAAAAATTGTTAAGCTTGTTCAAATATTCTAAGTCATTCACAGACAATATAAGCTAATATGAAGAAATCAATTAAATGTACTCGTATATGGAGTTTTTAATATAAATATGTTATTTAAATATTTAAAACCAGTACTGATTACAAATTTTAAGATTAAATTTTTTGTAAGATTTTTATTTTCATAACGATTGTCGTTATTACTTGCATTAGGCATGTTGAAGTGCTGAACCGCGTGGTTTGGCTTATGATGCCGACGTTTCGAATACGTTGCAGTTTTCATTTTCAACTTTGCCTTGTGAATGTAAACCCGGATACCGCTTAGTCTATAGCGGAGTTTTGACAGTAACATAAGGGTATGGTCCGTCTCGGTTCTCAACCGTTACGAAAGCGCGTGGGTCTTTTCTAACTTGATAGCAAAAGGGTCGATCGATGTAGATATCACTAATGTTCATTTATCTGATGTTTTAATTTGAATTTGGAGAATCGGGCTGATTTGAGGAATTATCCGCCGTATCAACTAATATTTCTGAAAATAAATCATCAAATGACCTTTTTCCTTGATATTTATGTTCGACACAGTTTTAATTTGTTAAAACAATTAGATCAATTTGGATGAAAGAAGGTGTAAATGTGATTTTAAAATCGGAATAACAATAATAGGTTATAAAGTACAGGTCTATGGAAATTGTAATTTAGGGCGGATATCTAGATAATTTACGTCTATGATATCTTGAAACGAACGAATTAAAAAACATAAGTATTATCCACAATCATAAGAATAGAACTGTAAATTTCGTCCCATTGCAATTTTTGCGACCATCTGGGTCAATCCGCAGAGCATATTATGTGGTATTGCGATGATTATCGATTCAATAATTTCCGAAGGGAACTACACTCAGCCTTAAATCGGTTCATCTTCGGACCGATTATCTACTGCGGTCTTGTAGTACCAAAGTATGGTTTTGCTGCATTCGAAAGTTTCCGTGAAAGTATTGGCAACCTGCTGGATTGTATAAACTAAATGTATTGAAGTCATTTTATAAGCATATTTACTGAAATGCGAGTCATTTACTTTTTCCCGTGATGTCGGACCTTAAGTCCGACGTCACTGCTATTCTTTTCACACTGTGGTGTGTGGCGTTCCTGGAGGAAGAGTCCCATTCCTTCTTCTTTACTAAATGACGTCGCATTCATAAAAAAATTAAAAGATTTGCTAGATGGTGACTAAAGTAGATTGCGCTAGATGGTGACTAATTTTATCCCCCATAACTGCATATTTACTTATTTAACACTTTTATTGCAAATAAAATCTGATGGGATTATTGGCAGGCGGCAATCTCTTCTAACCAACCACACAAAAGTTACATAGTCGCATAAATCATTCAAATGATTATCCATCCCCACAAAATCCACGAACACATACGTAAGCATATGTCCACAAACCCTACAAAGATGGACAATCACCCGAACATTCCTTTTCACATAAAGTGAGATATGGTATCATCAATCAAAGGAAAAAGGAAGAGATAGTGGAGAGAAAAGGAAAAGAAAAAGGAATGGAACATGTTATATAAGTGACTAGAAATTAAGCGTTTTTCAGTCTCTTCTTAAAGCATGCCAAAAACGGAGCGAGTCTTACATTGGTTTGTAACCGATTCCAAGTATCACTGCATGGACAGTTAAGGACGACGTATAAAAAGGGGAGCGGTGAACTGGAAAAGCCAATAAACAATCTCTGTTTGAGCGTAGCGTTAATCCATGATCGTAAATGCTTTGAAAATATTCGGTCTGATAAGTGGGGCATAGATGGAGGCGGGATCGAACTGAATGAAATAATTAGAATAAAGTAAGAGTACTTTGGGCATATAATGCGAGGAGAAAATATAAAATTCTTCACCTGATATTGCAGAGGAAAATTCACTGCAAAAGAAGTGCAGGAACACGATGCAACTTTTGTTTGAAGGAGTTACGGGAGTGGTTTGATTGTGGTCCCATATATTTCTTCAAATCCACTATCTCAAAGGTCTAGAAAACTAGATAATCAAATCAGATGGTGCCAAAAAAAACCCCTTTCTTAAATGACAAACTTTTATATACTGAACAATTTATATACTGAACAATTATTTACGCCAATGTGAATTAAGATGGTTTTCGATTTCGAATTCACGAACAGCGCTGTCAACAGCATCCCCACTCGCACACGGAATGACCTTTTTAGATGAATATTCTGATATCGGGTGCTTCTATATTTTTGTGGAAAAATTGAGAGTTAAATTTTGTAGGTATAACTGAGTAAATTCACAGGGGAGCACGAGTAAAATCATTCCTATTGTTATGGTGCTATATTTAGACGTGTGGTCATTCATTTTGGTTTCTTGTTATTTGATGTTATTGGATTAAACCTGCATTAAATGTAAAATAAATATATAAATAAACAAACTTTGAAGAGAAAAAAATTACAAAAAAAAACGATCACCTTTTCAAACTTAAATTAATAGAAAGTATAAAAAAAGTTGAATGCGCCATATAAATCGATGAATGTTAAAAGAAGTTAATATAACATGATACATACAACTTAGTCTTGAGTCTCAATTTATTTGCAACGTATTTTGATAAAACTATTTGAAGATGTTTTTTAAACTAGATGAACGAAAAACAAGGAAACGAGAAAACAAGTTTGGAAAGACAAACAAAAGTGAGAAAGAAAATTTCGCACCAAAACACTTTTAACTTTTTTTCAAAACACTTTTTCAGAATAAGCACAAAAACTTTTGAAAACGTAAACTTCACCGTCGCGAGATATTTATAACCACAAAAGCATTTTGTGAAAAACTGCAAACACGACACGCGAAAAAACTATACGACAAACATGTAAACGGAATTGAGAGACGGGGGAAATTCCTCGTAAAATAACTGAAAGAGAGCAGGACAGGTAGAATGAGCTGGTGAATATAATTCTTCTTCGAGTGACGAGGATAGACAACTCACTCATATCCGTCTACGGCAATTGCGAAATACAGATCCATTTTCAGGGTCATCGAGTTTCTATTTTTTTCTTATTTTCTATAATAATTTTTTTTATAAGTTACATTTTCTCAGATAATTTCAGAATTAAGAGGGATATTGAATTGCATAAAGTAATAGTAAACAAGTTCAATGGGGCACTAAAACATACATGCTCGAACTGAAAGGTTTCGAAATATACTGAAGTTTTAGTCCACACCAGTATTTAAGTAATTTGATGTATAGGAGTAAAATATGGACGTGGATAAATACAAATAGGAGCCGAATAAATGCTATAGAAATGCGTCGACTGAGAAAAATACATAAGGTGACTATGTATGACAGAATACGGAATTAAATGATAAGGGATGAATTTGAACGTATGGATGGTGCTGCATGTGGAATAAATTAATGACGGAGAACTGTCAAAACAAATAAATAGTGGAAATGTAAATGAAAGATGTGAGAAAGGAATATCAAGGAAATATGGTTATATTAAGTGAATTATACTTTGAAAGAAGAAAACGTAGAAAGTCATAGAAATGGTAGGAGTTGTATGACAATGGATGTATAAGAATCAAAGGATGTGTGCCGAGACAGGAAAGCCTGGTGTTCTGTCCTCTCTACCTACTCTTTTAAGAAGAAAGCATGATTGATACTACCATGTTTTTTCTACCTATTATTATGTATGTAAACAGTGAGGGACGTATTTACTCTAGTCCTAAAGACTTGACAAATGGAACAAAGAAAAATGATATCGCCTAATGTCATCTTTAATCGCCCATATCTTTCTCGAATTTAATATATCAGTGTATGAAATGTTGCGTGTGTTAAAACACTTAAAGACCGGCCAAAATTGCTGAGCTTTGAAAACCGACTATTAAGAAAGATACTTTGTTCCTAAACTGGATGTAGGAGAGTAGCAACTGAGATATAATGAAATAATTTGAAAATTGACCAGACAACACTTGGCACGAATAGGTAATGTAAATCTACCCCATTTGACACTGTCAACAAATATCATTACATATATAAACCCAAAAACAATGTAGAAAGCCACTTGGCAATTCGAAACAAAGGTTTTCAGATGACATACTGCAGGGTCTTAGGAGGCTGGAAGTGAAGTGAGACTGGCAGTAGATGACAGAGTTCCATCTACTTGGTTGGTTGTCTTAGTTATATTCTTTAACGTTGCCGCATCACCGACACGGATGTAAAAAAAGAGATCCACTTGAATAAATTCATAATAAAAATTTGTTTGACCAACAAGTGAATGTGTGACACCGTTTAGTGAGTCGGTTTATGTTATACCAAGTCAAACCCGAGACAACAATTTGCAAGAAATTTAACTTCGCGATTATTGATGCCAAAATATAATTTTCTTCATAAATACGTAATACTTTTTAATATCATTTATTTTTTTAAATTAAAGTTTACTAGTTCATGTACTAAGGTGTGGGCTAAAACACATTTCATCCTCCTATTGTTGGGGGTGTACGAATGTCTCAGCTAGAAGAATTTTATGAAATGAGACCAGACCTTTTGATAGTTTTACTCTCAAATATATGTTCTTTTCCATTGTCTTAAAGTGTAATTAAAGAACATACGAATGTATTTACATTATATATTATTAACAAAAAATATATTATTTATTTCTTTATGTATCTAAGCATACTTTTATACATCTTCCCGTTTTGCTCGTTGTATTGTCAAACGCTTATTGATTTGTGTTTAGTTTGATCTATCTATACCTTCTTTTAACTTCTTGTAGCATTCCTCTCAAAAACATAAACACTGTAGATAAATTTTGATAATTTTCTGTGACTAAAATATTTGTCATTCACAACAACTGTTTTTTTTTATCGAAGTGGTTCGCTTGTGACTTCTGCTGGCAAAAACCTTTATTCACCATCGTCAATATCTTGGCACAATATTCCTTCTCTTATAAATAGTAGATCTTTTTTTAACCATGAAGTAACTTTGCTATGCTTTGAAATACGGGCGGTTAAATGAAATGCTTATTTCCACGCAAAACACTGAATGTTTTACATTTTTAGAACGTTGAAAAACTATTTTTTTTAAGCATAGTTAGCATCACCCTAGTCTCTTCAGTTCAACTATTATGCTAACCACAATAACAGTGTAGACAACCCTGGTGAAGTTTAAACAAAACCACTTCTGTGCTCATATCTATTGAACCGAGTGGTATTTGTATTTGGGATTGTCTCCCTCACACTACTAGGATTTGGTGAAAACCCAAATGATCCCACAACACAGAAAACTATTCAACATCCCTGAGTACCATACCATCTGTTCACTATGAAATAATTAGACGTTTTAAATTTATGAAAATATTTTACCATTTCATATTCTTAGCAAAAAACAACAGATCTTGTTTCAACTCTATAAAGTACGCCAAAATGTTATTTTGAAAATAGTCGAAGGGGAAAATATAAACCATAGCTTGTATTTAAGTACAAAAGTAATTCATACCTTAAATGTAACTGAAGGATCTACACAATAGAGAATATGTCACCCGTGCTTTCAATATTCCATATTTCTTCTCTCACACGTGTTACTAAAATCATCAAGTCTATTGAACCTCAAATTATTTTTATTACATATTATCCTTTTATGATAAATTAAGTGAAAAGTTCATTGAACATTACTTATACTTAACAAATATTGTTCAACACTATATTTTAGTACGATATTCTCAGTTCATTGAAACAACAATTGTTTGGTTTCCACAGCATGTTTCACAGCCACTTCAATGGGTGACAATGGCTTGTAAAGGAAAAGATACAGCCACTTTTCAGGGTTTCACGTAATGAACACAAATCACATTCAGGCTATTGTATCGATATCACTTTCTATTGTTGACGTGGGAGGCGATGGAATACAATGTGCTTTGAGATAAACGTGTGTTGTATTTCAATACGGCTATGAATGGTTTTTATGTCATGAACTGTTGTTTCAAACAATTGATTTATAGATTCAGTTAACCATTATAACCGAAGATTATCCTAATTTATTAATATTATTTTAATTTGGGTGTTTCCATTATAACATAATATGAGTTTGTTATTTGTATTAAAAACAAACGGTCTTCTCAAGGCACACTAATATTTGAAAGCTTCTTCCAGGGCCTTTTCTTAGCTGTTTGGCTATTCACACAAATTTGTTTGTTACACTTCCAGTGAACAATGATTAATTGATTACAATAATTGAAAATACATGAAATATCTTATTTACAGTTAAGATATTGTAGAAATTTAAAGACTTTTTAATTGGTTTTATCAAACACTGTTTATTACACTTTATGTAACAGTATAACCCTATCGGTTTCAAGGTTTTTACCTCAACATCAGGAGAGTATAAACAAGACTGAATTATGTTCAAACTGGTACCGACATACGCGTTTCCAATGGGAAAAAAAAGGATTGGGGATTGTGGGTGGAGGAAGGCAAGAAACAACTTCAGCGAGCAGTGGAGAGATCTTGGGAAACTATGTGTTTGGCAAATGTTCATCCCGATGCACTGACTTGGATATTTCGAAGGCAACAGGATACGCCTAAAAATACTGACATAGTCACCAGTGGCAACAACGACAAATATTCTAACCCTCCATTATGTACTATGCTAGTTTAAAATATTTACCGGTACTTCAATGAAATTGACTATGTAAGTTGACCATGGAGTATGTCTTACGTTTTGTTTAAGAAAACATTATCATTACACTTTACTGTTAAACTTGGCTGAAAATGTTTTGCTTTCTACAACTTGCGAAATATCAAAGGCAGTTACAGCTGCACCGAAATGAAAATATCGTTCTTGTGCTTCGTAAACGAACTTTTATGTCACACAGAGAATAACGTTATCGCAAACTTTTGAAACTCAGCATAAGTTTCTTTTCTCTAAACAAATATTTCGTGTTTAAACATTAACTGCACTTTTAGTACACATTTATTATTTGCGTTTTTTTTGTCGCACAATATAAGCACTATGACGTCATTTCAATATAAGTAAAAATGTACAAAATAATTTATCAACAGTACAAATTTTGTATTATTAATTGCTCTTGTAGTACATTGGTAGGTTTAACAATCATACCTTAAAATATTTGTGTCAAAAATTATTGTATTGTTTATAGTTAAGGCATTTACGTTGTGGAAGTTTAAAGACATTGTAATTTATTTTTTCAAACACTGTTTATTCTACTTTTTGTAACGATATAACTGTTCCGGTTTCAGGGCTTTCACCTCATCTTCAGGGGAGCACAAACAAGACTAAATTATGTTCGAACTGTTACCGATGTACGCGTTTCTAACGGTTGGGGACATTTGGGTTGGGGACTGAGGGCTAAAGAAGGTGTGGGACGATATCGGCCAGCAGCGGAGAGATTTTTGGGATATATGTGTTTACCAGATGTTCGCATCAATGATTTGACTTAGAAAATTTTAAGGCCTCTAATCTGTCCAATTTATTTCTGTTACTACTGATATGCAAGAATTTGGCATCATCGATAGAAACAGTATGGTTTTCACGGTGACAATGATTAGCCATTTCAGAATAAATTAGAGGAAAGCCTTGAAACCAAAAAGTAGAATAAACAGTGTTTAAAAAACAAATTACAATGTGTCATAAATTGTTAGATTTTTTTGGTGGATATATACGTTATGATTTTAATGTTTTATTGTGATGTATAATATAAAGAACACTTTAGTATCGTTTGTTACGTTAATAAATATATCAAAGAATATTCAACAACAATTCTTCATTATGCACTCTACATTCGCATTAGTCATGAAATATTATATTTTTGAATTTTATCCACGTAATAGTTTTAAGCATTTTTGTAAATGTTGAAATTTCCTTTTTAAATTACAAATAACTGAAAAATTATGTTTTTTTTTACGTAGGAGCTTTTCGTATAGGAGCTTTTCGTGCAGAAGCTTTTTTGTTTACTTACATTCATTTAGTCTCCATCGACTGAATGAAGAATTTAAGAGCCTCTTTATAAATATAAGTCAAATATTTGACATGCTTTTCCTCCAAAATGACAGCGATATCTTGTTACTGTATAAAATATCCACAAAACAGATTCCTCGGTATCGTTCCTGTGAAATTGATACAATTTGGTAATTAATCCCGTAAATCCGTGTTTTATTTTACCTGGAACTGGCATAAACAAAGAAAATGTTTAGAAAATTTATCACGAAATTATATCTGCTAATCAGATAAACAATTTGTATTTATCTTTACATCTGGATATTGTTTTTAGTTTATAAAATAACAAGCAGAAAAAAATACTTGGACTAATAAACAATTTATTTTGAGACTAAATAATTATTTTACTTTAACCTATAATATATATTTTTTTTGGAAATATTTTTTTATGGAAGGAGAAAAACAAGAAAGTATTTATGAAATACAAGACGTAATCGAGGGAATCTATAAAACTGAAGGGGATTCTAACAGCAGCATTGCAAATAAGAGATTATTTGGTAAGGTGCATTTATCATTAAACGTTTAACTTCCGTGGTATAGTTGGTAACACGTGGGATTCCACCCAAGAATCTCAATTCCCGATGATGTCCGAGAAATAATATCTGAAAAAAATTTCATCTGGTAACAATAATTTCGTGAGCTAGGCATATAAAAGTATTTTTAAATCTCTACGTATATTCGTATTGTCTACATGTGGGGCGACCATACCATCCAGATCTTTACAAACTCTTTGGTTCTAAATCCCAAATGCTTAATCAATGAGTCTGAACACAATATTGTCTTTTAGCCACGATCTTGAATAATTCCAACGCTAGTCCAAATTTATTGACAGGCATCTACGAATAAATTAATTAAACATTTCAGTATGGATTTGAATCCCGTCAGCCATCTTCCATTTTACTAAGGGTCCTCACCAGGCGTTATTTTATCTACATAAATTAGTGTTATTCTTCCTCCGAAAAATTCGGGGATGTAGCGGGATGGTAGAGGGGCTCATAAACCACTAAAGTGAATATAACTACACAAATACTTCTTCAAAATATACATAGATAAACACCCCATACACAGATGATACAATAGTAGAGAAGGTTATCCCTGAAATCACTGATTTAAAAGACTTAACATGTGGGTCACAATGTAATTTTTACTTCAATATAAATATTAGAACTTATCTTCGTTTGTTCGTTCTTTCACATAAATATGTTTTTTTATTTCAACATATTAAAAAACTGTTCTTCACGATTTAATAAAAATTTTATTACTGTCAAATATAACTCCTTTTTTAATCACTATTTACCAGCCAGACGAAATAATTAGTTGATTACATTAATCGAGAAAAAATAATATGTTCTTGAAGCAAAATCACAGTATCAAAAAACAGGCTAGAAACTCTTTATGAAGTTTCTCAAAATTCCAAAAAAAAAATCCAAACTTTTCAAATCAAAACCATGTCGTTACATAATTGAGCTAATGCTGCAACATAACCAACCATAGGTCTACACAAAATAGAAATGTAGATGTTAGTAACATCAACACCAGTCCTTTTGTGTTCCTCATTATACAGTGTTCCCTACTGGAACTTCAATAAGCCAGTTCGCTTTTTGAGATATGTGTATTTCAAAAATCATACGTTGGAATCCAGAGTAAAGCTTATGTTAGCATTTGAAGGTATTTTCCATACAATACTAGTGGTTCAGCTTGATTCTTGTTATGGTAATGTGAAGCTCTCAGGGGTTTTCCTTTGTACTTTTTTAACTTTTTTCGTTTTTTAACTCGGAGACTATCTGAGAGCTTTCAGACTCAGTGCGAAGGAGAAACAAATGCTTTTAAAACTTTATTTTTTTAACGGAAATGCAGAAAAACATGTTAACACTTTTTTCAGGTCGTATTAATAACACATACTAATGGAGACTTAATAAATGCTATTCAAATAATAGTAAATTTCCACGTAGTTAATTTAATGAAATTATTCAAGCAATAAATCCAAAAGATGTCATTACATGAACCGTGTTAAATCAATAACTTTCCCAGTTAAAGAAACAGTTAGAATATAAAATTAACTACTTAAATCTATATATATATATATTTATTGTCATTATTATTATAATAATTATTATTAGAACTTTAGAAAGATAGCATGTATGCTGTTAATATTAATGTCAAGTTTAACTGTCATGTATTTTCAAATAAATTTTGTAAGTATTAAAAATATCTTACAGAATGGACTGATTAGAGATGAATTTAAAATTAATACTGATGTTCAAGTAAAATGAAGATTAGCACTCTGGGATAGTTTTAGCATGTAAAAAGAAAGAATGAAGAAAAAGCTGTCAAAAAATATACTGTGCAAATGTGAGGGGCAGACGTGGTAGAGGAAATTATGGGAATCAAGCGAATGATATTTTAAAAGTAAAAAATGAAGGCCAGAAAATCATAGGAATTATATAAAAAAGCAGACAGAGGACAAAAAAATTTACGTGATATAAAAGTCTAGTTATCTTTCCTGTTACCTGAAAGATAACGGGGAAAGGGTTTATGTTTGTATGAATTGAATATTCAAATAAATTCTTACAGGTCGATTTCACGTTTATTTAAACAACAGTAGTTAAATATTTTTCCTCGAATTTATTTTATTATAAAGGAATTTATTATAATAGAATAAGCCTTAGTCAATATAAACTATGATTTATGTACAATTATTTGTTTGTCAATGTTTTAAATAGTGATTATAAATGTTTTCTCTAAATCTTTGTGTCAAAAATAGTATTGTGCTGTTTATTGGCATCTCACAGTAGATTAACGGTCTGTTTTTTTTTTCATCATTATTCCCGGAATACAGACTATCAGTTATTTCTCCATTTTGTCTGTCTGATGGTTAGCTTCCTATGGAACAATCATGAGAAATGATGCATAGAATTCAATATAGTCTTCTTTGCATTATCCGTCTAAGGATAGTCGGTTTAATGTATTATATTATTCTGATTTCTGTATTTCTAAAATTGTGATCCTTCATTTCAGATATTCTAAAGAGTGCATTTATTTGTCCTCACTTTACTTTCTGATATTTATATTATATTTCCACATATTATCTTTAAGACTTCCAAATATTGCAGAACCTTTACTTGTTTACACTGTTAATTCTTTAATATATACTTCGAGGTATTTAAAAGACCATACTCTTTTAATTATCTTGTTGTTTGTTGCTAATTTAAATGTTTAAGTCCTACGAAATATTACAAGAAAAAAATAATTTCTATCATTAAATTATCTAGGAAAAATCATGCAAAAAATACGAAGATATTCAACAAAGAGTTAACAAGATATTTTTACGAAAACCAATAGTGTTTCTTCTTCCTTTCACACGGTTTAGAAACAAATCGAGTATCCTTTAAGTGCAGTATACTCATAGGAAAAGAGAATTAAGACAACGTTGCGAAACATCTACCCCCTGTGGGAATACTTCTATTGGCAACACATTAACGTGCGAAAAGGAAATCGTTGACGATGATAGAAGGATAGACGCTATAAAAGGAGAAAAATATGGTGATAGTAATGGGGGCTACTTCTATACATTTTCGTATTTGTCTGAATTGGAATTTGGCGCACCTTTCGAAAGCGTTACAGATTCCATTTTTCATCTTATCCAGCATCTATTTCCTACGAACCCAACATCTCCTTGTTGGCATTTAAATGGCAAACGTCGCTGTAATCAAGTAACGGGATCATGAGGTATTTAGATAGTTATATTTGACTTAAAACAGACAGCCAGGCAAAATTATCCCTGGTTGCAATCGATACAGCTTTTCACGAAACATTAACCAATTATAAATCACGCGTCATTGCAACAAGCCGACAAACAATGCCGACTTAGTTTAATTTGTATAAATAGTTGGGCGTTTAATATAAACGAAGTAGAATGATAATCAATTGCGGAACTAGCAGCAGGGTAAATTAGTTTGGCAGTTATGGGCTATTCCACGCACTCTGTGCACAACAGATATAGCCCGCTGTTAACTACATTCCAGCATTATACAGCGCGGATGGAATATTTGTGTGTATTAATCGTTTGCTAATGGTTCAACGTTTGTATGGTGCTTAACGTTAAAGCACGGAAAGAGATTAACCACCGGGATAAGAAGTCAAATTTCAGGTTAACGTTAAGTTTTCGTTTATTGTTCTCATTGGAATATCCCGATCCTCGATTTAATTGAATACTGGATAGGTAATGTATAAAATAACCGTTTTATTTAAAATCAACGTAGTCAATGTCTTCATATAGAACTGAAACTACAAATTATATTTTACCTCTTTTTTGAACGGAATTAATTATTTTTTAAAGGATTTCATAAACTACTATATTTTTTTTCCAAAAGTAGTTAAATTCCAATTCTAAAGTAGATTTTTAACACGTTTTCATTTGTATTATAAATTGTAGAATTTATAAGATTTTTAAGTGTAACATTTATTTCAAGGACTCAATATTGGGTTTTTGGGTATCGTTTAAAATATAGTTATTACTTTAGTTGTTTTATTTTGAAAATACAAATTTTATTTCTCTAATTCAGGTGAAATTGGAATTAATAATCTTAATCCCCAATATTAACTTGTGTGTAATGCGATAAAGTAAAACTGGAAATTTTTCTTTAGAATTAAAATAAATGTTAAGTCAATGAATTTATTATAAACATGAAAGTGACATGTAGTAAATATTAAAATTTCATCCGAATATTAATGAATGTTATAAATAGACGCCAAATTCACATAGTTTTTATTGAATAATATCCTTAAACGTCTCACCACCCCCTCTTATTTTGCCAAAAATTTTCAGCGTCTTTCCAATCATGGATTATCGTTACGCTCAAACAGAGATTGTCTATTGGCCTTTCCAGTTTACCGCTCCTCTTTTTTTACGTCGTCCTTTACTGTCCATGCAGTGAGACTCTGGAATCAATTACAAACTAATATAAGACTCGCTCCATCCTTGGCATGCTTTAAGAAGCAACTGAAAAAACTCTTAATTTCTAGTCAATAAAATAACGTGTTTCATTCTTGATTTTTATTTTCCTTTCCTCTCCACCATCCCTTCCTTTCATTTTGATTGATGATATCTCACTTTATATGAAAAATAATGTTCTGGTGATGGTCCATCTTTGCGGGGTTCGTGGGCATACGCTCACGTATGTGTTTATGGATTTCGTGGAGATGGATAGTCATTTGAATGATTTATGCGACCACGTAACTTGCTTCATTTACATTTGTCTGGTTGGTTGGAAGAGATTGCCGTCTGGCAATAAGTCCGCTAGATTGTATTTGCAATAAAAGTGTTAAATAAATAAATAATGAATCACGTGTTCTACACAAAAGAAAACAGTTTTAAGGAAGCTGTAAGAAAATGGAGAGATTTAAAAAAATTATGTATTTATTCTTGATTTTATTGTAAATTTTATGAATAACTTTAAAATCCATAAATATACATGCAGAGCAGTGATTTTTGAACTCATTTAATACATACACATGAAAAATCTTATAAAAATAAAAAAATATATAAGCAGCATTAAAGAAAATACTACTTCGTCTAGTTGGAAAATGAGTCTCTAAAATGGATTCTCTTTCTCATCTTCAGCGGTGTTTGATGGGGAAAAGACCTCCAGATCACCTCGATGATGCCACAAGTTATGCTTCTTCTCATATTTGCCATTATTTGCTTCATCAGAGTCATTAATTATTGCAATCTACCTCATGTGAACATAGCAGGTACGCTACAGTAGCGTGAGTGACGAAGTTTATTTCTATGTGCAATATTATACTACCCACTGAGCCGTTCTATGGAGATCATTTTTTATTGAACCATAGCTCGCAGGCATACATACTCATTTAGAAGTAGATGAACAGGATATTTTTAAAGATATTTGATATTTAGTTAACAATTTGGGAAAACATATATAAACAAAACCATAATACAAAAGACTCGATTGTCAAAAATTGTTTTGAATATTGTCTAAATATTCTGAAAAATTTATAACGAGAAAGTACCAGGACATACTGTGAAGTCACTTAATAATCTTAAGTTACTTTAATATTCTGAACAGATTTTCACATCCGCCAAAAAATGAGTGAAGAAAAATGCCTGTATCCTTGCATTGTATATTCCGGTCCTTAGCATATTCTATCAAGTTGTACGGGAAAATTTCTCGTTTTTGGACGGAAAATTTATCTTTCATGTTTTCACTAAGTGCACATCCTTGTTTTTTTTTTCCTCCGTTTCCCGAGCTGACTTTTTATGCCTCGAGAATATTCCTTGTGGAGATACGCATACCCAATGTTTAGCCTATTGACAATAAAATACAAACGAGTTTTTACGCCATTGTTTTCTCAAGTGTTTTTTTTTTCTCCCTGTTTCTACATTTTATGTGGAATATTCCTGAAAAACTATCACGTTATTTCTTTTGTTAGCATTTTATTACATTAACATGATGGAAAGGAAATTATTTTTTCGTAATTTTGTCGATTTTCTTTGTTGTAATATGGTACAATAGCTTTGTCCACAGTCACCTGGAAGACTCACAACCAATGAGCAATTTATTTCAAATTGTTGAAGATTTGGTAGTATTTAAAATTTACAGTGGGGCTCTTTTTTTTGGGTGGCATAGAAAATTTAATCCATAATATGAAAATATCATGTATGTTAGTAATCTTAGCAAATAAAATGTACAGTCAAAAATTATTTGTGCATCTACTATAGCAAAAAAATGTGAATATTTGAGGTGCTTAATACGGTGAATTTCTTTTCTATAATGTCGCGTTGATTAGACAAATACAATCAGAGTGTTTTTTACGTTACTCGTTAAAGTAAACTTACCATATCAGGAGTAATTATTGTGAAATAAAATGTATTTATCCGTTTGGTCCATTTAAGAAATGTGAAAGGAGAATATGCATAATTTGAATTAAATGCAATGAGTGTTAATTTGTTGAAGTGACAATGGAATTTCCTGGGTTTTCCCTACCTCGGAAAGAGTGGTGTATTCCAAATTGGATCAGATATTTAGGTAGCCGCACTGCATATTATGAGATTCGCAAGTTAAATTTAGCAGAGTCGCTATTTTATGAATGTGGGGAGATCAAGACCATGGTACACAGATACATGATGTATGCGTTTTATAGAAACGTGCAGGAGCTACACAACCTGACGCTGTGACCTGACTGAAGAAGATGCAACGTGTGTCAGAGTAAAACGCAGAAAAAGTAGAAGTGCATAGTAGACGCTTACCATTTATTAGTAGTTTTTTAATTATTTAATTATCTACATAACCAACAGTAGTCATCTTTCATTGCAGAACCCTAATACTTTTTAAAACGATGCTCCATAGTTAGAATTTCTTGATAAAATATAACAAAAAATGTCCGGATGATTGATATAACTGTATCTTAAGCAGCCTCTATGACTTAATTACTGGAAAGCAGATTCAATTGAAAACACACAACACTAAGAATGTATAGTTATAAAAATATTAAAATTATAATATAAATAATAAAAAGGTTAATTCATAAAGTGCCGTTTAGAGATCAAAACTCTCCTCAATCAGGATTCAACCTCACTCATAAATTTTAATAAACCCTCAAAAAAGGATTGTTCTGTTTGCTTCCAAAATTACTTCCTAAATCTGCACACATCACCCATATCTCTCACATCAAGAGGCAGACCATTTTACCCCACAGGACCAACAACTTCAAAAGCTCTATCATAATATTCCTACCCTATTGTATTTAATTGGAACAGCAAATGTATAAGGTGGAGAAAAGGTCAACCTTAAAGATCTATTTTTTTCCAAAAGGATATGTTTCAGACACAGATTCGAAAGATACAATCGAAAAATCCCATTAAGGAACTTGAATCTTAAGATAATAAGTTTTCACATTTAAGCCTTAGACTTTTAGTGTAGACTTTTTAGAAGCGGGCCAATATGGCAATATTTAAGAGTACCGTATATCAGCCTAGCGGCTGCATTACAAGCAGACGAGTAAAAATTTGAGAATTGGTCAAACCAAAAGAAATAAAGTTACAAAAATTAAGACACAACACAATAAAATGAATTAATACGAGTTTTCATTAACCTTGTTGGAAGACATCGACGTGCACATTTTAACCCTCTTAAAATATAAAAATCTGAAGAAACCGTATAACCAATTTATTTATCGAACAAAAGCTTACTATCAATACAGACACCAATAATTTTAATTATATCTTTTGGAAAGATGCTAACACCCATAATTGATAACACATCCCATCAAAAAGATACGTTTGTACAGTGAAGCCACTCATAGAAATTCCGTTTGACTTGGATTTAATTTCAATTTTTGACATGCAAAAAAAATAGCAACAGAATTAAAGATTCGTAAAACAATAAAAGACAATGTATGAGAGGTCACACATTATAGTCATACTCGTTTATCTGAATTTCTTAACTAAACGAATATTAAGTATCATAGTATTTACAAGACTATTGTTTGTACTTCCCTAATGATGAGGTGAAAACCTTGAAACCGGTAGGGTTATACAGTTATATAAAGTGGAATAAACAGTAAGGGACTAAACAAATTACAATGTCTTTTAATATCCATAGTGGTAATGCCTTAACTATAAATATTATATAATCTCCATAGTGGTAATGCCTTAACTATAAATATTATATAATCTCCATAGTGGTAATGCCTTAACTATAAATATTATATAATCTCCATAGTGGTAATGCCTTAACTATAAATATTATATAATCTCCATAGTGGTAATGCCTTAACTATAAATATTATATAATCTCCATAGTGGTAATGCCTTAACTATAAATATTATATAATCTCCATAGTGGTAATGCCTTAACTATAAATATTATATAATCTCCATAGTGGTAATGCCTTAACTATAAATATTATATAATCTCCATAGTGGTAATGCCTTAACTATAAATATTATATAATCTCCATAGTAGTAATGCCTTAACTATAAATATTATATAATCTCCATAGTGGTAATGCCTTAACTATAAATATTATATAATCTCCATAGTGGTAATGCCTTAACTATAAATATTATATAATCTCCATAGTGGTAATGCCTTAACTATACATATTATATAATCTCCATAGTGGTAATGCCTTAACTATAAATATTATACAATCTCCATAGTGGTAATGCCTTAACTATAAATATTATATAATCTCCATAGTGGTAATGCCTTAACTATAAATATTATATAATCTCCATAGTGGTAATGCCTTAACTATACATATTATATAATCTCCATAGTGGTAATGCCTTAACTATAAATATTATATAAATAATATAAAGTAATCTATAATATAAACATTTTCCAAAGACTATGCTTATTTATTAATTAATATCTTAAGAATTAATCAAATTTAGGTTTCTCAACCCCGTGCCCGCGGGCGCATGTGCGCCCCCAAAGCTATTTGCATGCACCCGCTACAAAGTATTTAAGAACAAAAAAAACAGAATTTAATCTAAAAATTACTTTTTTAATAATGGTGTTTATTGAAATAGTAAATATGTAAACATTAATGCTATTTTACAAAAACGTTTTAATTCCACTGTCTGTGAGTTCAAGGGTTACCAGTGCCAAATTTCTACACTTGTTTAGTTACGTATTTTATCTGCTGGTAACAAGTCCATCCAAAATGTAGTGTTTCGCCACATTACGTGTCAACGCATTTAATTTTATTTCATAAACATTTTATCACCCCAAAATAAGTAATCCATTTAAAAAAAACGATCCTATCAATTCAACGATAGTGAAGAAGACTTCTGTTTTATTCAAACTACGGAAAAATAAGTATATTACATTTATACTATAATATAACGATTAAAAATAGTTTTGCAATAATTTTAACACATAAAACACAAATCTTGTTTGTTTTAGAAATTCGTCTTTCGCCCGCCACTATTTTCCTAAATCTCGAAGTCGCCCGCGACCACAATTAGGTTGAGAGCCCCAGTAATATAACTATGGCATAACTTTATTTTGATTTCCTTCTTGTAATTTTCATTATATCGCCTGTTGAGAATCATAGTGGCGAAACCACAAAAAATAAAATTTCGAGTTAAGACTTCCAAAATGGCACTAAAATGACTCATTTTTTACGTGCGTAAGTGGCGAAAGTATATTTCAACTCGACGTTTCAAGGAGTTGAAATATACTTTCGCCACTTACGCACGTAAAAAAGGAGTCATTTTAGTGCCATTTGGAAGTCTTAACTCGATTTTTTTTTGTTTTGTGATTTCGTCACTATGATTCTCAACAGGTGATATATAATCTTAAGTAGTTTTCTCTATATACTCGTATTAGTAAAACATTTTCTTACGTTTGTAATTGGTACAAATCACCCCCCCCCTTATTGGATGGAATGCGTAATTAACTAATAAAAATAACATTTATTTCTTCAGAATCTGGGTTATGCGAGAGATTAAGTGAATAATTTCTTTATTATTTCCCCATAATGCGCAGTGAATACAAACGTTCAACTTTCGAATCGGAGCTTACGACTTCACGGAAGCTTTCTGTACTTAAATTCTTATTTTTTTATTAGTTACCCTATAAAGTTTGAAATTCGCTTCAAAAGAATCAGATCGATAAACCATACACATATTATCTTCAAACTTTGTAAAACGGAAAAGTAACTTTATGGAGATTACTCCTGCGGTACAATTAATATGATTTGAAAAATTGTTTTAAGTTTGGAACAAAAAACATTTAATTAAATGATTTATGCAAACATACATATTATCACGTGATTTTTCTGTTGTGGTAGGCGGAGACGACAGAGTACCAGAAATTCCTATCTCGACACACATCCTTCACCTCTTCCACATTTGTACACCTTGTCATATAACTTCTACGATTCTCTGATTTTCTACATTTCTCTATTTCAGAATATAATTCACTTGATCCAACCATACTTTCCTGGGTCTTCTTTTCTCATGGCTTCAACTCAAATTTGCGCTATTGTCTGTTTTAGTAGTCTTTCTTCATTTATTTGTTCTACACCCACAACCATTGTTTATCTTACTTAACACATCAGCTTTAAGTTCACATTCATTCCTTATCACTTCATTCCGTATTCTGTCAAATGTTGTCACTTTATATATTTTTCACAATGTATACATCTCTACAGTATTATTCGGCTCCTCTTAGGCTTTTCCCACGTTCACGTTTCGCGCACATAGATCAAAGTAGGCTCCAAAATAATTAACTGGTTTATCATCTTAGCCGATTTCGATTACTGTCCTGTCCGAGTTTATATATTTATATGATTTAGTGCCCCATTCACATGGTTTTCTATCGCTACCCGCCATTCGATATCTTTTATAACCCATCCATCATCTTAGAAAATACTACCTACAGTAATTGTACAATATGTAAAATATTATTTTAATACATTTCTGTAGTATTCAGTTCAATATGGCCGATTTATATTAATTGCCATTTCTTTCAACCAACGAGAAAGATAATTAAGTATGAACAACTTATTTTAACGCCCTTTTTTAAATTCAATCGGAACTCGAAATCCTCAAGTTGAAAGTCAAGTGATTAACCAACAGCACTGCATCATTTCCAGTTTGCATACATTTAAAATGTATTATTTTGTTTTAAATAATCATCCTATCATTATTTAAACACTTATTCTTCAAAGATTACATTTCCATCCTTCAGAAGAAAAAAAGTGAAACATTACATAACAATAAATTCAAAGTAATAATTATTTAGAAAATGTTTCGCTCAACAATGACCGGTTGGCTGAGAGTAGTAAGAAAACGTTCCGCCCAGCTGAATATCCGATTTGTACTTGACAGATTTTTGCTAAAGATATACGATCTTTTCTCCATTCACATACAAATTTTACGCCCTTTTAAGTCTTTCTTCCTCGGCATCATCCATTCAGGGGTACCCCAGCCATTGTGTGCTGAGCCGACCCTTTTCTTTATACGGAATACATAATGACTTGTTTACTAAATGAGCCCGTTATATATTATATAGTACAAGTGATTCATAATGTAGAGTCGAAAACTACTTTCTTGTGTTTTTGTTTTTAAATTCCATACTTTTGTTATTAAAAAAAACTTTTGTGTAAATGAATGGATAGGTGACGAAAAACTGACTTAACAAATCTATGACAGTAGGCTGATTGCAAAATAATGTCTAGAAGTACTGTACGATTATTTTTGCAGAAATATCAGATTGGTGTGGTGAGGTGCAGGCAGCTTGCTCAAGACGACCTCGTGTCGTATAATCAACTGAGTATTTCGACTTATGAACTCACTAACTTATGTTTTGTTTTATAGTGCTGATGTATGTTTTTTTGTTTTGTTAGATTGTTATAAATTTGTTTTTTTTTATTTCAAGATTATTATTGAAATATTGTTAATAGAGCTCTTCCCAAATTTTTAAATAGTTTCGTAAGCTACATTGTACCATTGATGAAAAATAAAATAAATACAAGCATTTGTGGGAAAAAAGTATAGTTGGGTCAAGTGAATCAAGTTTTGTAAGTAGGATATGTACAAAGACTTGATATTATCTCGTTTTAAGGCTCTTTGTTAATAAACTGCATTTCATCTGCAATTAAATATAAATTATTTCATAGAAGAGGACAAAAATATTTTATAATAAGCAGTTAATTATAATGGGTGTAGACAGCGGTGCCTGAAAATTATTAAAGTCATCTGAGACTTCTCAGAGTTTTAATCTGAAAACGAAGTGTTTGCTATTTGGCGCCTACATCTTTTCATTATTGCTATACAACTCTGTATCTTGGCATGTTACCAACGGTTAGAAGAGAAGGGTCGTGAGTTTTGGGGACAGACTTCTTAGGATGATGGATGTAAAGAGGTACGACCACGTACAAATGAGACGGTTTGTCTTCATAAGTCTTTCATAACAAGGGGGAGGCGCTAGAGGTAGTTGGATCAAGTATTGAGGATATAACTTGATAGTTGGTCAAGAGATGTGCGGTTTTATCACCTTTAAGGATCTTAACGAATCTAAAACTCATCCTAAACCAACCACTTGGATAATGATACAATAATTAACAATTTCAGCTTTACATGGAAGAACCTGAAGTCTTTGACTATGGAATAACCTGAATAGTGGCGTTTTATGACATCCTCATGTTTTTGGTGGCACGTGTATGTGTAATGGTAATGAAATTATCTTTATTTGACACGTGACATTTTTTTGTTATGTTTTCCATTATCGTGACATATTTCATAAAACTATAGGTGGAGTTTTTATAAAACGATTTTTAGGGATATGTCATGGTTGTTTAAATGATGATCTCAAAATTTTGTATGTTTTGGGAAAAAATCCATAAATCAATTTAAAAATATAAAAAGTAGGTTAAAATTGTTTCAAACTTCAATGTAATACGAAAAAAAGCTGAAAAAAAAGCTATATATCAACGTCTGAAAAAGAAACTCCAAGTTATTTCTCAACATCCTTCTTACTCCATCAGAATCCACTCAAAAATCCGCCGGCCCATAACATAAGTGCTCTTGAGGTCGTCCTTGAGGAGAATTTTAGAAAAGATAGCTTTTGATAGCACGATATTTTGACAGCAAATACAATAAAACGTAAATATGTTTCAAAAATGGGAAAGAAACTTGAATATTCTTTTGAAACTCAACATTTACTTTATAAACGTATTATTTTTGTTCATTTACTAAAGAGATTTTTGTGACTTAAGGAGATATTTCAAATGTGGAAGGAGTTTTTCGCAAAAAGAGTTTTTCTCTCTTATGTTACGTATGTTTTAACAAAAATATAACTATAAATTAATCATCAAGGACCAAATATATATCTTCAAATTAAGGTTTCGATTTTTTATTCTAATAAAATTTTAAGAAATTTGGGTTTCATAAAATGTGTGAATTTTAAAATACTTGAAGAAATATTACATAAAAACATCACATTATTAATTGTACCAGATAAACGTATGTGTGTTTGTTAAATAAAAATCAACTGTAAATTACAGAAAATTGGTTATAATTTAAAATACCTAACAACACTGTTATTTTAAAAATGTATGTATTTGAAGTACTCGTATTTTGATATACTTTACCTTGAAAAGTAAACGAAATAAGGATCAAATAAATAGAACATTGCATTTTTTTTACTTATAATTTGACAGCACATAACTTATCAACAACTTTGTTCTAGAAACACACATTCTTTGCAAATTAAAAAAATCGGCTATCATCTAGTTTTGGCGTCCTTTTTAACACATCTCGAAAAAAATCATCAACGAAAATGTTGCAAGCCGCTAGAACATACGCGAGACAAAGTGAATACAGTTTATAAAAGCATAACTCGAATAGTCAAATGTCATACATAATCAGTTACTGAGAGATGTCAACGTTGTATTATTTTGAAAAAGAAATTATTAATTCATTTCGTATTTATATTGTAGAGCTCCATTTTATTACAGAATGATTTGACACTTAAATGTGAAATAAATGTACAAAATTACTGGAATTAAAGAGACAGATTTGTTTCGCTTAATAAAACAGTTTGACAATGCTTTAGTAAAGTGAAACAGATTTGTCACATTGATTAAATTTACTGTGAAGATTTTTTTACGTTTAAGTGTCAAATTAATTTGTTTAGAAAATTATGTAAAATACTTGAAAAATATTTATATTAATAACTTTCTTCGTCTGAAAAAAGAGTGCACGAAAATTTCTAAAATGTCTTTAAACCAAGTAACTTAAGAACAAGTCGAATCTCTCCAAAGCTTTTACGAAAACAACGACAAATATTACGTAAATTATATAATTTAATGGGCTGTAGCTAGATGTTAAGCGACAGTAAAATGTGGATAGTACTGGTCAGTCTGATGTTTCATTCCAGATTTGCAAATCAAATCAGTCTGGAATAAAGCAAATAAGATGCTAGGGTTTGTAATTCGTACCGCCAAATTATTCACAGATACCTACGAGTACACACACAGAAAATTAACAACTATTTGGTCACAAGTAATTTGGAATATTACTCTAAAAGATGGACGCTAGGAGGGATTTCATATTGACTCATGCTAGAAATAGTTCTAAAAACATTTTTCTTTTAGGTCTACATGAGAAAACATGGATATTATCTCTGGATTTATTTGTCTTCTAAATGAAGATGTCTAAATGTCTTCTAAATGAAGTGTCTTCTAGAGCAGTGTTCCCCAACCGGTAGTCCGCGGCCCGGTGCCGGGCCGCAGAGACTTTCCGCCGGGCCGCAAACAGTATGCCAAATTTCAAGAAATTCGCCATGCAAAAATATTAAATATGGGATTTTCATCCATGTCCTCAATAAAATCGTAACAAAGGAATAGACTGGACGTGAATGCAACACTTCGTATGTTAGAGACAGTACTGCAGCCAAGAATATCCAATATATGCAAAGATCAATAGCAGGTTTCGCATTAGTTTGTTGCAAAAACCCCATGGTTTTTGTTAAATTTTTACAATTGAATTTTTACAATTTTACAATTTTTACAATTATTACAATTAAAATTGTTTAACTGTTATATGTATATTTGTTAATTATATTTACATATGTCCATCTGTCACAATATAAGATTAAAAAAATATTAAATAAAAAACCATTTTTATTTCAGTATTAGTGGTCCGCGAAAAACATTTCTATTTTGTCTAAAAAGGTTGGGGAACACTGTTCTAGAGTGTCTTCTAAATGAAGATGCTTAATTATGTATTATTAAAGAGTGAAAGATATATTCTATTGTTAGTATATTTTTTGTTTGCTTAGAGGTAATCTACAATATTATAGTGAACTAATCCATCTTGGATAGTCATGTTTTGTTTATTCCAAATAATTATTCGTGACAAAGTACTTATAGATTGCTCTATCAACTTTAATATTGAATCAAAATGCCTTAGGAAATGGCAAAATGTATAACAATAATACTCTTTAACCGTATGTGTCCTTATTTTAATTTTAATTTTCTTTTCCAGCTTCATTTATTAAGAGACAGTTGTAAGCCATATTGTTCCGTGGATTAAGAATTACAATATTTTATACTATGTAGAAGTGAAATATTATTTAAATAATATTACAACACCTCTTCAATTTTTTTATAAAGAAACATCCACGAGTGAAAAGAAGACATTAACTTTATTATCAGTTCAGACAAGCATTTTTCTCGCTTTCCTGGCATTAATTTTACCTCACCTCGTTAATGGCTTCCATCATGGCAACTCGGTGAAATCACCAAGTCATATTATCCTTCCTACCATATTGTTAAACGGCTGTGGGCAGGATCGCTCATTTTATTTCTCTACTGTACGAAGTTCATAGATGCCTTATCCAAAGGGTGAATATTTATCACTGCAACAATATTTATGTAATATTAATTTATAAATGGATGTTTTAAATTATCTTCCAGATAACACAAAATAGGGTTAAGATTTTGTGGTCAATGTTGACTTCTGACTGTGCTTAAACTATGAATAAATAGTTTTTATATGTATTAATATTTTGTTTGTATGCAACTGTACTTTTCTTACCTCGTAAATTTCAAGAACTCAGTGTGATTCGGCGCAGGCTGCTCGTCTTGAGACGGCCCCTTATTGTATAAATAACTGTACATTTTTATTTTTTTATATTTTTGTAAGAGGTTTAGTGTGTACTTGCAAAATAATAAACCCAATCATTTTGTCCGTTCATCTTGTAGGAGATCTTCTTCTTGAAAGTGTTCCATCAACTGTACCCGTTATCATCAGTGTCTCAAGATTTTCGTGATCCTTTCTAGCAATATGCCCAATATATTTAATGATCCTCTGCTAAATATTGTTAAAAGTCTTTCTTTTATGTTTAATTCTTGGATGCTACATACGTTGGGGCACCGTGCGATACATGCTGTGATTGATATTCAGACTATAACATATACTACAACCGGTTATTACTCGTATTTTAGAATAGACAAATATTTATATTAAAAAAATCACAACATTTTGTGAACTTTTGCATTTCTTCCCAGCATGTATTTATGTTTATTGTATTTTAATTGGGTTCTGACATTGTCGGAACTGGACTCTATGCTGTATGTTTATATACACTTTCAGAACCAAAAATCTCCTTCGAACCAGCGAAATGAAGGTACTCAGGAGTATCGCTGGCAAACCCCTTCGTAATAAAGTACGAAACACAGAAATCCGAAGGACGTGCGAAGTTGAAGATATTGTCAGATGGGGATGACATAGAAGAAGGTTCTGGAACGAACACGTATCCAGAATGGCGGAACCAAGAGCCGTAAGAATGGCCAGAGACAGTATCCTCCAAGCAAACTGACCTCCAGGACGACCTCCCAAAAGATGGAAAGACAGCTGGCAGTCGACTGCACAAGAGGCAAACAATGATGCAGAACCATAACAGGCCAACAGGCCTAAAATAAGAAGAAGAAGAAGAAGTATTTTAATTGATTTTTTTGACAAATGACATAAAATAAAAAAAATCTATTTTTATACAACTATAAAAATCATTTTTTTTAATTGCACCCGTACCAATGGTCTTTAGCTCTGATAGCCCACAGCTCCTATAGAACTTGATACTCCATGATGGTATTATTCAACTCCTAACAAGTATTTTATTTTGTTTTTGTTCTTTTGTTCCAGTCTCACAAAATCTCCGGGCTCTACAAATCCAACAGTACATTGTCATTATGCCATTGGTGATCGAAACTTGTTGAAACAAATAAACAATCTCCTATTTTCGTCTAAGTCTTCGAGTATTGCAACTCCTGTACTTAGGTCTTATATCAATCGCAAGACTTTGTTTACAAATCATAGCACTTAATGTTCGATGACTGCAGAATATGTGACTACTGGGTTTTTATAGTGTTTTGATTTTGAAGGTTCTATATGATTGTTTTAAGTTTTAGGTCCTTCTGGATATAAAATTCAATATCAGCTTACTAATCGATGACATTGTATAAACTAAATAATTTTAAGATGTAAAAATATTTCTGGCTTCTCAGTTTTGCCCCCATCTTCTACCAAATCACTGAAAGGAGAATCTCGATATTGAGAAAAGTTTTGATATTTATTTATTTTATTTATCAATTTTACAATTGATACAGATTTGACCCAATTATATCAAATAACAAGAAAAAAAAACATATTTTGAAATATCTTAATATAGCATAATGACACCAGGAACAACGTTACTCATGCTTCCCTGTGAAGTATCTCAGTTATAACTGCATAGATTATTAAGGAGTTCAATCTTTAATTTATCCACCGAGATGAGGAAAAATCTAATAACATAATTCATTCAAAAAGGTCATTGAGTGTGGGCTGAAAAAAATCGGATATCCTTGCGGCTAGGCTCGCCCTTAATTGATGAGGTGTATCTCGGACGATGGGATGTTATGAGATGAGCCTAGACCTTTTTATACCTTCTCTCTTTAATGTTTTTCTGCATTTTATCTTTAGATATATGTGTGATTTTAGAATGTATTTATATATGTACATACTATGTTGCTATCAATAAACTTATATTTATTTATTAATTTATTCTGTGATTGATCGATGATTCCTCATACATAGTGATCTTTTTCTAATTATCGTTCAAAGGCATCAAATTAATATGGACGTTCTACGAATTGAGTATTGTTCAGTCTAAAACATTAACTGTAGTGCTTGAAGAACTATTTCTTGTACCAAAGTGAACATTTTGATGATGATAAGAAATAAAAATAGTTTGACGATCGTAGATACTTGAAATTAAAAAAATGTCGAAAAAATAAGAGATCTTTAGGCGCACTTTAACTAGGGAGATCCTGGACGTTGGTGTTCGCTGGTGTTGCACCCTTTACCTAGTTTACTTACAAACTTTTATATTTATGTGCTGAATTTTACAATTTATTTTCATCCCTTAATGTAACTTGATAAAACTTTCATGGAAAGGGGCAAAAAATGAAAACTAAGAATTTTGGAAGGGATCATTAATCTAGTCTTCATCACAACAATATACTTTGTCATACACAATCTATCATTTTATAAACTTTACACTTCCTTCTTCACAGGCTTACAATTTCTTTGAGTATTTTGTTTATTAAACATTTTCTTTGATTTTTAATATTTATGACTCGTTTTCTATCAACGTGATATTAAATTATTTTCACCAAACTGAAGATTATTTTATTAGCAAACATCTTTTTCTCCTTAAATAGAAGAAGTAATGGTTTTTATTTAAATTAACAATACACTTTTTAAAGAATTCAAAAAACGTAGATTTATTTCTAAAGTAAAAATTAAATACTTTTTAAACTTAATGTTCAAAGGTTAAAATAATATTTATATTTTTGATCCAATGGTTAAATATAATCTTACATTTCTTCGCTCCGTATGCTGCAAAATGCCAAAATGGTCGATCCTTAGCCTGGCTCTCTACATCCTCAAGTTAGACCGAATGGAACTTCCATGGAATATTTGTAAATATTCAATGTACTCGTATATTTGTTTCACTCAACAAGCAGTTGGAACAATATGTTTAACTCCTATCTGGTTGGTTGAAAGATATTGACATAGGGCAATACGTTTGCAAATTGTACCTCTGTACAATAGAGTGAAAAATAAATAAATAAATTTAAAAATGTATTTAGAAAGACCAATTTATTTACAAATAACGACAACATTTTTTGTGTAAATATTTTATTTTTCACCTTCATAAATAAATTATATCCCAGGTAATTTTTCCATAATGAAAAACTCGAATAATTAAATAATAAGGTGCAATTAATTAAAATACAATTTACTCTCAAAAAGAAGACTTTCGAAGAAAACGTGGCAATTAGATTGCAAAAGTAGGACACGCGTTCTTTTATAAGAAAATGGAATTATTTTTCCGCTTCAGTTAAAAATCTGTTTTTTTTTTTCACTTTATTCTTCCAAGGATGTTTTTAAAGCTTTAACATTTGTAATTTAATTATATCGTTGGAAACTCAGAAATGTTTTATTTAACATGAAAAGTAATTTAAAGGATTAAATATTAAACCAATTCTGCAAATATGTTCTTTGCACTTTATGCTTTATAAAGGATTTTTTGACAAATACTTGCTGTGATCATAACAATTTAGTTTGATGATCAATTATATTAAGCAAAGTGCAGGATTTTTATTCTGATATCTTTCAATTGCTAGTGTGCTTTTTTATTTTTTTTCCTACTTATGATTTGCATATATAGTATGAAAAATACAGTAGGCGACAGGGTTTACACTTGCTGCAATACTGCAGACAAATCGTCTAACTTCATATATTCCCATTAAGCCTTTGATAACCAAACATTATATGATAACCTCCTGACCTGTATTCAGCCCGGAGGTTACGAGTTAGATTTCCATTGAAACTTAGATGTTACTTGAGACCTCTTGAACATGTATATCTTATAATACATGTATAAATTTAAAGTGTTATTCATTACCAGACCTTAAAAAAAGTATCAGATAATTCAGTTGAAGGGTTATGCCTTGTTTGTCATCCAATGAGGGACTGGACTAGCAAATTGTAGCTAAGACAAATTCAAGGGAAACATTAACTTTGATAAAACGCAAATACTACAAGATGCCAAAGGGATTATTGATCTTAAGGAACAGGGAAAAGGGAAAAGATGGTAGCAGAAAATTTGAGATTATCCAAGGTAGAAACTCATTTTGCTTACTTAGAAAGTGTTAAACTTCAACGTTAATCGGAAGTACATAAGTAAATATATGAAATCGAACTCACCGTACAAAAGAGGACACAAGTCGGTTTTTGTTACTCTGCTCTATCATGCACACCTATAAACAAAAACAAAAATCTTTTTATTTTGAATATACAGAAAGACCACGAAAAAGTGATAAAATGTGTTTTTAATGTAAAGATTAGTGAGAGTCGTGGTAAAAGAAGCCGATAGTTGTATGTATTTACTTGATTTTTATGGTCAAATGACCTTTCTGATACCTTTTTTTAAATAATAAATAAAATTCAATATTGTTATCTACAGTATAGGCCAGATATGAGCAAATGCGACTCCGAGAGCCGCATGCGGCTCTTCGTTGGGTTAAGTGCGGCTCCCAATGTATCTTATAAAAATATAGATACTTTCTTTCCCTATTATACTATACTTGTATTTTCGCAATTTTCCTTTCTAAATGTTATAAGTGACAAGATGCGCATGTATGAATACAACTATCAAAATCGCAAGTATTGGTGTATACGTGTGTGGTGTGATTTCAATATGTAGGGTGCGCGCACATCTCCTGCCTCTTTATGTGCGCAAACCACGCAAACCGTATTCTGCGCTATTTTTATATTTTCTTATATATGTATTTTTTATACCTTATATAGCAATTAAGATTTATGTAGAATATGCAATAAATTTGAATTTGTGTATTTAATACTACGTGAGAACGTAACTATGGTGTGACTATTTATAACATATATATATATATATATATATATATATATATATATATATATATATATATATATATATATATATATATATATATATATATATATATATATATATATATATATATATATATATATATATATATATATATATATATATATATATATATATATATATATATATATATATATATATATATATATATATATATATATATATATATATATATATATATATATATATATACTAGCTGACCCGTCAGACGTTGTCCTGCCCGAACATTGGCTTGTCTGCTATTCGCGGGTTCAGCAAACGTTTTTTCGATATTGGAATTTTCGATAAACTATATATTGTACTTATATATAATTCTTCTGTTTTTTTAACCATATGTACACCGAAGATTTACTGCGAGTAGCAGAGGAATGTGACGCCTTACCAATAACATACGATGTATATTTAAACGATTTTCATTGTGATTAAATAATAGCAAACAAAGAAAAAACTCTATTCATTTCCATGACAGTCATATTTTTAATTAATGTAAAAAAATAAAGTATTTAAATAAATGTTGAATCGTAATACTAACAGAAATAAATTTTGTTTTTATCTTAATGCCAGTTGATGAACAATCTTTTTCTTCAATCCCTGAGGTGTATAAATGATCAAACTTGATGGTTTACCAACGCGAGAGCACGCAACATATAATTGGCCATGTGAAAAGCATGGATTTTCTAGATCCAACCCACAAATGGACATTGTTTGCCCTTGTAACTTATTAATAGTCATTGCGAATGCCAAGCGAATTGGAAATTGCAGGCGTCTGATTGGAATGGGTGAGTCTGAAAGGATCATTGGGATCCGTGGCAGGAGAATAATTTCACATTGAAACTGGCTGTTCAAAATGGTAGTTTCAAGATCATTTCCCATGATTTTTTTTATGACCAATCGCGTGCCATTGCATAGCTTAGGTGCATTTAAATTCCGAAGCAAAATGATCGGTGAACCAATTTTTTATCGCAAATTATGTGGTAGCATTCCCGGTAAATCCAGTGAATTCAATAATTCAACAGGATAGTTGACTGCTTCGTCAGGATCGACAACAGTGTCGATCGATTTGAACGACATCTCATTGCCAGGCAATGACTGTTGCATTTTAAAATTAATAGCGTCAACATCGATATTGTCTGCACCGTGTTATCTCTGTGTTAAATCCTAATATCTCGACGTTCATATGCGTCGATAACCATAACAACTGCAACGTCATTAACGGTTGGTGCATTGTATTGGCCCGCGTGCTCTCCAGATGGTACTTTGTCTGCTTTGATGACGATCATGTAGTTGTCGTTTTGCAGCCTGTTTGAAACGTTATTGAACAACTAAACCAACTGGTTGTGATTTCTCAAAGTCGGTTCCAAAGTCGCCACAATTTCTTGCTCCTCCATCTGCTCGATGTGGTTGTATTGGCACCGTGTGTTTATTTGTGGCTCCTTATCACCCATGAAGTAGATTTGCAAGAATTTTGGATCGGCATCAGGCATTGAGATAAAAGAACCAATTTGATGATGCACTTGGCCCTGAATCTTAAACTTTAATTAAAAATTGCGACCATTCTCATTCTGAACGATTTTTGTTGCTCCAAATGATGTCATTCGGAAGCAAGAATTGAATTTACGAATTTTACGCAAAAACAGTTATGATTGAGGTGTGGCTCCAGCCAAAAGTGTTTTCAATGGTTCTGGCGGTGAATTCAATGGTGGCAGTACAACTTTTCCATAAACCAACCGATTCACCTTTATATTTGAATGCCTGGCAGGGTTGGCATTCGTTGTCAATAGCGCCGATGACAATTTGTGAATGTGACGAATAGTCGATGTCCGACTCATATGGCCCGAACGCAAGGTGGAGAAGTGATGCACGTGTCAATGCGCGATGCACTTGCAGGCGCTGTCGTTCATGAGCTCTGTGTGCGTCGGTGGCTCTTTGACGCGCCTGTCTTTGTCTCTGCATTTGCTCGAAGGCGTTCGTTGCGTTCCTCTTGACTTTCATTTGCACGTGTGTTTGCAACCTGGTCTCTTAAATTTGCATTGTCCATCAATTGATCTTCTACCGTTCTATTTAACCGACGGGTGTGGATTATTTGTGAATTCTGTGTACGTCGACCAATATTTTCTCCTCGTCCACGAAGACGTGGCATTGTTCTTTAATAAACACACAACACATAAATATAAGTAACTTATATTTGAATTTTATAGATGTTATAATTTGTTGAACAAACTTACATGTTGTTTATTTTCGATGAGCCGTTTAACACTCCATAAATTATATAATTCATCGACACAAATAAGCACTTAAAATAAATATTTGCAGGTTAGATTGTCATTGAATGCACATGTATATAATTTAAATTTATTGAAGATCATGCAAGATATTCACTTCAGCACGGCACCTTACACATTTGCACAATGTATGTGTTTAAGTACACTTCGTTTATGATTTTCACCTACCGGGTCTAATTGTAAATTGAAACCATTCAGGAACCCACTCAAACACACACAAAAAATTTCATCAAACACACAAAATAATTCATCGCAAGTGACTTGCTCATACATTGGATGCGTACGTCAAATACCACAGAATTCGACATCAGCGCCACCTATGGTACACAAACATAACTATGAATTATTCTCAGAAGTTCAATTATTCATGAACTTCTCAGAAGGGTTTAACGGGCAATTATTCATGAACTTATGATTTTTTTTCATTTAAAAAAATATGAGGTTGGTGGAAGAGGGGGAGGGGGTGGGTGAAATTTTGGGGATATATGTTCTGATATGCGAAAAATCTTAAAATAATAAAAAATAAATTTTCATCAAAAATTTTTTTTTTTTTCCTAGAACCCGATTGCAGCGCCACCTACCGGGTCCAATTGTAAATTGAAACCATTCAGGGACCCACTCAAACACACACAAAAAATTTCATCAAATACACAAAAAATTTCATCGCAAGTGACTTGCGCATGTATTGGATTCGTACGTCAAATACCACAGAAGTCGACATCAGCGCCACCTATGGTACACAAACATAACTATGAATTATTCTCAGAAGGTCAATTATTCATGAACTTCTTAGAAGGGTTTAACAGTCAATTATTCATGAACTTATGATTTTGTTCATTTTAAAAATATATGAGGTTAATGGGGGGGGGGGGGGTGAAATTTTGGGGTTATATGTTCTGATATGCGAAGATTTTTAAAAAAATAAAAAATTTTGTTTCGTCAAAAAATAAAAAATTAAAATTCCTAGAACTCGATTGCAGCGCCACCTACCGGATCCAATTGTTAATCTAAACCATTCACGGACCCACTCAAACACACAAAAAAAAATTCATCAAAATCAGTCCAGCCGTTTTGGAGGAGTTCAGTGACTTACACACGTACAGAAGAAATATATATATAAAGATATATATATATATATATATATATATATATATATATATATATATATATATATATATATATATATATATATATATATATATATAAATATATATATATATATATATATATATATATATATATATATATATATATATATATAATATATATATATAATATATATATATATATATATATATATATATATATATAATATATATATATATATATATATATATATATATATATATATATATATATATATATATATATATATATATATATATATTAATATATATATATATATATATATATATATATATATATATAT